>QUSF01000001.1:14340970-14603134 GCA_003676055.1 Chloebia gouldiae
CCTTCCTTCCTTCCTTCCTTCCTTCCTTCCTTCCTTCCTTCCTTCCTTCCTTCCTTCCTTCCTTCCTTCCTTCCTCCTTTTCCTTTTCTTCCTTCTATCTAGTACAAGAAAAGTTAAGACAGAAGTAGTAGAATATAAAGAAAGATGTATTTTCAGATGTAATTATTCAACTGTGTGCAATCTAAAATTGTCTTACTTTTTTAATGACATTCAAGCAGACCAGAGAGCAGCATCAGTGCTGACTGTTCCTGTTCAGAGGAACAGGTTCTTACACACAAAACCCCTACGTGTGTTTATATATAGATATATATATATGTCTATGCATGCATATATTGGGCATATTCCCTGTATATATGACATGTAACTGGATCTGGGAGACCAATAGTGAATGGAACTGAGTCATTGTTTCTCTTTATGGACCTTGCAAAACATCATGGATCTTTCCCTTCAAGGGAAGTTATTTCAAACACTGCCATCACTATGTTCTGCAGGTACATCGCATTTACCACTAAACCATGCTTGGAATGTCATCTGTGTATACATAAATAGAAATTCTGTGCTGATTCAACTGCAGACATAATACAGCATGCTTGGGAATCAGTTCTAACATGTTATTTCCCTCCACATCTATGCTGTCTTTCTACAGGAAGATGATGGGAAATGAGGAGCAGGTAAATAACTCTCTGTTTCCTGCTGTCAGGACTTAAACCCAGTTGGAGATTAAGCACCACACAGCCACTTGTTCAACACTGCCGCGTCCTCCCCCTCACCCCAGTGGAATGAGGAGGAGAGTCAAAGAAAAACTTCTATGTTGAAATACAAACAATTTAATAACAACAAATAACTGTGCACAGTGCAATTACTCTTTGCCCTGCTGACCAATGCCACACCTCCCCTTCTTCCTTCTTTCCCCACTTTATACACTGACACGATGCCACATGGTCTGGAGTATCCCTTTGGTCACTTTGGGCCACCTGCCCCAGTGGTCTCCTCCCAACCTCCCACAAGCCCCCAAGTTCCTTGACAGTGTGGCTGTATGAAAGCAGAAAAGACCTTGGCTCTGTGCAAGTCCTGTTTAGCAATAACAAAAACATCTCTGTATTATCAACCCTGTCCTCAGCTCAAATCCAAAACAAAGCACTGCTCTGGCCATGGTAAAGAAAATTAACTCTACCCCAGCTAAAACCAGTATACCTGCCTATGACAGCATCTGATATTTTTTTCTTTTTCTTTTTTACGGATTATGAAGCTCTGATGAAACTTTTTTTGCTTAAAAAAAAAAAGTAAACTAGATTGAGTAGATTAATATGTTGAATGAAGCATAAAGGTACTAGTAGTTAATTGCTGCACATTAAATACATGTCATGTACTGTGTGGCCTTTTTTGAAATACTGATATATTTAAGCATGAGAAGACAAACTCCTGCTCTCTATATTCTGTATAATACATAGTACTCAAGATTTGTAGAAACTCTCATGAAAAACAAAAGTTAAAAAGTGCAAAGAAAATTGAGGAAATCCCTGAGGACATGAACTTTTACTGCTTAACTTTGAGCTGATTACAAGACTACTGAACTTGTCATTTGTAAGCACTATACTAATGTTTGATAGCTACACTTCTACCAGTCTATGGGTTTCTAATTAGCAGAGGAGCTGTCTCCCTAAATTTAAATTAAATGCTTATTGGAGACATTTATACTCAAGTTGCTTCAAATATAAGAACTTGTACTTAGTGTTAAATATGCATATTGATATTTTACTGATTATAGCTTTATTTTCATATGTCAATTTGAAACCTACACTCAAGAGATTAAATTAGAAGAATAAAAAGGGATTTGCATATTTCACTTACTCTTCAGTCCAACTTGTTTTCCAATTAAGTTCTGTTTTTCCTATATATCCTTAAGCCTTAGAGGGATCTCTGCTAGAATGTCTGAATGTTGAACACTGTCTTATTTAAATGTGGATTATCTTTGTAACTGCCACCCTTGTCCCAGTAATTATTAAGATTTTGACAGTTTAACCTGTGCTTCCAAACAAGTGTTCCATGTAAAACGCTGACTAAAATAGCATGTGCAATGCTATACTTCTGATTAGTGTAATTAGTATCTGTAGTATAGAATTTAGAATTTCCTACCATGATGCAGTCAAAAGAAGACTAGGAAACCACTGTGAAAACTCTAGGAAAATGCTGTGAAAGATTTCATTCTGGATTCAAATTTGAGAGCCTACATTTTATTCATAAAATGCATCTGCTTAGATAATTGCTATTTATTGGGTTTTACACCGCTGTAAGACACAAGGGACATCTGCAGTACATAATAGTATATTTATGCATCAAGTGAAGTTTTGAATACATGGTCACATAAATAAATTATCCCTCTGAAGGATGAATTAGCATAATTTATATCAACATACACTGAAATTCATAGGTTTTTTCCTGTTTAATTAGAGCAGGTGAATGTTTTCTTGTACTTGTCATGCCAGCATTCTGTTTCACAGAATTAAACCTGTTTTACAGAATAATCACAGCCAAAACTGAACCAATAAAGATTTATTCTGCTTTCAATATAAATAATATTTGGTTTTCTTAATGGTTATCAAAGGGTTTCTCTGGTACCTTTACTTGAAAAAGTATTTTTTTAAATGCTACGTATTTTCCTTAGAAGAGGAAAATATAGGGAATTGAGAGACATAAAAAATTGCAAAATTATTTTCCATATTTTAGGGTGGAAGAATAATTTCTCTATACTTAACTTTTCCAGTCTCTGGAAGTCATACTAAAGTAGTCCTAGTAACAGATCTAATGATAATTTCTAACTAGCCAAGATGAGAGCTGTTTGGTGTTTTGGAGTGCCTGAGCAAGATTCTTTCAACTGACAAGGCAGTTCTTGTGATTTCTACATATTCAGCATGTTGCCTTGCCAATTTCAGAGCGCTCACAGAGCTAATCCTCTCAGACTTCTTCTCCCAGCACAGCCTGGATGGCCAGAAACCCTGTGGCAAAGAACAGCATTTTCAAGCTTCCTTAAACATATGGGAGGTGAATCTGAAAAAATTAAAACATACATATGTAGGCAGGTTCTATGGATGATGCTTCTACACAAGGAAAGCGTGCTTTGTTTTTAGGAAGCAGTTTCACTCATGGGCACTAAATCACACCAGTTATAAGGCAGTGTAGGGTCACCTTAACCCAGTGCTGCTTTGTACAGTCATCAGACACTAAACCATCAGTTTTGCCATCAGATCTGTTTTCTATTGCAGCACAGACGGGGTTTACACTCAAGATGTCTCTATTTTGTACAAAAGATTGTCTTCTTTCAGGAAACACTTTGATACTGAGAGACAGCTGTCCAGTAAGTCTTTGCACAGAGACAGTGTCCTACTGATTGATAGACAGAGCTGTGATACAGCTTTGGATAAAAGGATTCAGTAGTGGTTTAAAACATATCAGAATTGCCCAACAATCACCTCTCCATTGACTGCCGCTCTCTCAGCTAGGCTAAGAGACACTGGGATGATGGACTGTCACATGCAATGCTCAGCACACACAGCTTTCAGCCAGAGCCTTGCACGCTGATTACAATGAAGTCCTACTAAATGTAGGGCTGACTCCATGTAACCCTCCTTTGAAACTATTTCTTCATGCTCTTTATGGTTCAGGAAGGTCTCCCTGCACTCCTAAACTCCCTGCACCACACAGAACTTTACCCTGGCACTGGGAGCCCTTCCTCTCACTCCTTCTTCCCCTATTTAACTGTTACCCAAAGGCACTACCACCATTGCTGATGGACTCTTGACTTGGCCAGCAGTGGGTCTGTCCTGGAGCCTGCTGGCATTGGCTCCATCAGACCTGAGGGAAGCCTCTGGCATTTCCTCACACTAACCACCTCTGAAGTTCTCCTCTTCCTAAGTCTTGCCACACAACCCTGATGCACTTCTCTCTTGCAGTCCTCAGCATTTAGAGCACCATACTTCTGCACTGAAAGTTAAAATGTGATGGAAGGCTAGGCAAGGGAAGGAAAGACTGATACTGGAATGAGTCAGGGAAGAATAAAAATTTGACTTACGTACCTTCTAGTATTTAATAATGAAAAAGGCTGCATCTACAAATGACCGTCTCATGCTATAGAAGTGTTTCAACATATTTTATTGAAAAATATTTTTTTTGCTCCAAGTACACAGCTACACCAAGTGTTAGTAACTTTATCTTTTTGTGGGAATTTTTTTTCTAAAGAAAAATTATACATATAGTTACATTATAGCATAAAAGAAAAATCTCTCATTGGGAAGGCACAGACACAAAATTTTCACCGCAGCAGTTCCCTGATTAACACCCCTGAAAAAAGTGTCTGTAAATGTACCCCACGGTCTAAATGATCTCAGATGCTAGGATGTGCCAGTATATTTTCAAAGTCCACTTCTACCTCAAAAAAAAATGCAGCCCTCTAGTACCTTTCACTGTCTCTATTTCCACTCCATCTAAATGCTTTCCAGACTCGCTAGTTCCATTGAAAAATCGCTTTCATCCACACACAGTTAATGTTGCTCATGAAACTTAGATAGTGGACTGGCAATTTGCTTGTGCATCACCAAGGTCATATGATTACCCCTCTTTAGTCACAAAGATCAGTTCAGATAATTCAGTATATGCTACTATACAATATTTTAAAAGAAAATGTAGTGGAAAAATTATTGCTAGTCTTGAATGGAAAATATTCATGCATTTCCAGCTACCAAAAATATGGTGCTCTTCATGGGAATATTTTTTAAGAGTTAATGTATATGCAAGATATATATATATATATATATATATGTTACATCACATTTCCAGTTTTACAAAGAACTCTTAAGATAATTACATTGTTCAACTCGCAGACTTTCATACATACCCAGTTACTCTGGGAGCAGCATAGCTCAGAGCCCAGAATGACCACATGTAATGAAGTGTACATACCTTCACTCTGACTTCTCAAGAGTGTAAAGGGTAGGCTTAAGTAATGATCAAATCACCTCCTGTTTAATTCTATTAATAGTTTCCTGAAATAATCTGCTGTATCGTGACTATTTTATGCAACACTATAGCACCAAATAAATGTCATGTTACTAGTCCCCAAATTCTGGCCATCACATTTGAGTGACAAAATGCCCAGTGTGGTGCATTTCATATTAAGCTATCAGTCTTCTTTAGTAAAAATATTTCCAATTCTTTCTGTAGATCTCAGAGGCGGCTCATTATAGAGCAAATCCTCTTGTCTAACAAGCTGATTAATGAATGAAGCCTTTTATATTTTTTTTCCTCTCTCCTTCTTTTTCTCTACCCTTCTCACAGTAGACACTAAAATGAATTCTGTCATTCCCATCAGGAACCCACTGCACAAGTAATATTCAGACAAGCCTCTGGAAGTCCACCTACACAATCACTTTCTTGTCAGAACATTGCTGAATCTCACATTTTCTCTTCTTCACTCTTTGTCTTCCCACATCCACCTTCATAATGACTGTCTAATTTTCAGTCCACAGCCAAAACATTTTTTAAATTCTGATCTTTATTAGTAGCTTCTATTACAACTGAGTGGCATTTCGAGCTGTTAGCAGTCAGAAAAGTAGGAGACTAAGATCTCTGAATAAATAAAATACAGTGGACTCACTTTTTGGTGACTTGATAGAAAAATATAATTTTTGCAAGTAGTATGAATATATTCACAGATATGTGCATTTAGGAAAAAAACCTTGGGCTTAATAGTAAACTACTGTAAAGTATGTACATTTTACATCCATTTGGATGTACTAAAACACAGCCAAAAACCTTTGGGCCAAAATAAACATAGAAATGCTGTATATCTGGTGTCTCAGGAAACTGTATTAATGTCTCCCTTCCTGTTTCAAACTAAGGAATCCCAGTTCATTTGAACTTTTCTGGACACCAGGAACCCACCAAAGCCATTCTATAACTGCCCTCTACAACTGGGCAGGACAGAGAAAATTCAAAGCAGGGTTCAAGGGTTGAGATAAGGACTATGAGAGGTCATGCTCCAAATACCATGTCAGGCAAAACAGATATGAGTTGAGTTTATGACTAACCAAATCAGAGCAGGATAATGAGAAGTAAAATAAATCTTTAAAATATCTTCTCTCCATCCCTCCCTCCTTCCCAGCTCTACTCCTACTCTTGCTGTCTGCAGTGCAGGGAGGCAGGGAATGAAGGTTATGGTCAGGTCAGGTTGTGTTTCTTGCTGCTTAGGGAGAAGAGCCTTTCCACTGCTCCAGAACTGCCCACAGGAGACAGTTCCCCATGAACTTCTCCAACATGAGTCCATCCCATGGGATACAGTTCTTCAGGAGCTGCTGCAACATAGGTGACTCTTTCATGGGATACAGTCCTTCACTCACAGCCTGGTCCAGTATGGATCATCCACAGGGTCACAAGTCCTACCAGGAAACCTATTTCAGCATGGGGTCCTCCCTCCATGGGTCTGCAGGCCACTGCCAGGAATCTGCTCTGACACTGGTTTTCCACAGGTCCACAGCGGCTCTTGAGCATCCACCTGCTCCAGTGCAGGTCTCCTCCACAGTGGATCTCTGTCCTCCATGTGCTGCAGGGGCACAGCTGTCTCACCATGGTTTTCAGCATGGGCTCCAGGGGATCTCAGCTGCAGTACCTGGAGCACCTCCTCCCCCTTCTTCTCCACTGACCTTGTGCCCAGTGCCCCACAGTTGCTCCTCTCTCGTGTTCTCACCTTGCTCTTCTCTGGCCACAACTACATCTCCACAACAATTTTTTTTTCATCTTAAATATGTTATCAGAGAGGTGTTAACCACCATCTCTGATTAGCCAGTGGCAGGCCAATCTTGAAGCCAGCTGGCATTGGATCTGCTGGACACGCAGGAACATTCTGGCAGATGCTCACAGAAGCCACCCCTGTAGCCCCCACACTTCCAAAACCTGGCCACGCAAACCCAACACGTATCTCATTTCCTAAAGCTCTGCCCATTCTCACTTGCTGAACAGCTCCCTCCAACTCAGGCATTGCCAAAGCTTTCTAGAAAATAGGACTGTGCATTCCAGGGAGGTGTTTTCCCTTCTCTGCAATGGTATCATGCTGACTCAGGCTCCAGATTAGCATCCAGTGTCCCTGACCTCTTTCCTTGCAATGTTCAGGGATGGCATAACTCTTCAGTAGCTATCTGCACAACCTACGGCAGGAGTTGCTGATGCTACAGTGGTACCTTGCCTTCTCAGCACAGAAATTCAGGTTATTAATCCTACCTTTAGTGCATTAATCTTAAGGGCGTTCATGTTAGGGAGAGTCCTCATTTTCCACTACCAGAGCATGACAGATTTCCATTATGATTGGAGTACAGACATTATTCATATTAATTTTCAGTTCAATATCTAATACTATCTTACTCAAAGCAAGAATCCAAGGGTCTTACCTAGGATAGCAATAGCACATGTAATAACACTCTGATGGCAATTAGAACCTCGGATTATATTCACTTTTTATTCATGTGGGGAAATAGAACTGAAATTAAAATAATTGGAAATATTTAATGTTGTTTTAGAAAAACATAAAGAAATCAAGAAAACTGAATAGCTTTGATGATTAACAACTGGATTGTAAACTTAGGGAATTAAGTTCTTTATATACTTTTACTGTGGATTGATTAAATACTGAATTACTTTACCCAAAATGCATTGCTCTCTGTCCCTCCTGTGTAAATTCCAATATGATATAATATAATTTATACTAATTAAAAACATAAAAACACAGCTTCACTGAACAATAGCAGAATGATTTTGTCAATATACACAGTGACACTGTAAAAAGCAATATTTTAGTAAACATAAAGACATGAATCAGAAGACCAGAACTCGAGAAATATTTTTAAGACAATTTTGTATAGCCACATCACTCGTCATTAGAAAGCTGTCAGTTGCAGGTCATTGGATTTCAAAATTAATTTTTCAATCATTGCAGCAAGTGAATGCATCTGGCCATATGTTACAGGTTCACAATCACTGGCAAAAGCAAATGCCTGTCAAGTTCTATTACCAGTAAACCTACCTTTTCACCAGGAAAGTAATTGTCTGCAAACTTTTTATTTTAATCACTCCAAGGTAAATTTCTCAGGAATCCTTTCCTTTAGCCTCTAGCTTCAGGATATCCTGGGGCCAGCTGACATGTTTGTTTGCCATGATCTGTAAGAGATCCTCAGTCACAGACGTTTCTCTCAATCAGCTGTGCAAATGGAACATGCATGGTACACAAGGTCATTTCAGTCCTGTGTCTGGACTCTGATTAGTCTGGCCCATGAATTCTAAAAATGTCTATAAGACACTATAAAAATAAACAAATGCACATGATGACTATTCATGGAAACAAAACAAAAATAAGAAATAAATATTTGTTATTTTCCATGAAATTAACAGATAATTTTGTTAGTTTCATGGAAACTAACAAAACCCCCAAAACTAGAACAACAGCAGCAGCAGCAACAACAACAACAACAAAATAACCAGGGTATATATTGATTGAAAAAGTAAACCCTTCCTACCAGCTATTACACAAAAAGAAAAAAATATGCTGTAAGGGTATTGACTTGCATTATCCAGACTCTCAGCATCTGCCTAGCCTTTGAAGGAGGAAACTAACCTTAACATCAGAACCATGAAATACTTTTAAGTTGCTAGTGGGGAGATTTCCTGCTAAGTGAGGCTTAGACACAAGACATCAACTGTTCTACCCAGAACAAAACAAACCCCACCTAAAATCACTCTTCATTTACTGTCCACTCACAGAAAATAGGAAGTATTTACTTTTTCAGTCAATACATACCCTGGTTATTTTCTAACTCTGAAAGCATTGTTTTAGCTCAAAGCAACGACATTGCACAGAAACACACACGATGGATTAGCTAATGAATAAACCAGCACTAAGAATAAAACACACCAAGTGACAGACAAAATGGCACTTATAACTACATTCTGCACCCAGAAATTAAGAATTCAAATTACTATAAATTTTTAAAGTACAGACTTGTCAAGAGGAAAAACAATAAACATAAAAAGGAGGAAGGAGATATTCTGGAGAAAATTTTATGTATAATAATACATATTGAACAAATCTTTTACCTTAATAAATCTCTGGAATTTCAATGGGAATTTTTGATGCTTAGTTGTGAATATTTAGTTATTTTGTATGCATATCATTATGGCAGATAGACTGGACACCATCAGCAATATCCACAGCTCTCGACACAAAAACAAAAGCATGTACCCTTTGTAGCCATGCCAGATAGCTGGAAGAGACCCTGAACAGTTGATTTCAGCAGAGGAATTAGAACAGGTCTGTGTGAAATCACTGTTCATAATTTAGAAATGTCAAAGTGTATAAAAATGGGGAGAAATTAATGCCTTATTTTCATTTAAGAAACAAAGATGACATAAAGTAGTCCTATTTTCATGACAAAGAGTAAAACAATCACATAAATATGAATTAAGATTATATTTATTAAAAATACAAGAATGCAATAGTACACAATCAGTGTTACATTTTGAATAGTAATGTGATCATGTCCTTACTTTTTTTTTAATACAGTAAAATTTATAGAGAATCAGTATTTCCAAATGTTCTTTACTCTTATTTAATATGAAACTCTCTTTCCTTGGATTTTAGATGTTGCAAAAATATTAGTTACCTAAAAACAATTCCTGATTGTTGTACTTTAACATCAAGTCAGTGCACTTTGGTTTGATAGCTTTTTCTGATATAGCTATTGTATGAGATAAAAAATGATATGACATTATTTATTCTTCCTTATATGCAATTATAGCAATCAAAGTCCATTACAGAATAACATTTCATTGCAATGCTGTGGGGCCAATGATTTATTTAGATATGCTAAGATATATTTAGATATATTCTTTAGGTTTTCACATGACCAAAAGACACATATTCATACCCAAGACAGAATCATTCTATTTGTTTTACAATAACATCAAGGTTTTTTACCAATTAAAAAAAATATGATGAATAGTTGTGTTTTAAACAGCAAAGTCAAGTAAAATTCCTATTAAAAATATATTTTTTTATATATAAGGATTAAAATGTACAATGTCTCTAACGAGAAACTTTGAATAAAAGATTATATTCTCATGCAATTCCCAGAGTATAGACCATGTATTTGTCTGATACTCTTTAAAAAGATGAAATTAAGGTGTGGTAGTCTGGAACAGAATGGTTAACACATTTTTAATACAACTGCACCAGGAAGTGCAGAAATACCAGCACTGCATTTCTCACTTCTGTTTTTTGGTTTGGGTTTGTTTGTTGGTTTGGAGGTTTTTTATGATGGTAACAGCAAAGCTGAAAACAGGGCTGTACTCTCTAAGGAGATATCTCTGTAAGTGTAAAAGTAACAGTTGACTGCTATTTTAACCTCTTTTTTTTTTCTTTTTTTTTCTTTCCTTTGGTGGCAAGGAGGTTTTCAGCTTAAATTTCCAGAATCCTTAGTGTTTGACTCTGTCCTTTCTGAAGTACAAATGACAGCATAGCTTACACCTCTCAAAATTTGCTAGGTTACTTTTCAAATTGATCTTGCATTCCTTGCTGTCTTCTTGAAATCTCTAGTATTTGAGTTAATAGTGTTTAATTTTTTTCTACTAATTTTTACTTCAAAAACATCAGGAATGTAATATTATCTTTTAAATAGTTTATGCAAAGGACTTCAGATAAGTAACAGAAAAATTAATCACGTAGTGTCTCATTTTCTTTAAAAGAGAAAGAAATAAGAACATCAATTTCTTTCACTGAGATTTCTCTGAGATGAAGTCAGGAAGTGTTACTGGGAAAAGAAAGTAAAACTTTTCCCAGAAATTTAAATTTCAGATGTTCTTGTCCAAAGGATGAATTATAAGAAAGAATGATCTCATTTTACAATTGATTGTAACAGTACAGGGTGAATCTCTGCACTCTTTTTTGTGTCTTTTTAAGATCTAGTATATGTCTTTTAACAGAAGAGGAACAAACAGCACAATATTTTCAAGATGGGGCCCTGCTGAGTATACTCAGGCAGGATTTTTGCTTTGTGACCTATTGCTTTCTGAATCACACTAACTTGTTTTACTTTCACAACCATTCTTGAGCCGTTGTTCATGTGAAACTCTGTGTCAAAACACCAGGAATGCTCTGCAGAGGAAAAATGCAAGACCACCGCTGCATGCATAAAGGTAGACTTGGAGGCAGAGGGAGGTTTCCATTCCCTATTTTATCTTTGTATATGTTGACCTTTATATTCCCTTCTATCACCCAGTCACTTAGTTGCATAACATTTCTGCAATCCTTCATTGTCAGTTTTCTTGAATATGAATATGAATATGAATGCTATACTGAAGAGCTTACCATGAACAGTAAGTTGTATCACATAACTCCGTGGTTTCCTTTCCAGAATTTCATTAATATCTACCATTCTGTAGTAAATACAGATTGATTAATACAGGCTGATGACTCAGAAAATGTTTATAACATTTGTTAAACTATGTCACACAGATTCAGGAAAAACAATGGGATTCAATCCATTTTATTTTTCCAGTGTGAAGTGATTCCTTAAGTTTATACTGAAGGTTTTTATACTATGTGTGAATATAGATATTTTCAAATTCTTCTCAGTCTATGAAGAAATACATATCATTTTGAGTACTTAAAATATTTTCAGCCTGAATAGTCTCCTGTTCTTCAGAATAATTATAATATAAATATCTTGATTTGTAAATAAATGAAAAAAAAACAAAATGTTATCTTTTAAATTATGTTCTATAGCATAAAAGTCACCAGAAAAGGAATGATAAGAAATCTAGACTTGTTAGATTTCTAGGTTGCACTGTGATATGAGACAGAAAGAAACTTCCCTTTTTCTGGCTCTCCCTGGTTTATGTATGTCTACAGAAACCTGATTAAAAAGTGTGATTCTTGGCTGCTGGATTTTTTTTTTTTTAGTTCATCAGCTTCCTTTTTTTTTTTCTTTAATAATGATCATCAGAGAGCAGCTGAATATAGAAAAGTGAATTAAGCACTCAAGTCCTCTTTTTTTCAAGCTGAAGAGCTCAAGTAAAAGAAGCACCAATGTTACAAGTTTTCAACAACCAACATGAGTCTCTTACTGTTTGTTTATCCCATTTCCCTGCTCATAGGGAAAAGTAAGTTGTAGCCTGTGGAATAAAGGAATGATCTATATGCATGATGTTTTTCTGCTTGCCAGGGGGACTTACCAAAAAATGAGTGACATATCTAAGATATTTAAGACACATTTAAGATATGTAGATCTCTGCATAGTTGAGCAATGGGTCATTTCAGGGATGGAGTTAGAAAATTCTGTAACTTGACATCACTTTATTGTTTTGCTGAGAACTGCATTCAGCTGCTGGCACAAATGTATGCCTCTTCAGGGAAAGTGATTGAAGCTATTTTGCAGCATTCAATTTGGTTTGAGCCTGAAAATTCAACTCTTTACTGAATAGTTCATTAGCCACTTAGTCAAAATAAGCCAGTTGGACAAAGATGTATAGATGTATTTTTTTAGTTGATCAGCAAGCAAGTTGTGGCTGAAATAGATTACAGAACGGCCCAGCTGTTAGACTACACTGCAAGGATATCACCAGTGAGAAAATCTCTAAGAGTTTTGTGCCTCTTCATCCATGCACAGGACCTGTGGACACATAGTTGCAGGCTGTGTAGATTATAGGTGGGCATATAAAAATATTCCACCACAAAACCTATGCATATCTTTTCCTGTAAATTTGTAACAAAATTTTAAACTATTTCTTCCTTATTTTTTGACTACTGCTCACCAGAACCTTAATTGAAATAGCTTAAGGCATTTTCTGTAGAAAAGTCAGCAAGTCTTACTGGAATTGCTATTCCAGTTTAACTTTGACCAAAGAGAATAAACTTCTCTTAGTGATGTTCTTCATTGTCAGAAATAACATAAAGTTTTTTCCTTCCAAAAATTACTTCTAGTTTCATTTCCACATTGAAAATAGATTTTCAGTCATGATTTTTCAAAGTTGTGTCGGGAAATAGATGTGAGTGAACAGATCACTTTCCTACCTATGAAAATATTGTTCATGTCAGCACAGGAAGGACTGTTCATATACATTCTACACTATACTGAGTTTCATTAGTTGCATGTCAACATCGGGAAAAAATTTTAATTCTTGATTTACAAATCTTGGAAGAAGATAAATTAAAAATAATTCTACTTCTTAAAATAAATACAACAACAAATAGAACTTCAGTTAACCTTTTTATGGTTTATGCAGGCCCCCTAATTTATTGAATTAGTCAACCGGCATTTTCTAATTCTCATTTTTGTTCATAGGATTGCTCCCTCCATCTGTGTCATCGTAAGATTTGTCATCTTTTAAACCACCTAGAGGCATCACTTTCTAGCAGCATCACTTTCTAAGTCCTTATCCTGTAGAATCACCTTGGCTGTGGCACAAGGGAACACCAGGAGGTTGTGGATGGGGAGCAGTGGAAACAACACGTGACTACTGCAGGCAAGCTCCCCATCTAGCTCCTGTGACAGTAGACTACTGTGAGGCCTGACATCTACTCAACCATAACAGATAATTTTGCAGAGTCCAAATGATTCCTGGAAGATGAGACAAGATCCAGTGACTTAAAAATTGCAGATGGCCTGAAGCCCTCATGCAGGCCAAATTCAACTTGCTGCTTTGGAGAGCAACAGCTTGCAGAACAGAGTTCTTTGCCAATGGATTTACCAGATAAAAATTACTTCTTCGAAGTGAGAGGGATGTCCATTTTTTTCTCACATCATTTCAGTTGTTTAGCTGGAGAAAATATAAAGAGGATGGTATATCTTGCAAGATTTTTTTATTTTAATGGATCATAGGCGCAAGGGTATGATGTTGGTTAAGCTCTGCGACCATACAGGAGCATCAGCCTGGGATCAACTATAAGTTTTCTTATACTTTTGTTATTTCCAAGATATTTTCTTGAACTCTATATTCTTACTGAAACAGAATTTTTGCTTCCCAAGTGCTGAAAAGGTGACTTAAAGCAAAAGAAAAATCCTTTTCTGAAGAATCTCCTTTAGAGCCCAGCATTTTATATGGAAGCTCCCATCCTAAAAGTAACCATAAACTGAATCTCATACTTCACAACCCTCATGAACAAAAATGTTCAGTGATTCTGATGGGCTTTTAGACATTATTAGTGATGTGCACAGACTGAAGAGATGATTCTCCTTTCAACAAAGCCATTAACACCCTACTTTATGTACATGAATCTTCTGTGATGTTTTATTTTTCTCCCTCCCCTTGTGAGAAACTGCAGGAAACAAATTTCTAGGACTCATCACACAATCAATATTCAGTACATTAAAACCTCAACATATCTCAATGTAGATGCTGAACATTTAATCTCTGTCACTAGCCCTGTGTACTTTCTTGAGTACATAGAAGGAATTTCAATAAATATTTTATAGATCTCTTGAAAGACTTATTTTTTTCACTTTTGTCATCTGGTGTTTTATGACTCCTTTTCATCACAAGTTATAATAGTCCTATGGACAATAATTATTATATTTTTGAGATTCTATAGCTTGATGCTAATGCCTTAATAAGTTGTTTTTTATTTTAATTTTGTTTTTCCTGAAAAAAAGCATTAGGTGTTTTCAATTGAAAGCTCTCTGGTTTTAGGGTTCAATTTTTCTCATCCATAATTACCATTAACACCTCTCTGAACTATCCTTCTTATAGTTTTATTTTTCAATACTTGCTCTTTCACAACTTTTTTAGAGCTGCACTATTGATTACGGTGCAGCTTACCATTTTAAGAATAATTCTTAAAATTAACTTACCATTTTAAGAATAATTCCTTAAATTTTCTCATTTAATTATTGGAGTTTTTTAATAACTCTAGGAGAGATACAATAAACTGAATTTGTCTAGATGTTCTGCTAGGATTTTTCCTTTATTTTTCATAACAACTACCTTCCCATATTTTGCTCTATGATGGATGAAACAAATAAATAAAGGTATTAGATTTACCCTGTATACACCACCACCACATCAATGAATTTAGAAATCATTCTAGCATTTCCAAGTGTTAGAAATATAAAAGTTTAAACTTCATGAAGTACAAATGATCATATGGCTAAGTGTTTATTGCTGCATTTCACAGATTTTGCTTTTTCATTTTAAACAACTTACACTTCAGTTAGTAATCTTGCATCTGAAGAAAACATGGGCAAGCCTAGTGAAGTGGAGTTTTAGTGCTGTTTTGAAAAGGTGTCATTCATTATTGTTCCTATCATTCATTTCTTAGCTATAAATAAATAATATCTGTTTCACTAAATTGCAAGTGTTTTATTGTTTTTAAAGGCAGAAGAAAATTACATGCAAACACAACCTTTTAAAAACTAAACGTCCAGTGAGAGACCTGAATAGGATATTACTGCAATGATTGGGGGAAACTTTATTTTTCAGCTTTATTCACAGTTTTCTAGTATACTCCATCCTGTCCCCTTCAGTCAAGATCTCTCCAGGGTTCTGATTAATTTTCTGTATATTTCCTCTGTCATTTGTACCGCATTCTCTTTTTTTTTTTCCTTTTCCCCTGAGGATACTTTGTTTGCACCTACAGGTGTCCAATATCCCAAAGTAAAATAAAAGTCACAACAAACAGCTCCATCCAGTGGTTCTCTTTGCGACTGTATTCCCCATGTTCATTTTGAGCAAATAATTTAGATGAATGCTATGGAAAATATGTGTGAAGAATATGAACATCAATATGAAGTAAACAAACATCCTGCATAAGTTTCATTTTTCTCCCATAACTTCACCTATTTGCAACACAAATTTCCTGTTTATGATTACGAGAGGCAACTGCAAAACACTTGTAACACAAAGATAAGGGGGAGCTTATCTTGCATAAATACTGTACACATCCACAGAAGGGGCACTTCCTTTTATATTATTTTTGCTTTTAACTTGGAAATTTAGAAGCAAAGGCATTTTAGCTTTACTTTGATTTTGAGTCTAAAGAATTTTGTTGTAATCAGAGACAAATATCTACTTTTTTTTAGTAAATAATAGGCAATATTTTATTGCCATCATCAGTTATGTGTGCCTTTCTGTAGTAATGTTACAAATAAAATTATGAAAATCTCCAAAATATCTTGAAGAGGAGAAAGCTGGCACTGCTTAGATATTAATCTTAAATTACCAGATTTCTACTTTATAAAACTGGGACAGCAGATGTCAGGGTACCATCAGCAGGGGCTTTGGGAAGCTACATCCCTAGCCCCATCCTTTGTCCCATGGACTCTTGTTTATTGAGAAATTCAAAAGATTGTGCCTGAGGAGAGAACTTGTACAGCAATTCATTATGCCTTCAAATGAAGGCATAATGCAGGTTTTTGAAAGCTCTTGCATACCAACCCATTTGAAAACCTTTACATATCAAATCTATCATGTTACATATTTTCTTCTGTGAATGAAATATAACTGTGAGGAATTAAATATATGCAAGAAGACATTCCTCTGAGGCTGGGATTCCTTCTTTACTGCTAGGCAATTTTCTTTTCAGGTAAAATATGCTGAAATATTTTTTCTGTAAATTTGATGAGCAAATTGCAAATAAAATTACTGTGGTTTTAGTTTGCAACAATAATTTTCTGAGATTATCTGCCAAGTAATGTTTTATTTATTGAATAATTGTATTTTGACTACTAAAATACTGCTCAAAACTGGGAATTTATGCACCTTCACAAACTCATTACTATTAGATTTTCATTTTTACTTTTTATCTTTGCCATCAAGTTTTGTTTCTTTTCCTTAACAGAGAATACTTGAATATCAAACTGTTCTGAAAGTCATTCTTGGACTGCCACAGAATAAATGTAATTCATTTACTGATAAGCAAGGCACAGCTATTCATTATGCCTAGATTTAAATATGGTCATAATAAAAATAATCCTGATTACTCTAAAACAAGTTTATCCAAATTATTCTCTGAATTTTAGCAAAAAAAGTATTAGACAAGCAAGTATAAAATTGTATCTTTAACAATATCCTCCTCTGGGTAAACAAAGAAATTATCCTACTTAAAAAAGATACTATGCTGTTTTATCTTAATTCCATATTTTTAATGTTCTACTAATATTAAAAATAACATTTGTTCATGATATAAGATACCAAAGTCAGTGGCATAGAAATACAATTTAAAGCATTAGGGTACTGTACTGTCAGAAATTATAGAAACACGATATATGTTTATTGCAACACAAGATTGGGCTGAAATGGAAGAAAAGTTGAAAGACTTGTACATAGTTCAGCTACATGTGATAAATGCTCCAAAGATTAGCACATTTCTCCATTAAAGATGGATGTGGCAGTCTGGGATCTGATATTCAATTTGTTGCTGTTTTTCTTGTAATAAATTTCCAGTTTGAAAATTTCTCTAACTAAAATTCATTTTTATTTCTGCACTATATTGTACACATTGCCAAAACTACTGTTGTGGAACAGGTCATAAAGTCCATGTGTTAAAATACAACTCAAATTAAAATGAGAAGGCAGTACTTTCCAACAGAAGAGCTATGCAAATCCATGACACAGCAATATGTCCCAAGACAGCAGCTGATAGTTCTAATTATGTCTTACACAAGGGATTTTCTCTTATTCTAGGTCAGAATTTTCACAATTTAGGAGCAACCATATGTGATAAAAGCATATAAACCTGTACAAAGCAATCCAACAAGAATCACTAGGTATTTAACCATCAAGAGAACAAAATCTACAAAGTATTCATAATATACTTAGTTTAACAAGT
The DNA here is from genome assembly GCA_003676055.1 of Chloebia gouldiae. Lineage (NCBI taxonomy): Eukaryota > Metazoa > Chordata > Aves > Passeriformes > Passeridae > Chloebia > Chloebia gouldiae. The sequence continues at coordinate 14,358,831 of QUSF01000001.1, forward strand.
ATTAATAGACAACATGTCATGGCTTTATTTAAAGACAAGAAAAATCCCATGGACTTCAATTTTTCACTTATATATGCATTATCTAATTAATTTTTATATTTGGGCTTGTTCATGTCTAAAAGGACTGCAGATTTATGTTTTAGAAAGCAGACAGCATTGCTGCAGTGGTCATGTGAGCCTATTATTTTTACCTTATTGGACTAGAATCAGTAGTCCAAATACTCAGTCTGAGTTTTACATGACTGCAAGGCAGACTGAATGACAGTATTGAGGCTGCTTGGAGGAGAGATGTCTGGACATGGCTACCTGCTGTCGTGGTCATACCCATCACAGCAGCCAGCTTGACACACCCCCTAGGAGGATGTGAGGTGCCAAACCCTCCCCACAGTGCTAGCTAGAAAAGACATGCAATTGTCATACTAAAACACTGCAAAGAAAAAATAAAATTTTGACCAAAGAGTTTTTTGACCAGGGGTTTGAGTTTTACTTCAGGACATGTGCATCACCTGAAGTACTCTGTAGCTGAAGTACCAGTCATAGATGCTTAAAATTAAGATCTGTATTTAATTGTATATTCATGTGTGAATTACATATTTTCCTCATATATTCTGTGAGTGGCATTTAAAAATAATAATTTATTTTAGCTTTAATCTTTGAAACACTAAAAGAAACAGAAAATTAAGATTCCCATTGACTTTGCATAGATTTTTATCAAGGAAGTTTACATCTGCTGACTGAAAAATAAAACAACTATCACTATACTAAGTATGCAGTACTTCCCATGATCACTGACAACCTTAGAATTATCATCTGAATCATAACATATAATTTCTCAGAGCTGGCACTTCGGGAAAATAGTCACTCTTCAGATAAGATGCTTACCATAGAAAAATACCAACAGAAAAACATGAGGAAATTAATATATTATATACACAATTTTCACTTGCAGATCTGGAAAAGGTGTAGGAAGAGAGAACTGTGAAAGAGCTCCTCTAGATTTCAGTGCTTGTTAAAGTGCATTGAAATGGGCAGAAATGTTCTTACTGCTTCATCAAGAAGGCATGTCTGTACTTGATAAGAGAAGTCATAAATAGTGCAGATTGTTTCCTTTGACTTCTTCAGCTCCTACATCTTTCAGTCATAGGCTTGTTTAGAAATGCAATTGAGATGTTATCCCAAAACAAAAACATTTATTTCTCTGCCAACTGCAATCTGCTGTACTACAGAGACTATTCTTTCTGATTCACTTCCAGAGAATAATAACATAGACTGACCACACTGTAAGTTGTAACCTAGACCTGCTGATGAATTAATAGGGCTTCTCTTTTGTTTTCATAGCTAAGGTCTATTGATTTCTGCAGCAGTGAAACATATGAAGTCAGTCTGTACTATAAATAGATTTGTCTTGCTGTGTTAAGTCTTGTAAAACTGAAGGATGGAAATTCTGTATAAACCCCCTATCCTATATTTGCTTTATATATTGTTTCAATAAATCAAAGATGGAAATTATAAGAGGATTTTGCCTAATTAAAAGAAAAAAAAAAAGGATGACTTACAAGAATTTTTTTAACTTATGTTTAAAAGCCTGGTTTTAAGCGTCCCAGAGATCACTTCAAATAGTGGTAAAGAGTCCTTTTTCTCATCGCAAAGAGCATTAGTAAAGAGTTTTGTTATTCAGAGAAACTGAGATCCAAGAAATTTCCATCTTGTTAACACTTGTGTGGAAAATATTTTATTGTGTCTCTGCTTACCCTAGAGTATAAACAACTTTCCCTATTTTTCACAGTTTTGCAGTTATTTCCTTAACCTCTCTTTAACCTCTCTTACGTAGTAGACCAGCTCTTCCTCTCTTTGAGAACTGGTCTCAAAGACTGCAAATACAACAATTACTAAACAAAATAATCAGAATTACATGTGTCTGAGGTGAAGAGAATGGGAAACAACATTATAAAACTGTTGTGCTTTAGCTTAAAATTGCAATTCCTTTTCCTGTGAAGCCCAGCTTTACAGTTGCCAGGCAGCCTGTCAGGAACACAAACCACAGAGATTGCATACTGGGTCATATCAGGTATTTTTGCTGTTAATCAGCTGCCAGTGGTTAGAATGAAAAAGCTACATTTACGGAGAAAATATTTCAATTATGCAAATGGATAGGAAGGAACGTGCCACTCCATTAGACCTGTGATGCAGATGATGACTTCCTCCTTGTCCTTGCCTAAGTTTTTATCTAACCTCTCAAATGCTTTCATGCTTTTAGCAAAATGAGTCACTTCTCCATTTCACAGATATTTTTCAGATATAAAACCTGTATGGTATAATACAGAAACAGAAGAGAACCAGGATGCCTCAAATGCACACTGTGTTGTCATTTAAAGAACTTTTCCACAAAGGAAAACAGGACTGATTCACAAAGCAGAGAAAATTAATACCCAGTATTACTTGCTGGAAATAATATATCCAGCTCTGTCTCATGGTTCCCTCAGGTATTCCATAAACTGAATAGGTGTCAAAGTGAATAAACTATTCAAAGCTAAAACTTCACAGCCTGAGGTGTTATAAACATGGTTAAGAGGAAGCTGCAGAGACTTGGACAACCATTACCCATATGGCACAGGACTCCATTCACCTGAATTATCAATACAGTATCTCTTCCTCAGAGCTACATTTAAAAGGAACTGCTTTTCTCCCTTCAGTTCATGATTTATAATAATAATATTAATGTTTCTAACATAGAGATATCATTCTTCTCTTAGCTTTTTCTTATTCCTCATTACCTGATCGTTTTATAGTATGGAGATTTATTAACAACAGCAGTTTATTTTCAAAAAATAAAAGTGACTTATGTGCTTCTAGCTATTTTGATAGCTGCATTGGGAAGCTTATTCAAAATTAAGTCACCCGGTTTTATACATAAAATAAAGAAAATTATGGAACTCATGGCTATTAAATTCACAAACAGCACTTCCTCTTTTAAATTATAATCATGAATGTAATAAACTCATAATCTCTAGGAAAAAAAGTCCTTCTGAAAATAATTGAAACAAATATCTCAGATATATAATGACTAAGAAATGCAAATAAACTAGAGAGGTATGTATCATAAGAAAAAGCACACATTTGGTAACAAAACAGGACTTGACTATTGCTCCTCACAATTCATAAAGTTATGCACCTCAAGCACAGGCAACAGTCAGTAGTGTGTAGTCTGCAGCCAGCAATTACTTCATTGATGTATCTAACAATAATATTAACACTGAAAAAAGAGGAAAAAAAATTAATATATTTCACCAAACCATGTGATGTCATGCCCTAGCATCAAATCAGAACAAAACTGAGTCATGTAAATCTAAAATGAAAAGAAAGAACAGGTTAATCCATCTTGAGATAAGTTTCCAAGCTTCTGTGCTGTGTGATTCTGGACAGTTGGAGGTGAAAAAATGTACTTTAAGATTTGCAATCAGTGATGCAGGATGTGGAGCCTCGATACTGTACCTTACATGCCAATCCCCACACTTGATTATAACTGTAATAAGTTATACTGGGTTTTTTTATCTGTTTTTGTACCTTTGTCCCATTATTGCAAAATATATGCTTCAGTACAAACTTGGTTTTTGGCCTAAGTTACAGAACAAACTCTGTAAATGCAAACAAAAGGATTTTGTTCATAATGTACAACAAGTCTTAAAGCCAAGATGTTGATGAGCAGCACCAATCACCCTATTTACCAAAATGTGCCAGAGCCTCTCTGACCTACCATGTGAATTGATCTAGAAACTGAAAATGTGAGAGTCTGTGCAGAATGGTTGAGTGACCAGGATTTGCAAAGAAAATTGTTTGACTTTCAGCAAATACTGGAATGAGCATTCAACCCAAAATATCTGAATACAAAGCTTTTGCAATACTATGAGAAAAAAAAATTTGCATCTCTTTTTCTTTAAAACTACGAACTCAACAGTCTGCTGCAATAGCTAATCTGATGTGGTCTGGATTAAAGCAATTTGCTTTAAAAAAAAGAGTAGCACTAAAACCTAATTTCTAAAGTGTTTTCCACCATACCTTTCAGTCACCAGCAAAGATAGAAAAAGTACTTCTGTGTTCATGTCAACCTGGCAATGAACTCCATGTGCTCTCTCTGGTTTAAGCATTAAAAATTTCAAATTGTCTCTAAGCAAGCAAGGAGGCATATTGTGCTGCTCTTTTTATTACAAGAAAAATATGGACAAATCATTCCATTGTTAAAAGAACCCGCAGCCTCTAGATTCTGAAATAGCTCTTCATTCCTCAGACACTAAAACTGTTCCTCTCTGAAGAGCCTTTTGTGACACAAACACGCAGAAAGCCTTCTGGCTGTTTTATTATCTTACAGAGCCGTGCGCTCTTTTGCAGAGACCCCACGCCCGCTGCAGCACCAGCACCATAAATAAACAACACGCTGGAAAGGACGAGCCCTTTCAACAAGCCTCCATGGGGAAAGGCATCTCAGGGCTGCCTGCTGCTTGCAAAAGTGAAGTGTGATGAGCAGCGGGAGCGGGGCAGGCACGGACAGCCCCTCAGGAGAATGCTGGCTGGGAAAGACTTTTTAATTTATCTGCTTCCCTTAGCGATCATCCTGAGGATGTTAGACTTCTGCAAACTGATGGCCTTCCCCTTGGGTGCCTTCCCTCTTTGTTTGCTCTCTCCCCTCAGATGTACATGCACAATGCTGACAATGGATATACTGCTGGGAAGGGTTTGAAATCAAGTAAAGACAAATCTGGGTAACTGGCACTCTGTGGGAAATAATGAGCAAAACCTACCATCAGAGGGGGTGGGGTGCCCTCTTGGAAGTATCACAAAGGTAGAAAGTACACTTTCTGTGTAAGTATTTTTGCTCTCTTTTTGTGGCTAAACAGTGAGCACTTTCTGCTTGCTTAAACAATTGATGGATTTTTGTCTGGTCAGATGGCAAGGCTTGTACAAGTTTAGATCAGAAAAGCTTTGATGTGTTGTCATGCATAGCATTCATATCTCCAAGCTGTCAACAAGAGGAGGACTTATAAAGCATGGACCTACAGGGGCAGTATTTGCATTCTTCTGCATGTCTCAGGAACAGCTGATAGAGGTCATCTGGCTCCTCCACTCCTTAGTCAATAGCAAATGAGATTTGGAGATGCTGTCACTTTACTCAAGGCAAGCCAAGACATGCTGAAAGGTACCATGTCAGCGGTAATAGGGAATCCTGAGCTTCTGTAATGCTGAATAAATTCTGGATAACTTCAACAATTATAGAATAGTTTAGATTGGCAGGGTCTTTAAAGTCATCTAGTCCCAACTTCACTGCCATGGGCAGGGACACCTTTCATCAGACCTGGCTGCTCAGAGCCCCCCCAGCCTGGCCTTAAACATTTTCAGGGATCATTTCATATCTTCTCTGTTTAACCTGTTCCAGTGCCTTGCCATGCTGACAATCAAGAATAATCTTAACACCTAATCTAAACCTACCCCCTTTCAGTTTAAAGATATTTCCTTTTGTCCTGTCACTACATACCCTTGTGAAAAGTCCTTCTGCATCTCTCTTGTAGGGCCCCTTTAGATGATGAGAGTCCCAGTTAGGTCACCCCAAAGTGTCCTCTTCTCCAGACTGAACAATCCCAATTCTCTAATCTTGTGCTCATAGGTAAGGTGCTCCAGCACACTAACCTTTCTGGTTGCCCTCTTCTGGATTTAATCCAACAGGTCCATGTCCTTCCTGTGCTGGGGACCCCAGAGCTGGATGCAGCACTGCAGGTGGGGTCTCACCAGGGCAAGGGGGAAGGCTCCCCGCCTTGCACAGCTGGCCACACTGCTCTGGATCCAGCCCAGGATAGGATTGGCTTTCTGAGCTGTGAGTGCATGCTGCCAGGGTGTGTCTAGTCTGTAAAAGTTTGTCATTAGCCCCACAAATAAAGCCATTTGTGAGCACATTGTAGCATCCCTGAGTAGCCTGGTGGCCTCAGTTCTATCTATGTAGGACACAGCTGCTGTCCCTGAAACTATACATAGCAAGTCCTGCAGCCTCTCTGGTTTGACATGAAAGCACCTCTCTGGTTTGATGTAGTGAATCCCCAAGTCACATCAAATTCCTTTTACTATCTTTAAGGAATTTTCTGTACACAAATTAATTTGGTTCATAATAATCTGTAAAAATGCCTAAGAACCTTCCCTTGCTAGAAAGTTAATATTCTTTGCAGACCTCAAGGACTGAAGAAACCAATATTTGACACAATCTTTCTGGGCAGGCTGCCTGACATACCTCCAGGGTACCAGTTCTACCTACCTTCAACCCCATTTCACTGAATCAAAGAGTATTATTGCAATGCTGCTGTGTACAGTGGCAGCTGTGCAAGAGATTGATTTAAAAAATCAAAATGGATCCATCCCAGCCAGTAAGCTATCACTGAGTAGAACTAAAAAAGAGATGTCTCCCCCAGGCAAGTAATCTATGAGTGGAATTTGTGGCATCCCCGGCCATCTTTTCAGAACTCACTAGCAATTATTATTCAGGCAGAAACTACCATAGAAAGATATTGTGCAAGATTTGTCTTCATGCATGACTTTTTTTTTCTCTATTCCAGATGTTTCATCCCTCTCCAATGGTCATTTTCCAAAATCATCTGGAATACCAAATCACTATTTCAAGTCTGTTCTATATCATTCTACATGGTGGCTCTTCTTTTAGCTGTCAGCTTGTAAAAATTGATGTCATATCATTCACAGTGCACTGCCTCTACTTGTGTTAGTCTCTTAGTACCATTCAGGTTTGACAATTCCTGATGAGAACTTTGTAGGAATAAATTCAAACAAGGGTTTAAATTTTGTTTTAAACAGTTCTTGCTTAATGCCCACACATAAAGTAAAAACTGCTATTTTCCACAGTATAAATTTGCTTCCTTAAGATCCACTGATAACAATGAGGGAAAGAATAAAAAAAATAGTACCCTCTTTTTTCTTTCAGAACAGTAAAAACATTCATGCATTCAACATTCCTAATTTACTTGAAGCAAGTATGTGTTCATATATTTTACTAAACATGAAGACAGTAGAAATACTATCCTACCTGATAAGTAATAGAGCAATTATTATTAACAGGGGCTGAAGGGAAATTTGAAGATCAAATAGCCAAAATATTATTTCATTGAGCATCTGAAAATTGGAAGAGAAATGAGAGAACCATTAAGACATGAGCATACTTTAGACATAAGCTAAATAATATCTTTCCAACAATTACAATTTAATCACTTAGGTAAATAGTTTAGCAGTAAGGATATATCATAAAGGTGGTACTGAAGAGTAAACTAAAAGGTAGCAAATAGGCTGCTTGACAATTTCAAAGTATATTTATACTTGCTAGGTCTACTTATTTTGTAACTAATGAGGAAAAGTACTCAGAGGGAAAGGATAAAAAGATAACCAAAACCAAAATACAATACAATAAAGGAGAAAAAGCATAGCTTTTTTCTTCTGAAAAGTTTGGTCAGATTCTAGGACTCAGATGTGTAAAAAAGTGACATAGAGCTAGCTGGATGAGTTTTCCAATAGAACAGTCTCTTAAATACTAGGTCACTTTAAAGTCTCTGTTTGATGGCACCTTCAAAATTGGTCTTTTGTCTGTTGTTGTCCCCTCAGAGATGCAAAATATGACAGGTTCTTGATAAAATCTTATTCTTTTTTATTATACTAAGACATGTGTAAAGTTCTAGTGAATTTCTTTGCCTGTTAAACATCTTTCAATTTCACAGTTATTTCTTCTTAAAGACCTGACTAAAGAAAAATGTTTCTTTGACCTCCTCCAGGTTTTGCTGAGAACAAAATTGAGCTGGGTTTCTAAGGTCCTCTTTGAACAAGATTTCACTGCTGAAGAAAGGCTACAGTCAAATTAGGAGCTTCAACAACTTTCTAAAACTTATATAAAACCCTGTCCTGTGGACTTCATCCTCTGTCAACTTTTAGTTTTCAAACTACATAGAGTGTGCTATTTAAATCTTTTCTTCCTATCTCTTGCAAAGTGTGTTATGGTGTAATAGAGCTATGGCAGCAAATTTGTGAGTTTTTCATACCCATTATTCCAGAAAAATCTCTAATTAATACAGTGATTTTGTGTCTTGGTAGTAATTGTGAATTGGGTGAATTATTGTGAATGCTTCATTTATTTTTCCATACAAAATTGGTACCATTAGTTAAGAACAGCAAAAAAAAAAAGATGTTTTCTTTATCTGAAATCAGAATTTATGGAACATCTAACTTCCCTAGGGATTAAAGTCTTCTTTTCCCATGTGCCTGAGAATAATAAATAATTAATGATGTCTGTGATATTAATGACTCTATGAACATCCCAATCTCTCTATTTTTAGATGTGGCTGACATTTGTGAAATACCACCAAGTCAAAAAACACAAAGGAAAAAGAGAAGGTGCAATTTTTAGATAGGTGGGATCTCTCTTCTACACTGGACACGTGACTGATACCTGTTTGTCTGAGCTTCAGATCATCCTCTGACAATCTGTGTAGCAGAAGTTATTTTGATTTATTATCTCATAACTTTTACCAGCTCTCAAATTGTTGCTCTCAAGAGAATCATATCCAAAACACATTTCAGCAGTGGTTCATATGCAAGCACTTTCTATTCATCAGGAAGCAGTCTGCAAGAGAAAAATCTAACACATCTCTTGTCTGCATCCTTTGCAACAAGATCCAAAAGACTTCAATATTGGGAATTGCCTATTTTCTGAAAAGTCAATTCCTAGAGGAGAAAACTACTCTGCATTTGACATATGATACTTGGGACTTGATCCAAAGCTTCCCCCAACTCCACCAGCTACTGCTCTATGCAGATGGGTAACTTGCACCCAGGTAAAGATCTAAATATTGAGATATTTGGTTTTAATTTTCAGAAGGTACTGAAACTTCTGAAAAAACTCAGAATTTTTTCCCAATCTCTTTCTCACTTTCAATTCTGGACCAGACAGTGATAAGTATATGGGCCAAGAGTTGTGTTTTTCACAATTTTATTCTGTTTTAGTTTAATCAGTCAAGGATATCATCCTGTTGAATAAAGTGTCTAGCTAAGTCACTACACAGGTTGGTAAAGGATGCTTTGGAGTAGATTACAGGTGAGCTGCAATATATAGCTGTGCTCTAGTGCAACATTTCTGTGGATTTTATTGAACCCCTTTGTGCTTGCTTCTGGAGGACAAGCAAGATGAAAGCAGCAGAATCCCAGGAGGAAGGAATAAAAATTGAGATTGGAGAGTAAATCAGGAAATGACACCTGGTGGAAGGAGTTGTGGAAAGGGTATGACAGAATCAAATTTAATTCCTGAAAGATTCAGAAACACGGGCTCAGAAAGACATCATAAGGCCTGAGATATTAAGTATTTGGACAAAGCCCAAAATGTCTGTCCAGAAGTTTGTACAAGAAACTATTACAAAATAAATACTGATAAAATAACATTTACTTAATAAAATTACAAGTTTATGGTCTGGAAACTGAGTTTGTATGATTTCTACATGAGTTTTTATATTAATTCTCTTCTACAACTATAAGTGTCTATGGCAAAGTCCAATTGCAGTGTAAGAGATTTGTTTGCCTTCAGCATCTGTTCTATACATTCTGCTGGGAATCTTGAAGTGAAAAATTAATTATTATTTTCTCCTTTTCAATTGGCTGTGTCCTCCATGAATAAATAATGTTGGTCATTTGTTAAATATTTGTTGTCTCACATTTCTTGTATCTCACATAATTAAAAAAAGACTAACTGCACTACTAATCTCCTGTGAAACCTTAGCATCAGTCTTCACCTTTGCTTCCCTGTTACATTGCCTAGTCTCAACAGCCCTCTCCTTATCTGAAGGGTAAAACTTTTCAAACTCTTCTCTTTGACCACAGATTATGTTTTTTCCCTTGGTTCATTAATATTTTTTTTAATTCTTCTCTCTTTTTTTTTCTTTGAGTACCATTTTCAATCTCTTAAGCATGTGCTTACTTAGCAATATAATTACTTTTGTATGTGTGTTGCTCTTCCTCTTACCACTGCTTCTGGATCCTCTTGTATAGGTTAAAAGTTCTTCTTTTGATATTTTCTGTCTTTGTTTTCTCTCCTACATCACTATTTGACATTAATGTTATATTTAAGCAGACTTTGGTCTCTCATACTTGTGTCCTAGGATTATTTCCTACCTCAGTGTTACTGAGGCAGATTTTTGTCTTAATGAATGTAATACTAAGAACTACTCATTTCTGCAGTCTGCAATATCTCTGGTAAAATATATTTCTATGTTACTATGTTTCTGACATCCACTGGATAATTTTGAGTCACTCTTTATATGTAAGAGATCAAAGTTTATAGCTAACAGGTATATCTCATTACAGTAGTTTTGCTACTATAGAAAACTATAGCTTTGTAAGAAATTTTATGGCATCACAATCTCAAGTTAACTTTTCCACATGTGTCACAAACTCATCTGTCCTCAAATCCAAGCCACAAACTAAGAAGGCAGCAAAGAGTAGAGGTGACTGGGTTTTTCTGCAGCCACTTAAAGAATCCACCTGTTTCCTTCAGCTGCCCTGTGTCATACCCCAAGGCTGAAGTAACAGCCATAGTGAGAACCTCCCCACCTGGAAAACTCCTTTCCTTTTGGTGCAGGATAACTCCCACAAGTCCCACAGTGTTCCATTAGAAGTCCTGAGAGTGCTTGATAATCAAGTACCGTTTGATTAGTCCTAAAATTCCTCACACATAGTAGCTACCCACAACACACAAAGACAGATCTGTCACTTTACACAACCTGTGTATTGCCACCATCCTTCACAAATGCACATCTAGCCATCCCTTCCCACTCCATGTGACCTGAAATTCCAGGTCACATTATAACTACATCTTTATAAGGTGTCCTCTGTGTAATCTCTTTGATTGAGGAGCTGTTGCTGTGATGAGAAATAAGATAGGCCATCAACAAATCTGCATATACTAATTGATCTGATATTCATGTAAGGCAAAACTGGCTGACCCTTTGCAAAGTCAAGGCAGAGAGAAAGCTTTGAGTCTTTATAGGAAGTTTTTTCTATATTTATTCCCTGAGGTGGCTTTGGGAATAGGAGGGAGCAGGGGGGTTGCTCCACAGGAAAAAAAAATCTTTATCACAAAATGGGAGAATGAGGTATTCAGGGAATGTATGTATTTCCAAATATTTTTAAATGGATGCAATTTTCTGTGTTTCATGATTATTTTACAAAGGGGCAGCAAACTGATCCCACAGATTCTATTCTCCCTTGTACTTTGCTGTTCCAGAGGTTACCCATGCTTATGTTTACAATTTACACTTTTAAATAATAATGCTTCTTTTACATTTCAATTAATTCCTCCACAGTTTCATGCCACTATTTACAATTTCTTGTTTAACATATTTGAGGTTTAAGCTATAGTGGTCTCTAGGCAAGGGCAGTGCTATGCAGGCAGCATAACAATGAGTTTTAACTGCTCTTGAGTAAAAATAAATCATCACAATTAAGGGGATGGTCTATGTTGCAAAACATCAGGCAGTTCAGTAGCAGGGGTCTGCCACATACTGTGGCTCTTTTGTTGCAAAATTCCTAAATAGTTTATTTTCCCCCTATAGCACATTTGTTTGAGTTGTATCCATTCTTACCAAAAGACATTTTTTATTTCCACACAATTCTCAAGAGAGATTTTAGGTCATCTTATTATGTATCTTCTGAGGTACCTTGGAAAGGGGGTTAGATTTAAGCTTTTTGGGTATTTTAGAAAATTTTTTATGGGATTCTGGCCACTGCTTGCTGAAATGCTCGGCTAAAAGCCCAGCTGAAGCATTCAAAGTTATGCTAATTTCAGCCCATGGCTCTGCTGGTGTGACAAGAGAGGCTGTAAAATTCAAGTATTGGCTAAAGTCTAAAATGTGAATATTTATGTCAAGTTTTTCAATTGCCAATCAGATCCTCTACAGTTACAAGTCTTCTAAAGGGGCTCACCTGCTCTTAGAGAGGAACAGGAACAGGCTTACCAGAAAGGATGTGAATTTCCCATCCTTGCAGATGTTCAAGGCCAGGCTGGATTCAACTTGCTCTTGTGGAAGTGGCTCGTGTGCAAGGCAGGGGGATTCAAATTCAGTGATCTCTAAGGTCCCTTCCAAGGCCATTTTTTGATTCTATGAAAAACAGTCATGTTATCAAACAAATAACTCTCAGAAAGCATAACCTCTACATAAATATTCACTCTTTTAATTAACATACATGAGAATGGAGTGATATGAGTAACACTTTAATGAATTGTCAAGTATAAAGAGCCACAAATCCTCATGACTATGATGTTGGTTTGAGTGAGTGAATCTTGTTGCTGCTGCTGCCAGGATTAATGTAAATCCTAAACACCAAAAAGCCAGGAGAAGAAGAAAGCATATTTGTCTTAACTACTCATATTCTCTTAGGAATCAAAAATACAGATTTTTTTAGACAATATTTCTATATACATAAACACATATATAAGCAATGAAGACATCTAGGGGATGCTATTTCCCCCCAGCTGGCTTTGTCCCCTACTCAATTAGAACCCATTTGAAATGCCACTAGACAGAAGGGCCTAGTAGAGGCCCTTTGTCTTTAGCAAATGCTGAGTCAAGCCCAGAATGACCTTCATAAATATCATTATCTTAAACAAAATGGCAGCACTGATATCCCAAACCCCAGGTTCCTCTGACTCATTTGCTCAACCAATATCTCCTCTTTGATTTTATCCGCTGAACATTTAGCAGATATTTCTTTGAGAACTGTGTGCTAAATGTGAAACATTGACATCCTGGAGGCTCAAAAAACTCAGTCTTACAACTTGAGAATTTTATTATTTCTCTTGTTTTATTTTTCTGCCCCAAGGATGAGCAGTGCAAACCTTTTCAGAAGAGCATAGTGACCTAACATTCGACAGAGAAATCTCAGCATTTCACTGTAGTCTTTGCATTGGTATATAGACTTTATTAAATGAGAAGAGGTTTAGACAAAACCAACTAAATCTGACTACAATTTCACACCATTTCTAGTGCAATTGTAAATGTTGATTACCTGCAATATAGAAGTATATACAGTCTCTGACTTTTCCTTTTAAGCCCATAAAACTCTTCTCGTTCTAATGACAAATGCCTGAGAGACTTCTATATGGAACAAACACTAGCTACAAGGTGATTTGAGTCATGTCTTATTTCTGACTCTTATAGATTTTCTTTACAATGGAATGCTGTGATTAGAAAATTCTCCCACCAACAATATGCAAGAAAACAGGCTGACAAAAATAAAAGTGACTTTAGAATAGCCACTTGAATCTATGAGCTGATTTAGTGCAGAAAACACCATTGTCACACAAACATTTGAAGTGAAAGACAGGGAGGGAGAGAGAGAGAGAAAGTGTTTCAATTCATCTATCTGTTTAAAACAACATTACACCATCAGCTGTGCCAAAAGCAATTTTTTCTCTGTTATACTGTCTGCATTAAAATCTATTGGACCAATTCTCAGTAAAGCAAGTATCAAGTGAAGTCAATGGAGTGTCACCTTGCAGGAGTAGATACAGATCCATATTTCAAAGTTTGCCTTTGTAATCCTTGTAGCTACATCACTTTCCCTCTGAAATTTACCCATCCCTTTTTAAGCACAAAGGGATGCTTGCCAGATGTCCCTGTGAAAACTGTTTAAGCCCAGATAACTCAGCCCACCTAACTCTAAAACCACATGATCTTTTTCTCACAGTAAACAGTGACCAACAGTGCAATTTTAAAAATAATAATAAAAAAGCAAAGTCATCTACTCACATTTACTGCACTGTTGTAGCTGAGGTTATGTTGCCCTTATATTTAGTTACTCAAAAGATGTATATTGTCTGCCTAACAGTGCTTACAAATTTGGACTAATATTATGTTTTGTAACAATTCACTGTATTTCATCATAAAATATACAATATTTCATCAGCAAAGGAAAATAGAATATCGTTTCAGTTTTAGTTTCTTCCAAGTACTGAAGTTTTTACAATGAATAAATCACAAAGAAGTCCAAAATTTAGCTTTCTATGTAAATGGTATATGAATTCCCATTTTATATCAGTATAATATGCAATATAATATAATCTGCTTTGCTACAGATAGCATAGGAAGATCTTATTCTTGTAAAGCTCTTTTGAAATAAGTTGAGGGCTATGTAAAATAATGATTCATTAAGATGGCTATTAATTTCAAGAACACACTTTCTATTCCCAGAACTTCAGCCGTGGTCCTGGCCAAAAGCCTGTAGTCTCTGTTTGATATTACTCAATCCTCAGTTGGCCTCACTGTAAGGACCCTCCTGAGAGGTCTGGACAGGAAACCCCTGGTAACAAATTACAGGTTTCTACCTCCAGAGATAAATTAGTAACCTTGTTAGATGGAACAGCTGAAATCTGTTATCCCTTCTGGAAACACGAGCTCCTCTGCGGTTCCCAGAGAGGGATGTGACAGCTGAGAGTTATAATACTGTAATGGATTTTCTCTTGTATCTTGATCATTCCAAAATATTCCTCTTCTTAATCATTCAGCTGTTACAATTTTTTCATTTTCTTTTTCCTTTGCACACATTTATTACAGCTGTTATTTTTCCCACAAAAATACATGAGGCAGGGAATTCCTGCATCAGCCTCTTTTAAGGTGACCCTATGCCCCAGCATCTTCACAAAATACAGCATTAACAAACTAAGCCAGGCTGTGACTTAGCAAAGTTCAGAGATAATTCAGACAGTGAAATCACAGTGATAGAGTGTCAAATTTTTTCTTCTGCACTATAAAGGAAAACATTCTCTTTGAACTCAGCAAGGACTTTGTAGGACAGGAGGATTATTTGAACCAATTTTCAGCACACTCTTCTCAAACTGTTCAGTGTGTTGGAGGAAAGCTGCAGATCCCTTGGATGTAAATTGCAAATTGTTTCCCCCAGTCAGATAAAGGACACACACAAGGTTCTCCTTGTATTTATGTGTCTGGTGGTACTTGAGTCCATGGCAAACACTTAGTCAATAAGAGCAAACATCAATAGCAATAAAAAAGGCTTGTCTTTCCTTTTCCTCAAAGTCAATGGAATCTGTCTCATGTGATTTACTTGCCCCCTTTTGCAGGTAAAATGGTCCCAGGGCTGGAACAATTCTGTTTGATAGGCACATTTTACAGCTATTTAAATGGCTGTCAATATCATCATCCGTCTTCTTCCATCAGAAGGATTGTCTTGCTAATTTTTTCTTGTTTATCACTTCTACACTGACCATATGGACATAGGGAATGTGCATTAATTTCTCTAATTTCTGTGAATTAATTTCTCTAATTCAGAAATTGCATGGCAATTTAGATGCCATTAAAACCTATCTAGCATTGCTACATCTTTCTAAGATCAACTGGTAATGATAAACAATCAAGCTCCACAATATCTGCAATGCTCTTTTATGTTTGCCACTTATTAATTACAGATCTGTTTTCTGTAACTTAGCTTTGTTTAATTTAAGAAAGGATAATTGTCTGGTAACACTGTGTGGTTAACCAAATACCAGATGCCATTTCCCAGCTTCAAATTTCATTTTTGCTTTTGAAGGAGAGAAACAGAAGAGAATGAAGGACAGTCAGAGTTAACCAATTTCTTTTTGATTTGTCAAAAAATATGAATGGTGTTATTCTGTGTCACCTTAGTCTGGCCCTTGTCCCTAATGACCACTATACCTTCACACATCTGAATGTCTCAAAAAGAATTCACAAAAGGGAATTTGTTAAGTACAGTCTTGCAGAACTAAATGGACTTTGGTAGTATTTGTGTGCCATATCCTAAGCATCAGCAAGCATTTCATCAGGCTTCTGAGTAGTTCCCTGTGCTAAATTAAAAGCACTGTGTGATATATTTTGAAAAGAAAGCATTAAAAGAACCTAAAAATACACCAAAAAATAGGAAAGGAAAGCAAGGAGGAAAATGAAAACAATAAAGTATTTCAAGAGCAGGTGATGTTGGAAGGACATAAAGGGAAAAAGGAAATAAGTAGAACAATAGCTGTGTAAAAGAAAAGACTCAATGCACGTATGAATATGATGACTCATAAACTAACAATGTAAGTGATGTCTGTTATATGAATTGCATGACTTTTGGGGGTGTGTCTGGAAACACAGACACTAATTTTGTGGGTGCACATAGCAATTACACCACGGCAAAACTTTGCTCCAAAATATTTTTAACAATTCTGTTATATTACATCGAGTGTGTCTGCTCAAGTAAGGACCTGACAGAAAAGCTCTGTGTCTGTGTTCATCTGGCTTTCCTGTTTCATAACAAACAGATCACACTTGTCACATACAGTCTGACCTCCCTGAAATTTTTCACTTTCATCGTCTTTGCCTATACAACTGTTCAAGACTATTCATAGGCTGTGTGCCTCTTCTGGAATAAGTGTCAGTATGGCTTTTTTAAAATGTCCCTCATCTTTCATCATACACAGGAATGTGATCAAGTCAGGAATTTTCCTTGATCTGAGACACTGTAATGCCTATTTTCCTGCAATTAATCTCAAATAGGTATATCTTCTTTGTCTTTAGAAGTGGAAATAAATTTTTATATATTTTGAAGGTCAGTAGATCAAAGCCAAGTGTATGCCTCATGATTTCTTAGCCTGTCCCAGCTACAAAATAAAATTACTTCACTTGAGCTGCTGTGACAGTGATTGTTCAGCATCCTGTCCAGGATACAAGATGGAATTTTGTGCTCAGTTTGCAGTGGAAGAAATAAAGATGTAAAAATTGCGAGTATAAGATATAGAGAGGATTTCAAGTCATGAATAGATTGAAGTAAAGCTTAAAATCAAACAAAAATTAATCTGATAGTAAACAAAAATATTTCTGTGGGTTTATTGCCAGATGTATAAATTCCCTTTTACTGTGAAGTTAATTGATGTTCCTTTCCAACATCAATAGGTGCCGTGGAAGCTTGACAGTGTCCCAAAAAGGGCTCTGAGTAGTCCCAGGGAGCACAACTAAGCCTTGAACTTCAGAGAATGACAGATTAGAGCAAGAGGCTCAACCTTAGTAACAGGCTTACAACATTTCACTGGTTAAAGATTATTACTCACAAAGAAAAGGATTAGAGTTTCTTGTTTAAAACAAAAGCTGACATTGTGCTTTATAGTTATATATCCCCAAGGAGAAAGGAACAACTGTACCAGCCAACTGCACAGACCAAATGAGCTGAGGTGTTGATGTGGACTGCACCTGCACTCATATATTGTGAAAAAAACGTCTCTAGAGTCGCTATCTATAGAGGGGAAAAAAAAACAGGCTTCTTCACAAAGGTCCTGGCTTATTAATGTGTTAAGTGTATGCCAATTCACTTAAACATGTACAAATACACCAAAATAAGTAGTAATAATGGACGTGCATTTCAATGTCCTATGAAATTTGTGCCTCTCTATCCTCTAACTAGATTTTTATCAGGTTTTAATTAGAAAATAATTTTATTTTTCTTATTTTTATTACTGTTGTTTTCTAGTTCATTAGTCTCATCCTTGATATTACTCAATAAATCAGAGTAATGAGTAACAAGAGTAAATATGTGCAAGTTTCTCAAAAATAGTGCAGAATGTGAAGTCTAGAGCATATACATATATATAAATTATTATATATATATATATACATATATATATATATATATATATATATACACACATATATAAACTCTTGTCCAGAAAACAAAATTATTAGAAGACATACAAAGTTTTGTATCATTGACAATCCTGAAAAGCAATTCAGTTTGGAGAAACTGCATACAGTTTTGTACAGTCTTCCCAGACTTGGATTTTATGTCCTGCAGAAAGATGTCTGGATAATGCAATTCCAGCTATATAACAATGAAGCTCAAAAATAGAGTATTACCTTTAAAATACATTAGACAATACTTATCTGCATAGAGAGTAGAATGCAGCAACATACTGTGAAATTACAATTACATTTGTAATTCCAGTCCTCATGATAGTCGTGTGTGTAGCAGGATGCTCTGCCAGGAATATAGCAAAAATACTCAAACAGTGCCCTGTCTGCAAAGCTATCAACGATGGACTGAGAGGGGATGTCATTTTGCTTTCGGTGCTGAATTATGTTAAAATCACTCTGACTAATCAATCCCAAAGTTAAACACCCTGATATTAAGGTGAAGATGTGGCAGACATGGTAAATGTCAAAATCATCAGAAGTGCTGAGCTGGTGCAGCTGGCCTAAGACATACACCTGACAGTCAATCACTTTAAACTCTGAAAGTCCAGTCTCACTTTCACACAGCAGGTTCCTCTTGGAGTGTGTGCAGAGATTCCTCCCTTGAGTGGGGATGCCCCTCAAGGCTGAGCAAAAGAGATTTTCCCCATGTCATTGGCATGGGTGAGCAACATCAATCTCTACTTAATAACTGTTTCTTCTTTGCTAGATTTAATACAGCTGTTTTAATATAGTACACTGTACTGTACTATGCTATAATAATAGTTTTACCTTCTTTACAATGTAGTAAAATAATTCTGATTAAGATCTTTTTGTATAGTCATTTATCATAGTAAGTAATTCTTTTTTACATAAATATATTTGGTTTGCCATCCTTAATCCTAAAGCACAAAGTTGAACAAAGGTTCAATCACACCTCTGTATTTCCTTAGATTTAAACCACTGAAAAAGTCTGGATCTAGGATTGAATCCAGCTGCAGCCAGGCTCCTCTCTGAGGAGGCATTTAGAAAGTAAAGGGGTCCTTCCTGCACCTTGTGACTCAGGGGGAGGGATTCTCTAAACAACTTCACCTGAAACTCCCTCTTCACCCATGACAACGTGCTACTATGTGCTGATTTATCTGTGACAGATTTAATGTTCTGGCAGATACAACTTCTCATGACTGCTTTGCATGTCAAATCTCAAAAGTAGTAAGAACGCCTTAGTTTACTGTCACACATGAGCTGTTGTTTTGCGCTTTATTCACTGTATATTAAAAATTCACAGTTTGGCAGCTATTTGTAAAATATACAAAGGATTCAATTGCAGACTGTATTCTGAAACACTTCAGTGTGGGGGTTTATTTCTACCTTTTCTCTGAACTAGTTCATAGTCTAATATAAATTGAAATGTCAATACCTTGTATGACATTTACCTTGGTCTAGCGGGGGATCAAGAATAAAATAATGAATGGATTATCTTCCTGTTCAGCCAGACTCTATACAATGAGGCTTATATTTTTAGCCAAGATTTTATTTTTAAATACTGATTTCACTTATTTTTTGAAAGTGCTTTTTCTAGTGTTTACGACTAGGAGCAGTAGCTGCAGAGGCTTTGGCAGAGCAGTATTCCTGGAAGCACCTGTGCTAAATCACCTATGACAAAATGCTGGAAGAGCTGGGGCTGTTCAGACTGGCGAAGGCTCAGGAGGATCTGATCAATGTGTACAAATACCTGAAAGCAGGTATGGAGAAGACAGAGACTAATTCTTCTCAGTGGTGCACCAGAGAACCCTTTCTCACTGTGAGGGTGACAGAGCACTGGTGCACATTGCCCAGAGGGGCAGTGGAGACTCCCACCCTGGAGATATTCAAAAGCCATCTGGACACGATCTTGCACACAGCTCCAGGCAACACAGCTTGAGCAGAGGGGCTGGACCAGAGCACTCTTCCCACCTTAGACACTTCTGTCATTCTGTGTTTCTGTGAAATCTATTAAGATGTGTTTCATAAGGTATCCAAACCAGCACAACAAACCCAAGGTCTTTTACAGAACCTTTACCTATAGACCTAAATATCCTCAATTGTATGCACGAGAAGAAAGACAAGAAAATTAATCAAGGAGGAAAACATTAACTGGATTTTGAGTCACAGTGGAAAAATGCCATATAAAGATAAACAGAAACTCCATAAATTAGAATAATATAATTTATAAATAGTTCAAAAGTATTTTTCACCATTCAGGATTTATTTTTACTGGCAATTAGTAATAAATAGTAATAATATCTTTGGATATTACAAATGCCACTTTATGGCTTTCAAGGGCAAAATTAAGTTGTACTTACGAAAGAATAAATACTTGAATATTGCCTGCTGCTCAGTGATTTAACTTCTAGAAATGTTCTGCATTTAAAATGTCATGTATCTGAAAGACTTTTTTGCTTTGTTTTGTTTAACTACCAGGATGTCAATTCATTATTGTAGCATCCTCCTAATGATGGAGGATACATCCTTTATTTATCCATATCCCTTTATTAACCATACCTATGAAGTGCTGCATTTCAAGCACTGCAATGACCAGTGAGATAAATTACTTATTTTTAATTATTTACTTAATTTGAAGCTATATAAGTCCCCAGAAAGGCAACCTGCCTAACTGAAAGCTTGCAGCTGCAAGATGACACTGGGCACACCCTGCAGTTATATTGAACTGCATCTCTTCCTCCTCAGTACACATTTGGAGGACTTATTCTACAAAACATGTAGTGATGGTTTCAGAGGTTGTCCCGTGGGCTAAAGTTGATAAATTGTGAATTAGTTTACCTGGTAATATTTCATTCCTGATCTGTGCTGTCTGTGAATCTCTCCTAGCAAAAGTGGAGCTTTTGCACTCCCTAGGCAATCTGTCTGCTGCTGAGCCCTCTGAACTCGCATTTTTCTTGGCAACAGGCAAGAAAATTTGTGTGAGTAAAAAAGAACATATTCCCACCTCTACCAGGTAAAACTAGAAAATGCTTAAGCAGGTCCACAGGAACTTCCAAGAGATTTCATTTTTTAAATCAATTAGGAAGTTTGCATTTTGGGGGGATTGGGGAAAGCAGTGAAACATGTAAGCAGAAAATCACAGCTTTTAGATTCTCATCAGCACCACAGAAGCATACGGCTGCAAGTTCATGGTGCTTATTAGACTATCTTATGAATAAAAACGGCATGCCCTTAAGACATATTCGCAACTGAGCGTGCTGCTTAATAGTTTTTAATTTTGTTAATATCTGTGGTTGCTAGATAGAACGCATTTTCCTTATTACTCTGTGGATGAGCTTTTTCGCTCTCTCTCCTTTTCGAATCCAATATATCTGGCCGCGTGGAGCGCAGAGCGAGCAGCGCCCGGTCGGAAAGGATCGGGAATCGCTCCCGAGCGAGCCGCGCGCCCGGAGCTACCGCCAGCGCGCGGCGCCCTCCTGTGGCCGCTCCCGGAACTGCAGGGCACCGCGCGCCGCTCTCCGCGCCCGCCAGCGGGGAGGGAAAAATGGTGCTGGCGGTGATGTGCCGCAAGAGTCGGCAATTTCCAAACCTCTGTTTTTCCTAGCCTTAAGGAGGCATTAATACAAGAATAAAGCGCCAGTGACATTAAAACTAATCGTTTAGTTAATGACATATTAGTAAAAAAAACGGAAACTGGCAGGTTGGCCAAACCCTGCCGAGGTATTGCTTTGCTACGTCCTACTAATCACTATTCCCGGTAAATCTGGTTAACAGCCGCAGTAGATGGCAGAAACATTTTCAGGGCTCTTTTTCTTATAACAAGAGAATGATTTTTACTAAGAAATAATACATGGGACATGCTGTTATAGGGGAAAGTTTTCAGGAAAAAGCTTCATGCTCTGATCTGCATCACCAGGGCAAGACTACTTTCAGGGAGGCATAGGCAAGGCAAGGGCAAATTGTCTGGCAGCTGCAGCCACACATCTTCTCAGGGAATTGGTTGGGTTATGTGGCTCCTCAGAGGCCCTTTTTTGGCTTTAATTTGCTGTGCAACAGAGAAACCTTCAGTCGCAGATTCAGTCACAGCTCTGCATAATTACTTGAATTAATGAGACAGTCCCACAACTTAAAAATGCACAAATACACAATAGAGATGTTTATTTCAAGCTAATATATCCATTGAAATCAAATCCTGGTAAGAATGTACTTACAGGGCACCTGCAGACCCCCTGGCAAAGAAGGAGGGGGTATACTCAGGACACATCGCATCCTCATCTGCGCAGGCACCTCTTGAAATCAGCCTCGCTTAGGGACTCCTTTAAAAAAGATCAAGCAAAAACGACAAGACCACTCCAGTTTTCAATATTCTCACACTCTAACACATCCTCTTCCTTCTACTCTGGTGAGAGCAGTTTATTTCTGGTCCAGCTGTATTTAGATCTAGCTTGTTCAGTGGCATCGACGATGAACTCTGAAGGGGTCCAGTTCCAATAACCACACTGTCTGTCTGCCTTGATGCAGACATGAGCAAAACAGCAAACAAACAGAAAATATTCTCAGGATTTCAAAGGGAGTCAGATCTCTCTGCCAAAAGAAACAAACAAGCAAACAAACAAAGAATATCACCTTAATTCATCCTTCATTGGCTGCACAGGATTTTAAAGAAAAATACCAACCAAACAAACAGACAAAAAAAACCAACACAAAAATAACCTCAGCAGATTGCCTGAGAAACCTTCACTGAGTTCCTTTTCTGCATGTTTTGCTGGTCCACACTCTCTGTTTCGCCTTCTATTGCTACTTTTCTACACACATTTTGCCCTTAATTACTAGCACAAAGCAGAAAAAGGAAAGAGAGCAGTACAGGATGTCCCAGTTATGCATGGCCCTGCTTTCAGTTACTACACACAGAATTTGCCACCTTACAGCAACAGTGAAACCCACTAGTGCCAGCAGAATCAGGCACCCCCATCAGGCTCCTCTCCATTAAAAACACAGTTTCTGCATGTAAGTCAGGAGAACCTTGTGAGATTTGCCCATTGCTACACCCACGAATATGACTAGAATTTATCAAACTGCATTGATCTGAACACTGCTGCTTCATGCAGAGCATCATGCAATCTTCTTAGAGGTTGTGTGGAGTGGAATACCAGTAGCACCAAAATCAGAAACAATTCCTAGCTGTTTTCAATACTAAAGTTTTATAGAACAGATAAAATGCCCATTTGAAAAAATAAATTTCTCCATTATTCCTCACTTCGTTGTAATATTTATTACACATATAAACCAGTGCAGTATCCTCAAGAAACCTACAGATTTTACATAGTGTCATGTTATATCAGTTTTGAATAATTTAGAGCAATAGTATATCTGAAGGCTTACAATAAAGACAAGTTTACAAAACCTAGTATTTACTCTGCTGTTATGGGACAAAGAGGAAATACCCCAGTTATAATTGCAAAACTGTAAGAGAAAATGCTTCCAAACAGTCTTGATAATACATTTTTCATTTTATTATATACATACCTGATTCTACAAATATTTTACAACCCCCTGGGGTATTTTTAGCATGACATATATTTTTAAAGGTAAAAGTAATACATTATATGAATTAACAAACTTATGAAGCCCAATATATCATAATTCCCAAAACTGAAGAAGCAACCTGAAATCATTTTATATCCTTCACTTTCCAGAACATATTTTTAGGTTTACTTAAATTCAAAACTGAGAAGTCTAGCTCTCTAAATGTGACTTATAATTTTGGTACACATTGTTCCATTCTTGCTCATTTATACATCTGCTTGCATCTTTAAAAAAATGATCATAATTAAGCTGAGTGCAAATACAAGTCCAGTCCAGTTAAATTTATTATGGGGAAGCATTTGTAATCTTTATTGTGCAATTTTCCCCTATACTATTACTTTCGCTAAGAAGATGCTTGAAATCTGCTTGAATTTCTGTTGCAGTTTTCTCTGGAGACTTCTGCAGCTGCATATGGTGAATTTTTTCACCAAATGACCAAAAAATGTTAAACATAACACAGCATGACAAAGACACCAATCTCTTAGGCTATTTAGCTTATAACTAAAATTATACTGTTTTAGTTTATAAGCATCAATGTTGATTGCCACAGCTGGTAATGAGGCATGAATGTCCACTTGTCTTGTAAAGTCTTGAAAATGTCAGAGGAAATAGAAAATACTAGTTTATCTCTCCAGAGGGATTTCATCAGCTGCACAGAGTGGCTAACCATGGATGTTGGTTTGCTTAAGCACTGAATATACTCAAAGAGAAACTGAAAGCAGTCCAGGAAATCATCAAGAAGTCAGATACAAAACCCGTAGGCCACTAGAAACTGATTGAGAGCAGGAAAAACCATCAAAGCCATCTCTGTATTTCTCTAACCACTAGAAATGCTGTCTGTACATTGTATATTCTACATATTTGTTCATAGCACATAAAGAAAAGCAACCTTCCTTTTCATTCACTTTTTCCGAACTGGTATTCACTGTAGTGATAGATTCTCTAACAAACAAAAGATACCACTCCAAAAGGTTCTTTCAGTCTTCTTCTCATTGCTAGTGAATAGACTGACAGAAAATAAGATACCCATTTTAATTGCAAATGAAACTGTAAATGTATGTAAGTGGCTGAGCTCTGAGACAGTGTGGAAGATCTCAAAAGATTCTCAATAAGACATTTATGGAGTTGCAGTCCCTGCTTCTTGCCTTCAGTCCCCCATGAAAGCTCACATGCTGTGCTGCATGTTGGTGAAACCAAATTTGCATTTAAACTTATCACAGTGATAAGATAATTATTTTTATTTCTGCTTTATATTACAGCAGAACAGAGTTCAAGAAAACTTTGGAATTTTTTTTTCCAATCTTATGCCAAATAAGTTCAAACTCCGACAGGCAATTACTTTTTAGGGACAAAAGTAAACAAAGAAGGTTTCATGCCTTTTTATACATCTTTAAGTGCATTTGTTTGCAATATAATATGTGCTTAAAAATCTTGCTCTGACTAATCATTTTTTATTCCCACTACTAGCTTAACTTCTGCAGAATGGGCTGCTTTTCACAGGCTAGCTCTCATGTCTGAACAAAAACTCAACTTCAGATATAAAAAGTCATCTGAAAGAAGAGTGTAATAACTCAGCAATATTTCAAGGGAGGTGGGAAATCCAAATAATTCAGCATATTTGAAGGGAAATTATCATCAGATCTGACTATATCTGTCAGAATTGTATATTGTGTAACAGCACAGTAGGACAGACACATAGTGCATTTCCAAAGGTCTAGTGCACAAGGTGGAATCCTATTCCTTTTCTAAATACTGTCTAAATACTGTCATTTCCAAGGACGTAGGCCATATTTCACCCATCACCCATAAAGGAGTTATGATACATAAAAATTTAGATGTTTGATGGCGGTTTTATTTTCATGTTTTTATTGCAAGTTTGTACGATAAATATATTGTTTAATGTGTCGTTTCTGTGGGCTGAAGTATATGATTTTATGCTCTGTGTTAGATTGTTAGCAAAACCAAACATTTATGGCATTAGTAAAATAAAGATTCTCTAAAAACAGAAACATTAATAGAATGGCCCAGAATACCCTAGAAATAAGAGAAAATTATTGTTTTAATACTGTTGATCACCAAGAGCATGGTTGGAGCAGTCAGATTTTCACAGAAACCTCTGTCATTACAATAAGAAGTCAGAAGTAAAATGAGTCATGTGCTGCTTCTGTTTTTTCTCATTGTTCCCAAAATCTAACAAATGTAGCCTGAGAATGCACAGTGTTGGGGGGAGAAGGGACAGATGGTACATCTTCAGGCTTCGGAGGCTTCCCATCAATAAGCCAAATCTGTTATCACTTTGTCATGGATGTATCAAGAGTATGGTGTCTTTAGACATCTTCAGCACATGCAAACAGAAGAGATCATGTAAAATAAACATAACAAGTTATGCCTTGTTAGCTATACCTGAATTCCAGTGATGACCCCAGCAGGACTTCACTCCTGCATGGAGTTTGGTGCATCTGTTACCATGCAGTCAAAGCTCAAAGGTTTTCTTCTGCATCCCTTCAATACCTGGAGTGACACTCCAGAGAGCTCTGTTCAAAGGGATTGTTTGTCCAGGAGGGAAAAAAAAAAAAAAAAAAAAAAAAAGACAACAGATAACAGAGAATTATGGTATAAGAGAAAAAGTCACTATGGTCAATTCAAAATCACTCATCTCAAGGCAGGTAGTTATTTTCTTTTAAAATGCTCTTTTTTCTACTGTTTCTTACCAGGCTAATTGTGTAAAAGTGTTTTATTTCTCGCCTATTGCAGTTGGTACTTGTTGTCAGTATAGATGCACTGGATAAATTCCCGGAGATCATCTGTGACTTTCCAAACAGAAATACAACAAATAGTGCCATTTGCTTTCTGCTTCCTTCTTCCACAGCTGTGAAAATTACATTTTCCTGGCACACTGTTGTGCAAATTCTGAACTCAACGCGACTTCCAAGGTCCTCATATGTATAGTTTAGTTCAGTAGGTTTCAAAATAGGAGATTCAGATGGGTGCTATGTTATATTCTTAGAAATTACTCAAAATGTGTAAAGAAAAACAAAAAATGTAATAACTGGATCATTTGACACAGTTTCCACTTAACTTACAGGACTATTTGCTGTTATATTTTAATGATGCATCAATCAGGAGTTTCAGAAATACTATTGCTGATAATAAAGTCCTCGTACTTTCAGCACATTGCAGCACACTTCTCTACCAGATCACAGCCTGAGTGCACATTCATAAGACAGACCTCTTAGTTCTGACAACTGTTTTGATAAGCCTTTTCTCATGATAATGGGTGAAAAATTCTTTCAGCACTTCAGTTAAGGGAAGCATCTTGGTTTAGATGTTGGATCAGGTAGCAGTTTAATTCAAATGTCATTTTATCTTCAAATCAATTTCAAGTCAATGCAGTGATTAAATGCTTTCACTATATACTCTTTCTCCAGAAAATAAATATTCTTCCTTCCTGTTAGAAGAGCAGCTCCTTTCAGCATCTTCAGAAGCAACCTGGTGAGAAAATAATATAACACCCTTTTTCCTTCACAGCTTGCTTAGGTATTTTAGATGTGATGCTCAAGTTGCTTACGGCTGTGACTTTTTTTGATGCGTAGTGTTCCATACCACCACTGCTATTTAAATTACGTCTCATTTGCTGCTGATTCGAACATTCACACTGATGATTCAGACATCCATCTGAACATCCTTCAGGAAGTAGAAAATCACAAGTGAGCATAGTTGCACAGAGCAGGGATACAAAGAAATCAATCACAGATGCATGCAAAGGTGGATCACTGCCTGTCAAACTCATAGCAGCATATAATAGCACATAGGAAATGGTGCTTAAAGTAATTTTAAGCTCTACAGTTAATGGCATTTGCCATAATACATTTCATCTGAGTCTTCAGAGCACAGTGCTGCTGTACTGACTCCATTTTAACCACTAAAGTCAAATGTCAGCTCTTTGTCTACAATCAAAGCAATGACTATGGCACCCCTGGCTGAGCAAATTTCACCCAGCTGATGACAAGAAGCAAGTTTTAGTGTCCATTGAGCATAATCCCACTAGTTATTTCCTCCAAGACTCACTATTCTACTAATTCTGGTACATATTCGTTACTTTCATCAGACTGATGATGTATTTGAGACAAATATTCACTGTGGTACTTGGTGAGTATTTGGCGTCAATATATGAAACAGCATTCGTATGAATAAGCTAATTCTTCCAAATGTTAATTCATTAATTTTTTTAAATCGCAAGTTTTCTCCATTCACCCATTCCTAATTTTGATTCACCCATTTCCTAATTTTAATCATTCATTTTTATTATGGTATTTTCATTTCACTGAAAGAATACCAGATACTTTTTATGGATTCCTTGTCTTCTCAGACATTGTAGCAACTTGCCTCTGTGAGGAAAAACTGTGATGAGACAAATAAAAATACGCACACTTAGCACTGAGTCTGAAATTTTAAACTTCTCACAGAGGGCTGAAATTGTTATTGGTGTAGAGTGAGAAGCATTCACAATGAAGTGAGAGAAGAAAATGCAGTTGAAAGTGCTGAAAAATAGGTCACCTTCACTACATAACATGAAGGACCCACAATGCAAAAAAAAAATTTCTGAGAGCTCAGCCCCCTGTTGTACAAAAAGAGATGACACCATAAAGAATGACAGGACAGCTGGATCCCAGAAACACACTGTCTGTCCTGCAGAGCAGATGGAGGAACATTGCTTATCACTTCCACCTGATCCAGCTTATAGGTGTCTGAGGCTGGCACCAATACTTAGGCACTTCTAAAGCATAATTCCAAAGTGCACAGTACTTTTATCACAGGGTGGTATCTTTACTAAAGGAAATACAATATTTGTATCATTTTCAGGTGGAGGGAAAATAGATATTTCTCAATCTTATATGCATTTCTTTTCCTCCTTAAAATAATTTATTCTTTCCAAATAATAACAACTTTTACCTGTAATGACTAATAAATATTTTTTGAGAAATCTATTCAACAAAATTAGCAATGCCTTTCCTAAACTACTGAAATTGTTATATGCTTGATGTCTGGGACCTATATAATCTTTTTTTCCTGCAGAATGTATATTCACCTCTATTTTGTTCAGTTAAAGTGTCTCCTTTAATCTACTTGCTCTGGCACTAGGACTAAGTGCCTATTCTTTAACTGCTTTGCCATAAATAATACAATTCATTTAACAAACCCATGATTTTCACATTACTCTTTAATTTTTTTACAGGAAAAACTGTATTTTGACATATTAAAAATTATGTATTCCTAACATTAAAGAAGTGTTACAAGATAACTGGAGTGGCTGAAATGCTCACCACCATCTGAGCAGTAGTAAATGGACTGTTACATCTGAGTTAATTTCTAAGATATACAGATTCTCCTTTGAGAATTTTTTTTTCCTTTTGTCCCCAGGTTTGAAAATATGTGCATTGGTTAGATACTTTCCACAAGATACTGACATTTCACTGGGATTACATCATTCATCATACTGTACCACAGGTGACACGCTGTTAAATGCTGACTTTGTAGGTACTGTAAAATACAGTTTAAAACGCATTACAAGGATACCAACTGTCTACTTTTCAAGAACATAACCTTAATATATCAGTGCATTGTCATTTGATTGCTCTTATTAATATGAATGTTTTCTCTGATGTAAGCGTGATGGTTTCAAAATAGCTTGGGTTTTTTGTTTATATTCATTATTACATGCTTATGCTTATGTGCAAACTCCTGCTCCTTAGTTTTGCATTTTACATTACTCTTGTACATAGAAGTTGAGAGATTTACCTAAACATTTCCAAAACATATTTGGGTTTTGTAGCTTCAGAACAATCATTGTTATAAGCCCCAATATAAATGATAAATACTTTAGCACAGCCAATATAAAGCTGGATCAGTCTTTCGAACAATACCTTAAACTTATGCATATAGTGAAAAGTTCTGCTTAAGACCACCTATGAATAAGTAACTGTTTTATCTTCTACTAACAGTTAGTTTTAAACCTCTACTGCCATATTCCACTTCAGCCAAGGTTGCAGAAGTTGGAAATTCCCCTGGGTACAGAGCAGTCATTCCCAAGCAGGCTGTGGGAATGCTAGTGTGAATGTCAGGGTTTACAGCAGCATCCAAAACTGAGTTGCTCCCCTACAGCATTTCTGGAGATTTTGTGTGTTGTGGTGAAGAGAACAGGACTGCAAGATTTACAAGCATGCTATTTTGCAATAATAGTTGCAAAAAAGTTTAGGTAAGGAAGAAGAAAAAAGGCACTAAATTTATCAAGAATTTCAGAAATCTGTTTTCTGTCAGTATTTCCTCACTGACTTTTTATGCCATTTTGAAGTCTTGCTGACCCTGGAAAGCCCTGTTATTTGAGGAGATTAATACAGATCACAGCAAAGCTGACTGTTTGTGACACATATTGAATTATTTTCACCACACACAAAAGCAGGATTTTCAAGTATCACCAGTCAAATTACTGATTATTTTCTTGCCATTGCTCAGTAAAGACTGTTTAATAAAGATTTTATGAAATGTTTAATATTTCATGGGATCTTTTCTACAGGATCCTTTCACTAAACTGATTTCATATCCATCTCAGGTCAACTCTGTAAAACGTTTTTGTAATTAGGATGTAAGAAAGGAAGAAACTTAAATATCATTTTGCTTATTACCATCTATATGTAATACTTAAAAATTTCTGTAGACATGTTGATGTATAGACAATAAGAACTTTATGAATATAGAAAATACCAATAGTATGATTGAGAGAGAAACTGGTACGGTAGAAGAGCTCATTTAGCTGAAGCAATACATGGTAGATGTTGAACAGTAAAATGAGTTTTTAGTTAGGCAATGAGACAGATGAGGTCAGGTTCAAGGTCAGGTTGGAAAGAGTTATAATCATCCTGATCTAACTGAAGATGTCCCTGCTTATTGCAGGGGGGTTGGACTAGATGAGCTTTAAGGATCCCTTCCAACCTAACCATGCTATGATTCTATATACAATAAAATGATAGAGCAACAACAACGTGGAACAATCCCATTATGAATCTGATAAAGAAGAAGTGTATCATCTTACCCACATATGAAATGAAAGTCAATATTTTCTGGGATTTGATGTTTTCTACTGCAATATATTTGGGGCTTTCTCTTATATAATTAATCATTTTAACAGATTAGAAATCAGTCATGCAAAATTGTTAAAATAGGTCCTGTGGGTAAGGTCCCCTGCAAATGTTTAATTAAGGTATTTTTCTATCTTTTCTTACACCTCTTATTTCCTGTGATGCTGAAGGCCATTCCTGAGCCCATCATTAGTATACTTCCTGAGTGATAATCATAAGTATCTTCTTTCATTTCAAGGCTTTACTGATATCTTGAAATAAGAACAGAGACTTACCACACAAATTAGTTAACAGGTCTTGTGTTGGTGTCAGGAGAAAGGAGATAGTGGAGAAATGCTGAGGCTCACTGCAAGATTTTTTTCATAAAAACTAAGCAGCAGGGGTGTGAAGGGAGGGCACGATTGTTATCTATACCACTGAGCCAGCAGATTGATGTTACACAAATATTTCTACTTCAAGTCTGTTGGGCTTCCCAGCTTACAGCTGCTGTGCTCAAACTGGAACTGAAATGGGTCTGAGGTGTGACATGGGACAATAACTAAATGATCTCAGCTTCAAAGTGTCCCTAACAAAACTTTCTGTAATCTCATCTCTGCTTATAACCAGCCTATTTTTGGCAAAAAAAAGCCAACTAGTTTGCTATCATTCACAGATAACACAACCAACCTGGATGTGCAATTGGCTGGTGTAATTAATTTTATAATGTAATTCAAGTCCACACCAGACCATATTTAAGATACCAGAGATACTCACCCCTTCCTTTCTCTTTGTACCAATAGGAAAACTTCAGCAGTACCAAAAAGTCCTATACTTCAGATAAAGAAAGGCTGATATTTGTAGAAGCAGTCTCCTGCTGTTGGAAGTACAGGAAAATCAAGGATTTGCTGCAAGAGAGGAAACTTGCTTTGAAAATACATGTCTGAGAGCATGATGATTTAACAGTTCCAGAGACTGAAGCTCCTTTTTTTTTTTCTCCTTGTGAACCTACAGAAAAACCAAAGTTGTAAGAGATCAGGCTCAAAAAAAACACCCTAGAAAGCAGAAGAAACCACCTCCTGGAAATGTCATTTTCCTTTCACATGTGTACACAGCTCAAAAACAATGTGGGGATACTGAACTCTGTGACAAACATGATATTCCAGAATTATTCTAATACAGCTCCTTGAAAGCAGCTGGTTTTCCTCCCTGGACCCAAATAGTTCTGCACAAGTTATTGAATTAATTACTGCACAACATTATTGATTCATTAAACCTCATTTCTGCTGCTGGAACAATTAATGCCACATTTCCATTACTAACTGGTGTGTTTCCTTCCATATGCTTATATTCACAATTAAACTGGAAATAGCCTTTAATTTTTCACAAGAAACTAAAGAGGATAATTAGATTTTATTAAAATAAATCACTCACATCTTTTAATGCAAATGCATGGGTAACATCAAAGACACTGAAAAATCTTCTCAAAGAAATAATAATAAAACAGTGGATCTGTCTCACAAGTGTAACTAGCAACTTTTCCCCAGCCAGAAGGGCTGTTCTATTAAAGCATGGCAAATACATAGAAACACAAAAAGAATAAAGAGAATTTTCAAGAGGTGACTGCCAGATCACACCACAAGAAGTTATTGAGTTTGATAAAGAAATGAGATATCAGTGTTGGGGGACTAAAGAGTTGTCTTTCCTCTATAATTATCAGAGAGGGCAAAATGTGCCACAGGGGATACAAACAAGGACAGCCTGCAGGCAGAGTAGTGCAGTAGTTGCAGTTTCAGACCCAGAGTTAAGATATCATAATATCCCAATATGGGGAACAAAAAGTCTACAAAAAGAAAGAAAAAATTAAGGAAGGATAAAAGAGGTAAAACTTCAGAAGGCTGCAGGTGAAGACCAAGCCACTAGAGAGGTGTTAAACTTTAGTGATGATGAGTTCATCATTTGAGATTCACAAATATAAGTCAATGCCAGCTGACATTTACTGGTATTTACATGCTTTACTGAGCTTTCTGATCTCAAACTCCAAAATCTGATTCTTTTACACACTTCATGTCTTTCATCTTTTATTATTTTTTTTCTTCATTTCTCCTCTCTAATGATTCCCATCTTACCAGTAACCATTCCATTTTATAAACCTGCATTTTAAAAATAAGTATAGACCAATACTTGAGGGAAAAATAAAAGAAAGGAGATATCCACAGGGCAAATATTAATGAGCAGAACTTAACAAAAAATATAACTAGATATAAGAAGGCATTAATTAAAATTACTAAAATACTTGAAATATCAAGACCATTAAGCAAATATTAATAGCTATTAATAGTTTCTTTACTCTTGCCTATCCTTAAACCAGGCACATTATTTGTGTTCGTACAGAGCTTTGAAAATATGCTGATCATTTACTACATCTGTACTTTAACTCTATTAAACTAAAAGAGTGGAGTGAATTATTTTGTCTGTGGTATACTAACGCATTAAACTCACACTATTCTATAGAATCCAAGTGCCAGAAAATTTTCTAAGACTTCAGAGGATAGACTTTGGTTTTATATTGCTTGAAGATCACAGAATCCTGACAGAGGACATGGAAAAGTTGACATTGCAAGACCGCTTGTGATCTTTGAACAATCATTGCAACTGAGAAAGGTGTCTGAGGACAGGAAGAAAGAAAATGACACTCCTATTTTCAAGGAGGGCACTAAAATAGAGCCAGAGAACCCTGACCCTTGGAACCTGATGAAGCAAGTAATACTGTAAGCCACATGAACAAGAAGCTCATCAAGAGCAGTTTTTATGGTACCATAATTAGAAAGTGTTGCTTGGCCGATCTACTGATCACCTTCTACAGTGAAATGACTGGCTTAGCAAATGAGGAGAGAACAGAGGATACTGAGTATTTCCACCTCAGAAAGGCTTTTGACACTGTCACCTGTAAGATTCTCAGAGAGAAACTGATGAGATTTTCACCAGACAGACAGACTGCGACAGATGGAAAACCAGCTGAATGGACAGACCCAGAGACTGGGTGGTTTGTTACCCGTGACACAAACTCTAGTCAGAGGGCAATAACTACCAGTGTATCCCAGGGGTCAATGCTGGCTCAAATTCTGTTCCACTGATGACCTGAACAATGGGGCAGAGTGTAGCCTCAGTAATAACCATGAAGAAGTGCATGAGGGCTAGCAAGTCTGGCAGGAGGTAGAGATTAGATAGTGGGCAATGAGAGAGATTAAAAACTCTCTGAGCTGTTGAGCTCTGTGTGTTGGGATCACAAACACAAAATCCAGCTGGGGGCCACTCACTAGTTGCATGCTTGGAGGATTGCTGTTGGGCCAATCCTCTGTAACTGTTTCATTAATGACTGAGATGATGCAACAGCACAGACGATATTAAAGCAAGAGTGGCTGATGCACCAGAGTCATCTTGGCATTCAGAGGGACCTCAACAAGGTGGTGAAATGGGATGACAGGAAATTCATGACATTCACCAAACACCAAATCCTGCACTTGGGTAGGAATAGTCTCTTGCACAGGAGAGCTGGGAGTTGGCCAGCTGCAAAGACTACTGGGTCCTTCCTGACCACAGGCTGACCATGAGCAAACAGTGCCTCCTCTCAACAAAGGAGGCTAGAAATGACATTGGATCTGTTAGGAAAAGCCTTTCCCACAGATCAGGGAAGGCACTGATAAGCCCACATCGGGAACACTGGATCAAATATTGGGCTCTTCAGTATAGAAAAGGCATGGAAATACTGGAGAGGGCTCAGTAAAAGGCCACAAAAATTACTAAGAGAAGTCTCCATCATTCTTATCCACATGTGTATATATATTTATATATTTGAGTACATATGTGTGTGTATATATATATGAGTAGATAGATAGAGAGAGAGATAGATATGTACTCATGATGGAAGGGAAGAGAAGTCAGACTCTTCTGATGCTCAGTGACAGGAAAAAAGCCAATGGACACCAATTCAGAGAGGAAATTCCATTTAAATGTAAGAAATATCTTTTTCACCATGACTGTTTTGGAATACAGTTTGGTCAGAGAAGTTGTGGGTCTCCGTGCTTGGAGATATTCAAAATAGAACCAGACACAGCCCTTAGCAATTAACTCTAGGAAATCTTTCTTTTAGCAGGAACATTTGGCTAGACCATGCCCAAAACAGTCTTCCAGCCTCAGTGGTGCTGTGATTCAAAGTACAAATACCACATACCAGTATTTCAGATTTTCAGAACTGGAAAATATGACTTAAAAGAAAGCACCAAGAGATGAAGCAGATTTCTACATTGCCACTACTGTATAATAAAAAATATTTGCCTTGATAAACTATTTTAAATCTTGAGATTACCTACTTACATACTGTGTTAAAACCACTTTTATTTTAGCCCACCAATACTAATTTTAAATATACAGTTTCTTTTGAACTACAGAGGCAGAGAATGTTTGCTTATTTCAGATGTTCTCAGGTGGGTATACACCAATATTACCAGAAAACTTGATGAAAATAAAGAAATAGTCCTGTGGCTAAAAAAAGATGGCATGTTTTTTCTAAAGAAAAAACTTTATAAGATTGCCCTGCAGTTAAACTGCTATAGCAAACAGTAATAGTCCATTCACATCTATTATAAGAGCAGTATCACCTGCAGTTTTATTGACTGTCAGAAAACAGGTCCCATTTTGCGAAACAATAAAAATCAAATTTAGTGTAAAATCTCCCAAGGTTGTAGCCTGTAACCTTATAACATCAGAAATGACAGCAGTAAGCCTTTTCTTTCCCTCCTTTTTTTCAGTTCAGACTCCAACAGAAACTAGAGATTATATTCCAGAACAAGGAGTAATGCAGACTTAGACGTATTACCATGCAGAGGCACAACAAAGGTACCAGAAAATGTTTTGTTTCTTTTCTTAGTGGTCTACATTTCTAGCCAATACAGAAAGGTACAGCCTGTTGCTCAAACACTCACAGGTAAATTTTAAGGACTAAACGAAATATAAAGCATTAACAACACAATGTGATTTTGCTTTTTTTTTTTGTCTTTAATGTTTCCCCATTTGTTTTTACACAAATAATTATGTAAACATAGTGAAAGAACATATGGGAAGTGCAACTGAGCCCAAGGTCAAGGTAAGTGTATTGGGTTTGCATGGCAAAATTTTGCTCTAGGAGGGGATATGAGAGAATTGCCAGATGCTTCCCCCATGTCCAACAGAGCCAATGCCACTTAGATACTTCAGTGGCTGAGTATTTCACCCCAAAGTACTCAATAGCCCCATTAATTTCAATTCTCCATTTCATATGCCTGTTGAAGTTAGATTAAAGTTACCCAAAATTAGAAACAGATAAAACATGTGTGATACAGATTATTAGACACACTTTTAAGGAACTCTACAAAATAGAAAATTGCATGCTTCATGGAAGAAGGAGAGTTACATTTTAAAACAATGGACCATATTTACATTAGTGACGTATCGCTCTGTCTTTTCAAAGAGACAGAGTCTTATCTGTAATGGAAAGGTTATTTCAAAAAAGGAATGCCAACTCAGAATCAAATATTTAACAAATAAAATGTCAGTGTGAGGTGCACATATAAACTTGGAGTAGTCTTTACAGACTTCACACTGCTCATTGCAAGATTGGAACTTGTATCTGGATATATACACACAGAATATTATAAACTTCTGTAATCAAGCTTTTCTTTTCCATCAGTCCTGGCACAAATAAATGGAGAAGAACTGCATGGGAACAAAAATTCAGACTACTGACCTATTCCCTACCTGCCTTTCTTCACCGTCCATTTTGGAAAAGAATAAAGCTACTTTTCCCTCACTTAATACAGTGTTGGACTTTTACTGCAAAAACTTTAGGATTTTTGGAGTAGAAGTTTGTCTCTGAAGTAACAATTTAGACAGGGATCATGCACCTAAACATGCAGCTAGGAACACTCAGATAGTCCAAAGCTGTCCATCAGGAGCCATTTCTTGTACCTTTCAGAGCAGGCACATTCCACTGCAGGTCTCTTGCTAGATCTCAGTTAAGTGTTGCAAGGGACCTTGACCAGATAACCAAATAAAAATAACTCAGTAGAGAAGATGGGCTCATTTGATTCAAGCAGAGGTTAAAGCAGGTTATCCAATTTCGGGTTTGCCCAATTATCTGGTTGGGCTTTCTTTTTTAGCCCAGCATGAGTTCAGATTTGAGCCTTAGTTGAGTAAATAGCTGCCTCAAACAGGAGCTGAACAAGCTATCTTCATTAAAACTTCTCTACAGAGAGTTTGAGTGTTTGGGCAACAAAAGAAAAGGGAGAGGGGAAAGCAAATGAGGCTCTCAGACTAAGAGTTCCCTTTCATCTAGGCAATGTAATGCAAATCCTTTCTATTGCACATTTTAAGATGTAAATTGGATTCAAGTTGATGTCCACCTGTCTTGAACCAGCAGGGATGTCTTCCCATTTTTATCAAAGCATTTCTCTGCCAATTACTGGCTGTTGTGACAGTTGGAGATTTTTTTTTGTGTGTATGCAGACTTTTACAAATACAAACTCATTAAAATTAGATCTTTCACATTCTGATCCCAAGAAAAACTGTCACTGAAAAATATCAGGGGTCAAGTGATCTGTATAGTCTAATTACATCCTAAAAGGCCTAGAAGCTTATATTTATGAGAAAAAAAAAAGGTCCTATTTTCTTGGTATTTTCCATTTTCAAAACTTTATTCTTTTTAAGAGGGGAAAATATTATGTAATACAGACATTGTTTACTCACTGCAGACAACTATGTCTATTCATTAAAATAAATTTTATTTAGTAGCAGCAAGCAAAAATTTCCCAATTAATTTAAGTAAATTCTGTGCCATTCCATAGAAAAATATGTGTTCATTAGAACAACTCTACAGAGCTCATGTACTGGAATTCACCAAATCATTAACAAGAAACATCAAGTTCAGATCAAGTTGCTGTGATGCCTAACTTGTTTAATAACACAAACTTCCATTAAGGAAAAAAAATAAAAATAAAACAGATACAACTATAACTTTTTTAGAAGCGAAAAGGAAAAAAAATGAGCCATTTTTTTTCATCTTATGAAATTTCTCAGCAGATTTGCTTTAAAAGTTGTATTTTATTTTTCTTTGTTTTCACAGGTTAAATTATTTTACTGTAGTATCTTCATGTGAGAAACATTAGTGACCAATCTCCTGCTAATGTTCTGTATTGAGCATTGTAAATAGGTTTAATTACTAAGGATAGGCACATAAGTCACAACTTTGGCTGCCATGCTCTCAGAACCAGTTTTCCAATGTGTTGAGGCAGATGCAGCATGCAGCAATATTTGATTTATGGATATGACATTGTAGCTATATTTATGATAGATTTCAGCTGTTACTTTGGATTTTTTTTCTCACTAAACTTTTGCAGTCTTTCAACAAAAAACATGCCTGAAAACTATTGACAAAGAGGTAAAGATGCAAATGTTAAGAGAAAACTGAAGGAATTTTTGGTACTTGGAAGTACAAGAGGTGGAGAGGGAGACCTTTCCAGGTGTAGAATATCTGGATCTCAACCATGATGTGTAGTATATACGTGCTTATTTAAGAACAGAGCTGGTCTACAAAATCTTCTGAGGTGCCTCCTCCTACATTTCATTTGGCCTTATAATTCAAACATACAATAAAATATCAGGAAAAGTTTTGGAAACAGCAAAAAAAATGTACTTGTCTGAAAAGTATGCCACAGAGGGTGGAATGGTCTCCTTTCCCTCTTTGCACATATGTTGCTCACATCTGTAGTCTTTTTCTTCAGGACACAGGGTTTTTGGGTGTGAGGAGGGGCCCATATTCTCTCTCAAACATACAAATTTCCTAACAGATTACTAGAAATCATTTATCAATAATGTAGATAATTTTTTTGTTAAGATGAAAAAAAAATCTTCCAAGAAGGTACTGCCAAGAATATCTGGCATATTTCAATTTCCTGCCCCAACGTGGCCTCCACCACATCCATCCTTGTCCAAGCATCTGTACCTCACTCCTCAGAGCATTTCTCTGCTTTCTCTCTCACTATGCATTTCCATGAGAACATTAAATTAAATGTTCCCTACAAAACTTCAAGCCTGATGGAAAGAAACCTCTGTGGCTCAGGAGCAGGTGCTGGCAGATGTGCCTCTCCATGGAGGAGCAATACCACCTGCAGGGCTGGCATGGCTGGAGCTGGGAGCCAGGCTCGGGAGAGGCAAAGGGAGCATGTAAGCAGGAAAGGAAACAGGCATGATCCAAGAATCCCTTTCTAAGGAGATGGGCAACCCAGTCTCTTGGACTGTAATCCCAGCAGCTGCAGCATCAGCTGCAGGGTGCTCCTGCACAGGTACCAGTCAGGACAGGGCTGTGCTGGGAATGAACTCCCCCACTGCTTGACAGGGACCTATTGGAAGTCATCACAACACACATGCCTGGTGTCTCATACAGCAGAAGTTAGATAATTCCAAAGTAGTTAAGATGAGAAACAGACGTTTTCCCTCATGTATCACATTTGTTCTCAGATTTGTGACCTCTCCTTGAAAAATCTAAGTTAAGGAAATGAAATTCATCTGAACTAAGCCTTTTCCTCTACACTAAAAAAAATAGTTACACTATTGCATCTGCAGTTATATCCTGCAGTATCTGTACTAGATCTTCCCCAGTGCCCACAGGATATTATTTTCAGTTATATAAAATGTAGTAGTCATGTCTCTTCCACTGTGCCACTCAGACAACATGTAAAATGTAAATCTAAATCGCTATAAAATGGAGATCAAATTAAAGGGTTTAGTTTGAATGCAGGCGAGAGCTATTCAAAATTAAAGAACAATCACAGACACTTTCAAAATAAGGAAGTGATTTGAAAACAGCTTCTAGAAAGGCTGAGTAAGAAGCTCTAGGGCAAAATATTGGAGGTCAATGAAAGTTATCCTGAGTACTTTCACACAGTGCTCCAAATCCAGCAAAGGACTGAGGTATATATTGGATACAGAAGAGGAACTGTAAATTTTAACCATGAACCAGGCTTACATAAAGCAAAAAGAAATCATAAAAACCCTCTTGTTTGAAAGACAGGCATCAGCACAGGAAAACCAAATTATTTTGTTCAGCTGAAACATCAGTATGCTCTCACAGAGAGATCAAAATTCCATCCACCTCTCCTGACTTTGTATTTCAGAGTCCATTTTCTTCAAGCTCTGAAATGTGGTCACATACGGCTATTTTCAAAGGAGAACAATATTATGGAAGAATTTTCAAAACAAGATAGATCTCTACAATAGGATAAAAAATGGCCAAAAAATATTAACCTCTAAAGCCTTTATCTGTGCACATGTGTCTGCATGGTAAGTGTACAAATACACACAAATATACCTACATACCTACATACACACACAAATATATATACAGATACTGGTGTAGTTATATCAGTACAGATATGGATATGGCTATAAATACAGGTGCGTGTGCATACACATATTTTAAAGCAAAGAGAAGAATTAAATATTTAACCACTAAGTTCTGCACCTTGAAGGAACTGAAATTTCAAAACATCGTCATGCAGTAATGCCACTCATTGATAAGACATGGGTTGAAAGAGGGTGTCCAGCTGGACTAAAGCTCAATACACAGAAATATTCCCCACAGTAACTGATTGCATTTGTCCAGCTGCTACCAGGGCAAGCTGATCAGCTGTGAGTACCAGACACTAGGAATTTTTATTTTACATTGTATTATACAAAACAGTGAAAATGTCGGCCATATAATCTTTTATAGTAACTCAGCTGAGATGTTCTGCCTCTTCCTGTGTCTTTTCTTCTGGTGTGCAGAAACGCAGGGTGACATTTTCTCACTTTGAGAGATCTTTGTAATGTTTTGAGAATGAGAAATTGCCAAGCAATTTTAAAACATCAGTCTGTTTATTCTGTTTTGCTTTATTTTTCATTTCTTCTTTCTCAGCAGCAAGTCCTAAGGGATTCAGTAGAATACACACATTCTTTTAAAGGATAATTATGCTTCCATGAAGTGACTATATCACTTTTCTACATCCTGCAGTATAGACAAACTTATTTTACCTGCATAAAACTGTCCTTAATTTTCACAAGGAGTATGTTAGATTTGCTATTTACTGGTACAAATTACAGACATTTTTTGATCCAGTGGTAGTTTGGAGCACTTAAATCTCTTGCTGAGAACAAAAGGAGGATCACAGAGGGAGAAAGAATGACAGTCCATAAATGCTGTAAATGTTCTGAGCAAAGTTTACTGATGGTTAGACAAGACTTCCCCTTTGTAAGTAGCACTATGGCTACCAAGCAACCTAATTGCCACTAGGAACAAAATCATATTCCTCATCACTACCCACTGCTCTTGTGAGCACAAAGTAAACTTGGGATGAAGGTCAAATCATTAATAGTCATGCCAAGTCAAATTTGTGCAGCAGCTGCAAAGCAGCTTGAGCCAAGGCATTGTAGGAATAGCTGAAGATCACTACTGGAGCAAGCAGATATTCCTTTTTCACTCTTCTTTTATAAACCAAAGGATCACAGGAAAAGTCCTCAGAAAGCCCTTCATTAGTTGTGCTCCTGACAGGCAGAATAAGCTTGGAATTTAAGATTCTAAAAAATCCTATGCAGAAGACTCAAAGTTCTCTATTTTAATCTTCTCTGACATTTTATCTGATAAATGATTGTTAAAATATTGATTATTTTAAGATTAGTCAGTGTTGCTTCTTACCTTTCTTCTAAAGCTGCCAATAATATACTAGCTTTTTTTACTTATCCCACTTACTAAAACACAATGTCAAATTTATTCTTCCAAGAGAGGGGTTTTTCCTACATGTTTTGAGAAGCATATATTGCTGTAGGAGTGTTGAGACTTTTAACTGTGACTTAACTTTCTGTATACAAAAAGCCATGCAACAGGACGGAGTGAAAAAATGGTGTAGTGTCCCAACAGGTAAGGCATTGGAGTTTTAATCTGGCAGAAACTGCAGTTTATTTTTCTAAAAAGAATGAAGGTCTGAATCAGCCATGAAAAAATCTGAGGATTTGGCATTAGGGAGCCTTATATCCTTGAAACCAAAACATTAAACCACTGTGACACTTCCTTTAACAGAAAAGAGACAAAATAGTGAAGCAACTCATCCAACAACCAGCACAGCATCTTTCCCCAAAAAATGAAAATGAAAATAAATCAACTCACTGACTAAAGTTTATCGGAACAAAAAGGAATAGAGCATTAATAATTTGGAGTGGAAAGATCCTCTTCAGGTTTCGTGGTCCCTCCTTCAACTGAAACAGGGGTAAACTCAACATTAAACTGAGCTGCTCAGGGCCTTGGTAATAAATTGGTTTGTTTAATTAAAACAAACTACAGTAGATGCAGACAAGATAAATGTGGAAGATCATATGCAATATAACTGAATGAATCTCTTATCCTGAAAGCATTTCTGATGAGATGGATTTGTCAGGACATTGGGTACATAGTGGAACGGCAGAAAACAGCAGCAGGATTTCTGCAGTTGATATTACCATAGTACCTGTTGATCTTCTTCACTGGGCATCCTAAACAAAACCATAGTATAAAAATTTAATTTCTGTCCCACAGAGACTGACATGTACATACAAGACACCATTGATCAATATGGACAGATTAGGGAACAACAGTGAAATAAACTTGGCCAGCATGACAGGTATAAATCACAGTAGATAGGAGTTTGACCTGCTGGCAAGTTTTTTTACTCATCAATATATCCTTAAGTTGTTTCAAGAGATTTGAGCAAGGACAATGTTTTGCTGCTTTGCACAGGTTTCTAAAGTGCCCTTCTCACAGGCAAGGTTATTCTTTCAACGACTCCAGAAATCTTTGAAGAATATTAAAAGAAAAAATTAAAAGACCAGTAATGAAGTAATCCTTATTCTAGAATCCAAATTCTTTTCCTATGTGTATACTTGGAGCCTCTTAAATTTTCTCTGTTGTCCAAAATTTACCTATTTTTCAATACATATTTGCCCATACTATTACAAAAAGGTCCTTCCCTTTAGACTAGCTGGTCTAAAGTCAGGACTCAGCTGGGAGGACAGCGGGTAAGTAATAGATGGGATGGTCACT
Organism: Chloebia gouldiae; assembly: GCA_003676055.1. Classification (NCBI taxonomy): domain Eukaryota; kingdom Metazoa; phylum Chordata; class Aves; order Passeriformes; family Passeridae; genus Chloebia; species Chloebia gouldiae. Next base: position 14,401,409 of record QUSF01000001.1, read on the forward strand.
AATTCAGAAGGTTTGAGACAGCTAATCCCTTTATAAGTCATGAAGTCACCCCTGAATACCTCAGTTTCATAAGGAAGATATTGTCACTAACTGGAAAAGAGAAAAATACAAACTGCTCTTAGGTTTGCTCTAGCAAAGACTGGTAGTCACAGGTTTGAGGTTTTGGAGGACCTTTCAATAGAAGTTATGCTGAGCAACTCTGCAGCTTCTGAAAGACCATTCTGTGTCTAACAATTCATGTTTCACTTGCTTTGTGTCTTGATTTTTAGACAACTCATGAGGGCGGGGCGGGGTGGGGGGGTGCTGTGGACAGTGGGCTTGTCTGAAAACCTTGGTTGAGTCCTGTAAGAGCAAGGAATTAGTTACAAAATACAGCAGAGGCCAGACCTAGGAAAACAAGAGCCTAGAGTAATGGGTGATTTTCTAAAGCACTATATCCAAGTATAACGAATACCAATCTCTTAACCAAAACAAAAACGACAAAAAACATATATAATACACAGGTAGTAAAGTTTCTGTTTTATTCATAAACAAACAAATGTCTCCTGAGGTACTGAGTTCAGTTCAAAGTACAATACTGTTATAAAAAAGTCTAACAGCATGATCTGGAAAGCATTTCTTATAAGAGAACAATGATAATAAATTGAAATTGTTCAGATTTGTTGAAGGAAAGAGAAGCAAGCTGGTTCTTGAATTCTTAATAAAGTAACTGCAAAGAAATAGGAAGAATTATTCTCCCTATCTGGAAAGGACAGAACAAGTACATTCCAGTTTCAAGTACAGGAAGAAAAGAATTTCATAGCTTTCTAAAGTTCAGAATAATAATGTTTGGAAAGTAGTTAGTGATGGCAAACTTCGTTTTCTGACACTGAAGGTCCAAGAACAGGTTAGACATATCAAAAGTAGGTTAGCTATAGTTAATCCTGCCTAAGAGTTGTAAAATGGATTGTAAGACTTTTAAAGGTCACCTTATATCTTAGAATCCTGTGATTTTGATCGTTATTTTGAGTTAGTTTCAGGCATAAATTTTTGGTTACTAAAAGTTACTTTCCTCCATCTGACCTAAATTCCAATTAAAATTGATCTTTGAGTAGTCGAAAGATATTTTCCACTGTCAATCATACAGCTCAGCATGACCACAATTTTACCTTTAAGAAGCATCATATCATGCTGAATTCTACATTTAGTTCCTGTCCTACTTTCAAAGTTAGCACAGTGCTTGTTCCTTACAGTTTTCGCTTTCTGCAGGTTAAGGTTATATTGATTTAAATTCAAAATTTGAGGTTGGAGTACTTTCATGACAGAACTAAAACCCATCGGTTTACCAGCTCTATTTCCTGCATTTCCAAGTTCTTAATTTGAATTTGCCTGCAGTAATGGCATTATTTTAAAATATTTGACAAGGATTTTAACAAACTGCAATCATCACTTGCTAAAAGACACTTTGTACATGCCTCTCTCTGTTACATGACCAGTGGCCCTCTTTTGATGAAATATTGCTACAATCACTCTTGACTGTTTTTTTACTTTATGATACAAACAAGTTTGGAAAGCTTTATGGAAGTTTGACGTGAGAACTTAAAGAAACTGAGAGTTTGCTTAGACTAAAAGTGACTGATGGCTGCCTTGCAATATCAGGCTCCTCCACAGCCCCCATTTACCATGATCCCCAGGCTTCCTCATGATAGACTAAGAGCCTTTGAAACTACTTTGTATTACAGGTAAAGATGAGAGTGTTGAGTCTGTAGAATTCACTGCAGTTATTTGCATCTGAAAGTTGTCAGTCCTAGAGTTTCCGTGAGTAAGCACAACTCACATGGTATCTCTGGGGCAAGGCAAATAATCCTGGTACAAAGAACAAGTTTGCACTGGCGTCACCCAAAGGAGGGGTTTTTCAAAAGTTCCTCACGCCTGAAGCCAGGATTTCAACATGTGTTTTAATTGGGTTCAAGGGAAGTAACAACTCTTGTAAAAATGAAGCTGTGGTTATTTCAGAGTTATTTGGAAATCCAAAAAATAGTTTAATTTGAGGACATTTTTGAGGGTTTCATTTAAGGCTGGAAGAAATAATCTTCTGGCAGAAAGATGCAGCATCTGAATCATTCCTTACACAAGGGAACCCCAGCTGAATCTCATCTTCACTAGAGAGTCTTAAACTATATTACAGGGAAATGCAGAAATGTCCATGTTATGAAGTACTCTGAAATAAAATGTTTTCTGTTCCTGCTGTTCACCCTCTTTCACTGTATTCACACAAATGTGGTTTTTAATTTTGCAGGAAATTAGACCCTTGAGAGGTCCACTTAATTAGAAGACATAAAACTGACTGCATTATGCTAGCATTTCTTTGTTAGGAGAAAGATTTTGTTAATTGAGAAATAGGGAAGAAATGTATTAACATGTTTGACATCAATGCATAGACATAGAACTGGATTAAAATCAGATATTTTTAGAAAGCTACCAGTTTCAGTTAAAAAGGGTAATAAAAGGGTAACCTATTACTCTTAATGTAGGACTGACACAATTTCTAATAATTTAGAAAGCAAACAAATTTTATGGGCTTATGTAGCAAATATTTTGGAATTAATTTGAGAAATTCCATGGATAAGAATAAATAAAATAAGAAAAAAAAGGTAGATAATGGTGATTCTTTGGAGCTTTTTTCAGAGAGAAGCATTAAAATCTTCTCTGCAATTTGCTAACTATGTAAGCAAGGGTTTTAATGCTTTGTATTTTTACCTCGCTGCATTGTATCTGAGATTATGCTGAAGTCAAATCCTCAGACATAAAAGCATCAAAATAAAATTCTTAGATTAGCATGGAATATTTTGCATGAAATAAATGCAAGCATTTTTTTTCAGGAAGATAAAGCAATTTTAAATCCAGTTCAAAACAATCTAATCTAAACCAGTGTTTGTTTTGCTTTATTTCCTGATTGGCAACCAGATGGAGAGATGTGTTTTCACACAGGACAATCTGGTGACAGTCGCTCTCCATAGTCACATTGAAAAAAAATCATAATTAAAAATCCAGTTCTATTCTAAGATGTCCACAATTATTCTTTACATAGCAGTGGATGAAATAGTCCAGCTAAGCAGTACAGCATGGGAAAATGAAGGTAGCTGTGATGGGGAGTAATGCAAATCTTGTTTCCTTTTTCACAGTTGCCTGAGAATGATCAGCTGAGAAGTCTAGCTGTCACCTGACTATGGCAAAGAGTCAAATGCTAGATAACACCTAGATGTGAGATATATTCCTTCACTATACCACTAGCTAAATTTGCAGCAATTTCCATATTCCTGATTTCAGGTGTTTTGGAAAAGGAATCCAGAAACCACTTCCTTTTTTGTTTTGTTTTGTTTTCGTTTTTTTTTTTTCTATTTTAACTTTAGGCTTTCCTTTTCTCTCTTCTGCCCTGTTTTATAGCTTTTTTTTATTCTTTTTCTGCCTCGGTATCAGATGCTTCTACATAGCTAGACAAAATTTAGAATCTTGTAGGTAATTTCAGTTCAAAAGAGAAATTGATGTTAGATACAGAAAGCAACATTTGGACTTCCTTCTTCCACAGCTCAGAAAATTACAATAGCCTTCCATCTGAAATATGGCAGACATCACTACATTATTTTCTTGCTCAGAGCTATGAGCTTCTTTTAGTCACTGTCAATCAAAAGTAATCAAGAATGATAACTGACATATTTTGGGATGCCCTTCTGTCTTAGTGTTTTCATGTGCTGCTTTTCCCAACTTGGCCCACTCTTCTCTAGCAGCACCTGTCAAAGTCGCACTGTCAAGGGTTCTCTATGCTTGAATAAATTGATATTTCTCCTTCATTTTTTGGAAGATAAGAAGGCAGTACTCCATGGACTATTACAGCTAAAGTAAGTGAAGATTGGTACATAATTCCTCCAGCTCTGTACTGGTAAACAGTAAACTAGCTGTAGGAAATTGGGACTTCTCTGTCTCTCTGGGATAATAGTTCCCTTATTGATCACACAGTTTGGGTGCACTGCCCCAGCACATCTGAATTCCATTTACCATGAGAAATTGATACCTACTACCTAGGGAGGAGTTCAGGCAGAACCTGAAATACCAGGGACATTTCAGATGTTTTTGTTGGCTGCCTGATGCCAATACTACTCCAGGTATCCACAGAAGGGTGAAAGCAGTCATTGCACCACCACGCCTACACAGAGCAACTGGACTGCACTGGTGGTCCATTGAATTCTTCTGGAAAGTACACTCAGCACTGGTAGAATGAATTATCCATTGTCCTGAGGAAGAAAAACAATGAAAACCCCCAGACAAAACACAGCCACCAAAACAGCACCCCATGATAGACTCATGTAATAACCAAAAGTGCACCCACTGCACTGACAGTTCCTGCAGACTCCAAAGGGGAGAGAGGCTGTGGAAAGCAACATTGCAGAGGACCCTCATAGCCAAATTGAGTAGAAGAGAAGTGGCCAGCCACTTTGCAGAAGCCAGAGCTATGCAGTTATGCAGAATGGGATGAGGGGGAAAAGTGGCCTACAGGCCATATCTATAACTCTTCCTGGATGGCAACCACAAAACTGTGTGGGAATGAATAAAATAATGGAAAACAGCAAAGGGTGGAAGCATTAGGATAAAGACATCAGGCCAGCTGAGGTGTGTCAATGGGTCGGTCATCAGAGACGTTGAAGACCAATGTGAGTTCAACATGTCAGTGCACCCATCCCAAACAAAAAAAACTGCAGGAGAAAAGAAGAACAGAGGTGTATTGGGTCTGACTGAGGTAGAGTTAATTTTTTCCCCTAGCAGCCCTCACAGTGCTGTGCTTTGCATTGGTAGCTGGCAGGGGGTTGATAACACCCCAGCGCTTTGGCTACTGCTGAGCAGCGCTGTCACCCCAACATTCTGTCCTCCCATCAAAGGGCTGAGAGTGGACAACGTCCTGGCAGGGCACACAGCCACGCCAGACGACCCAAATTAGCCAGAGGGACATTCCATGGATGGCAGCTCAGATATAACAGCTAAGGGAGGTAGGAGGAATGGGGCTGCATTTGCTATTCCTCAATGTTTGCCTTCCAGAACAACCACTACGCATGATGAGGCCCTGCTTCCCTGGAAGTGTCCTAATGTCGCTCCCTGGTGAGAGGTAGAGATTCACTTTTTCCTTCACTCATGCCTGCAAAAACTTTTGCTTTCACTTTAATAAACTGCCTCATCTCAACACACTGGTTGTTTTCCATCTTATTTTCTCCCCTGTCCCACTGGGAAGGGGAGTGATAGGACAGCTTAGAGGGCACCTTCACCTTAGAAGCCAAGGTGAAACCACCGCAACGGGGCCAGTCAGTGCTCCAAGTGGAACTCAGCATGGACTTACTGCAGGCAAGCACTGGCTTCTTGGCCTTCTGGAGTTCTCTAAGTGTATCAAGTAGACATGTGGATAAAAGAAATCAAGAAGATTCCTTCTAAGTGATTTTTAAAAATACTTATATTATTAAATAATATAGTAGCCACAGAACTGAAGGGGGGAAAGATATTTCACAGCTTAATATGAATCAAAAGACAAGGCTTAATTAACATTTTTTGGGATCAAGAGGAGTCAGGTGTCAAGTTCCCCAGGGAATTATGCTGGTTACAGCTTCATTCAGCTTCTTTACCAATGAGCTGAAGAAATCACTGCACTGTGAATCTTACAAGCCTGAAGCCAGTTCCACTCTTCAAGGTGGCCCAAAGCAAAGTCATCGGCCCAGAATGCCAAAAAAATTCTTGACAAACTTAGCCTTTTCTCAGTGGGTAAAAAGTTGGCAGATGAGTTAACAGAAAAAGGTGCAATAAGGAAAAACTACGCTAAATCTTGCATACACCATGCTGCACTCATAAAAACTCAGTTGTAATTTAGGAGAATTTTATTCATCTCTTGCAGTTCTCTGAAATCATTGTACAACAATAACCTAAAAAAGCCAATAAAATACTGGACATCAACAGAAAGGTGTTCAGAGCAGGACATGCCTGTGTCATTTTAAGAAATGTTGGCCATGGTTTCTGCAGCTGAGGAAGGAGATGGAGCTAGCGAAGATACAGAGAAGAGCAGCTAAACAGTCAAGGGGCCAGAGAGCTGCCTTATGAGAAAAGATGTGGAAGTCTGTGAGTCTTCAGTATGGGGCTAAATAGGTCTTAAGGAATCATGAAGGCAATAGAAGGTCTGAAGATAAAACTGTTATTCACAAAATCCTGCAATTAGAGAGCTAGGAAGTGCTTTTTGAAACACTAGTAGGAAGCTTACTGAAGACAAGTAAAATTCTTCTTCACCCAATGGGCATTATTATTAAACTTCTGAAAGACAGGAAGACATGGTAAGGAAATTATATTATCACACACACCAAAAAGAGAGAGACTGATCCATGGATCACAATACCAGACTAAACTAAGAGAGGTTAGGGATGTAACATCTAACATTCCTAAGAAAATGATTGGGAGTTCTGGGCGAGTAAAATGGGAGTGAATGCTAAACATGACAAACTGAGTCTGCCTTGTGCTGCCCAAAGTAGAATATGAAATATAGCCAATCTATTAGTGTCTTAAAGGTAGATTGTACAGTATTAACAACCAACAGATGAAATATGTGTCAAAAGTTGCAACATAAATTCCTCCTCCCCATGTCATTCCTTTTCTTCATTAACTCTTTAGTGACATCTGCCTCTATTTTCACACTGGTTATACATGCTCTGAAATGGCTTCTTGACTACTTTAGGGCTGGTAGATTTTGATCTGCTACTAATAAAAAGTGAAATAAAAACATCTTTAAAAGATATTTTTAAAATTACAATAGCACTAAGTGAGGTTGTCAATCTATCTTAATCCAGAAATAGACGTTGGTAGAAGGGGTTGGCAATATTCTCAACTCCAAATTGTCAGGAAATGTTTATGTGTGCCACACCATACCGAAGCTGACAAAATTTGAAGATTTCATTCCCAGAGGACATGTCAGCAAAGAGGAAAGAAACAGAAGCTGTTCAGAATCCTAGACACAGAACCAGAAACACAGCATTTGCAAATTCAATCTCTTCTACACTAGTCTGAAACCTCTTATATACACCATTTTAACTCTGCTCATAATTTTAGCAATGTTTAAAATAGTTTTCTCATAGTAAGTAGAGAAGGGAAAGACGTGGAATGAGGTGAGAAATGCAGTACTTTGAGACTATAATGAGATTGCAGGGCACACCCTTGCTGACATTTGACTGCTCTTTTGAGATTTACCATATGTCATATATGACACTCCACAGGACACCAAAAACTATGGGTACTTTTTACCCATATATGCTCCTAATTCTCTGTGGAAAGTCTACAAAACCCTCAGATACATGAAACTTGGATGTTTCAGAGAACACAGGTACTCTGGTGATCACCAAAGCCCCTACACACAATCACAGGCCTTTTAGTGGAGAGAAAAACATAAATGGTAGGTTGTATACACTCTTCCATATCGTAATGTCACATACACTGTAGCAAAAGAAACTTAGGTGCTGTAACCCTGTTTTCATTTCCCCTAATTAATAGAATTATCTTGCTTTTGACATTTCACTTTATCAGAGTAAAGAAACAGAGATTCATACAAAATGGTTGTGATTTTGAACTGCCTAAATGACACTGTAGCGTTAAGTATGTACTGTCTGCTTTCAATCTACAAATCTATTCTGATTAAAAGTAACTAAGTTCAGCAGAGAAGCCTGAATATCAGTGAAAAATGGTGGAATTCAGCCTCTTGTATCAAGCAAGTCTGCTTTTTATGTGCTTTTATGTGTTGTCTAACAAGATTTAATTATCAATTATGTTAGACACAATGTTTAATTATTATAAAATTTAAATGAAGTAAAACATAAATGGATAGCAGCGCAATCTCAACATACTTTTTAAAGTTTAAGCCCTTTTTTTGTATGCAACTTCCAGCTTCGGTGCCAGGAAGAAAAAAATAATAATAAGGGCTTCATGTCAGAGAATGAAAAACTGTTTAAAACTTCTCTTCTTTATATTTTAATTTTGCTACAAGCATTCTTGATTCAAGAAATGGGGGGAGGGGGCGGGTTGTCCCTCCCCTCGTCTTTTTCATACCAAAACTAATTTTTTAAATTTTGAAATTTTGATCTTCTTTCTAATCCGTGTGAACAAATCGATCAATGACTTCTGATAAGAAAATAATAAATTTCACCGCGAGAGGGTGCTGATGGCAAACCAACAGGACTGTTCTGCCTGATACCAGTGTCCTCATCTGATTCTCTGTGTGAAAACTTCAGGTTCAGAGTAGAATTTCTTCCCAAAACACAACAGGCCGGACATGTTTGGTCAAATTTGGTCAGGGAAATCCTTAATTTTAAAAAAAATTAAATATTCTAAACATTTACATTTAAGAGAACAAGGATGCTATGTAAATAATGGCCCAGAAGTCTCTCAAGTGCTGGTATATTGTAATGCATTTAGCACTGTTTCTCATAAATGCACATTTACATTTATGCAGTCAACTTAAAAAAAAAAAAAAAAGGTCTTTTATTAGTTCTAGGCTCTTAGTGAGTAGGATGTACAGAGGAGGGAGAAAAATGCAGAAAGAGTTTGGGGGGGGGGAATTAAAATAGAGCTTTATTTCTCCCAGCAATTTTAGTTTTGGAAGCATTTTAATACTAAAATTATGTGAAAGCCTCAACTGATGTAACTGAAGAACACAAAGTTAAGATACTGTTTTACTGTTAACATAAAAACTCATTCACAAGAATCAAATGGTAAAATGACTATCAAATATCTAAATAATTCCTGTCTAATCACCAATGTGGTTTGCCCATTGCACATTAATGAGGAGTTCAGAAAAAGATAAATATTTCAAAACACAATTTCTTGTGAAAGAGGCCAATATGGGGGGTTTTTCTGGTTTCGTTTTTTTTTTCTTTTTTTTTTTTTTTTTTCCTTTTTTTTTTTTTTTATGGTAATATTTTTTTCTTGGCATTAAAAAAATCATCTATGTCTTATTTATCTTAGAGTCACTTATCTTTTTTGCTACAATACTCTTTTCACTTGGAGTTTATAGTCTTTGGAGCCACTGACTTGACCCTGGAACTAGCAAGTCCTCATGTTTTGACCAGTTTACATGGCTTCTTAAAAAGAGGAGAGAAAAATAAACTTCTAACTGTAAACTAGTGCTTTTACCCAGCAAACATGAAAACTGTCCATTGAAATTGAATGGGCACCATGTGGTACTGTGAAAGCAGTTGTGAAACCATCAGGGCTCAGAGCTGAGCTGTGGAGTAGCTCTCTGGCCTGGTGCTGGAATAGAGAAAGAAGAAAAATGAAATTATTAACAGACAAAGCTCTTTCAAAGCTATGCAAGAACCACAAGCTGACCAAAATTTGGATAATGTACAAGCCCCTTCAGAGACAGGTAAGGACAGCGCCATAGTGGTTTAGGATTTACCAATTTGTCATCTAACCTGTTCCACTTGGCACACCCGTTGAAATGGGAACAATGCTTTCCTGGGGAAAGGAGAGAGATAGGTAGGAGTTATTAATAATTGGCATGAGGGTTATATGAATATGTATGATCTGAATTCTCTGGGTGTGTGGAAGTAGACTACTTTGGCTGTTCTGGCCATTTTTATCATGATTTGATAGCAGCAGATGGAATTCACTAAGAAGCCTTTTTAAAATATTGAAGTCATTTCTCTTCCCTGCTGCAATAAAGTTTGGAAGTGACATTTATAATGTATAGGTCAGATCCTGAGGGGTACAGTCACACACTTGCAAGAATATCTGGCCAATTCACTGTATGAAGAAAGAGTCCAGTTCCATAAGTCTTGTGGAACTAAAGTCCCTGTCGGGAGTTCCTTGACAGTTGCTTTTAGGAATAAAGGCATTCAAGTTAGATTGGATTAGTCTTCTGTAGGTTCCTGTGGAAAGGGAACTTAGGTCTCTAAAGCTTTATCTAAAAGATTCTGCATTTCTAAAGTTACCATTACATACTGGTGTTGGTATCATATTCTTATGTGCATTCAAATCCACATAGATTTGTATCAGACTGGTTTTCTCATTTAAAGTCAATCAAAGTGATTGAAGCCCAAAGAGACCAGCAATGGCTGGAAAGTTGCTATTCACAACTCAGTCATCATTTCAGTCTGCTCAAAACAAAGTCACAAAATTTTGGTGTCACTGAGCTGGATGGGAACAAGTAATGAAATCTGGTATTTCTCATATGCAGAAGGATACAGGATATATGTCCACTGTGTGCTTCAAAACTAAGCATAGTCTGCCACTAAAATGTATTTATGGGCAAAACCTCACCTATTGTTCATAATACTGATAACAGAAAAGTATAATGATACTTTACCTATCTTTTCATAGCTGATGTTTGTAAGAACATCAGTCTTTCACATTTCTTCCTCTCCTCTTCCAATCTACCCTTCCCATTCTGCCCCCATTAGCCAGGACTTAAAAGAGACAAATTTTCTCCTTTACTATTTAAAGTTTTTGGGACCTCTTACCCTGTCACAGTCCTTTCTATTGCCCAGTCCCACAACAGGATTTGCATGCTCACAATAGGCTCACATGTGCTGTGGTTCTGCTCCACCCTGCTCCAGGGTTTTCTTAGGAAGGCGTAGGAGTGGGATAACCAAGGAGGGGACAAACACAATTCCCTCCTCCAAGCTGCTACTCCAGCAGCAATAGATATTGGAGAAAAGGGAAGAAGGGGATGCAGCACAGAAGCAAAAGCATTTGGGGTTTGCAATGCTGTGTTGAGTAGTACTGGTAACATCAACATTAATAATGCTGGCACCTCCTCAGTATAATCTGCATTGGGAACAGTGAAAATATATACTGAGCATCAACAGAATAATGTAGTTGTATACATCCACACATGAGGAAATCCAGACTTTTGAATCACCCTTTTTTCTCATTCCAATACATTTCCATTGATAAGATGTAATGCTCTGTGCACTTATGTAGCACTCTTGAGAAGGTGAAGGGGAAAAGTGCAAAACTGAAAGAGAGAATGAACTCTCCATATGTAGTAGGCCTGACAGTAACCACCATTTATTTGCTCCATATCATAAAGAACTGGAATTCCAAACAGATCCCTTTATTCCATTTCTGTTTGTCAATATCTACATAAGCCTGCTAAAAGATGCAATACACCATCTCTTTAGGCTGCTTGCCTTAGCAGTTACCTTGCCACTTTTTCCCACCTATATCTCAGTTCAATCTCAAACAGTAAATTTTCAATTTATTCAATATTCTGTTCATTCTTTGATTATTTTTTAATTTGTAGCAGGAAATAAAAGCATAAGTGATATTAGTTCTGTAATTCAATTGAAAATAAAATAAACCAGAGCTTTTTTTATCCCAGATGCAAATAATTTATTATACAGGTCTATTAAATAAAATAGTAAGTTACATAATTTTCTTTCCAGGATGCATTTCTATATGTATTTATCTGATTAATTCTTCCAGGGCTGGATGTATACATAAGAGTGATATGCAAGTGACACAGCAACAAGGATAATTGTCCTTACCTGCTTAGTAACACATACAGTTCTGGCCATGCTAAGCAAAATAATTATATGGACTTCATCCAGTTTGTCAAAACCTTTTATCTCGAAAGCAGCAAGACTCATTAATTTCATCCTGCCTTTTAAACTAAAATCTGGCCAGAAATTATCTGCTGGATCTCCACCAATAAACTCTGTCACAGGTGCAGCCAGATCACTGAAAATACTTACAAACCAAGGATCATCCTGATCCAGCCCACATGATTTACTCATAACTGCCTTAGAGAAAAATTAGAGAAGGATACCTTGAGAAAACTAAGTCAGTTAACCTGAAAGAGAAGCTTCTATTAAAAAGACCCTAAAACCACTAAACCCAAAAAAAAAAAAAAACCCAGCCAACCAAAGAGAAATACACCCACTCCATTCCCCAAAAATAACTTCAACAATAAAACCAGCCCAAGACAATCTTGACTGGGACCTCATTTGCGAGCAGTGTGGTATAAGTGCCCACATTTGGGTTCCTACACATTCCCCCAGTCATGCCTGTGCACTACAGACCCCTCCAGATTCTGAAACCTAATTCATTCTCATAAAAACAAGGAGTCAATGTGTCTGTGTAGCCCCAGTCTCAGAAGTACTTTTAGATCCTTCTGATTAGAACCAGGTTTGGTAGTCAGTCTTAATGACTGGGGAGCATAATCCTTGACTGTCTGCCAGACCAAAAAAAAAAAAAAAACCTTGTGAGAAGCTTGTAATTGAAATTATTAATGTAAACCTCATTAAATAATTAGGGAGCATTTTGGATTTTCAAAACAAAAGATGAAAAATAATTAAAGAGGGAAAGATCACATGCGTGAAACCTAAGGACCTTAACAGAAATGAAGAGAAAATGAAACAATTGGAAAACCTTTACCAGTAATAGCTGCCAGACCTTGCAGAAAAGACAGGATTCCACAAGATCAGTACATCTTACCTAGAAGGTAACCTCTTTCGCTTGAACTACTGTTCACACATGATGGTCTTTAAGGGGAGTTGTTTGATTTTTGAATCAAAGAACTTTTGCTTTGACTGTCTGACAGCTTCAGGATACTACACCTAAATTATACTTATTCCAGTGCAACTTTCATCCTCCTCCAACTTGCTAAATGTACCCCAAATTCAGGTATCTTATTAGACCATCACATCTGGAGATTTAAGAGAATAAAAACCACTTGCAATATGGAACATTTTTATTCCTTGTGGCTCTACCCTGCCAGAGGCAGCGAGGCAGTTATATAAAGAGTTTTCTCAAGTGTGAAACAATGTCCTCAGCCACCAGTTCAGACTGCATCTCAGCAGCAGGGGCTCCAACAGCTTTAGTACCATGGATAAACTGGTGAAAACAGATGACAGGTTCACCCAGAAAGAGACATGTTGAAACTGGAAATTAAGAAAAATTGCAACAGAGGATAAAAAAGGCATAAATTGGTCTCTTATTAAATGCTCTTGAAATTAATGGAGAACTTTTCCCAGCAGTTAGGGACTGGAAGTGCAATCTTAAATCCTTTTTTTTTTTTTTTTTGGTCCTCATTGTGTTAGCTTTTCACAGAGAGTAATAAGAAAATATAGACGTATTTCCAATAATGAATTTAACCTGCTTTTTTCAATACAGTTTCTGTAAGCAGTTAATATCCTTGAACATACTCATTTAATTACATGTATTTATTACTTTCATTTGCTCAACAGAAGCTGGCAAGAATTATTTCATTTAATCTCTAGGCTGCACACCCACACATGCTTTTCTGCAAGAATTTTAGATTTCATGTCAGAAACCTGAGATCTTTTTACTTGCAGAGGGTCATGAATATTGTTTATCCCCTTTAACTGGCTCCAGTCATCAAAGTGTTCAGGGAGGCAGCTGGGACTGGGAATCTCTCAGGAATAAAAAAGCAGTACTAGGGAAGGGTAGTAAATTTACATCTCTGAGTGATTCGAGGGTAGTAGAGACCCTCCTAGGAAACAGAATCCATTTTAAGATGTCATGTATATATAGCTGCATCCAGAACTTAATTTCTGAAATGGACTTTTCATGTAACAATCATGAAAATTTTTGACCTCTACTGTAACAAGAATTTTCTTTGTGTTCCTGAATGCTGTCTTTAATTGTTTAAAAAGTGAATCAATCAATGCTGTTACATTTCACAGTTACATTTTCAGAGTATTTTTAACATTAGTAGAACTTTCTAAATTGCAAGTGGTTTTGTTCATTTATTAATTAATTAGCTTCTACACATGCCATGGCATTTTAACAGCCTGTTCTGCAAAGCTGTGATATTAGATGATATTTCTAGCAGTTGTAGAAAACTCACATGAATCTTCTGTTAATTTTTGAATACATTTGCTAAAAGCCTTGATTTGCTTGTAATTTAGAAGACTGATTTGCAGCTGACAACAAGACAGATCAGGTACCTGCAAATGCCTAATAAACATCCTCATGGCTCCCAGAGGAAGATCCATTATCAATGAACCTTAAAAAGGAACATTCGAAGGGCTCTGATGGTGACCTAGCATGCATCTCACCAGGCTGCAGTGTGGGAACAGATCTGCTCCTGGAAGGCTATGGGGAAACCTTGACAGAAGTAAAAATAAGCAGCCATTTCTCTTCTGCCATGGTAAGTAGCTATGGCCTATCAGATCAAAGTGAATCCATAGGACTGCTGCTACTTATGTGATGGACACGGGCAATTAAGGGGTTACCATGTCATTTTTTTTCCCAATTGCTGTAAATGTGGCTGGCTAAGGATGCAGGAAATCTTTGCTATAGTTCTATGCCAGCACCTGATTGTGAAAGCCTGATTAGATTGAATTACTGAATGTATTGTCTGGTTTGCATAATAGAACAAAGAAAGGACACACCCTTCTCCTAATCCTATACACAGCCCTGGTGCTGTATTTCCACACTGAACACATTTGCAGGTTTTCTACGTTCATTTACTACCCTTATTGGGTGAAAATATAGGTTGTATTTAAAAACTGTGTCACCACACTGAATACGACTCTAGCTTTAGAGCTGTTTTCTTCTAGCCAGCCCTAAGGTTATCTACCCCAAGCTATCATGTTGTTACACATCAATGCCCCATTTACCGACCACAGTGTAAAACATTGCTCTCCCTGCCTAGACAAACTCACAGCAGTAGTCCAAGAACACCTAACTATACCCAAGCCTGGCTTTATTTTACTGTGAAAATATTAAATGTAGCTCAAAAGAAATCTTAATTTTGCCAACTACAGAGAAGTCAAAAATAAACTGTGAAACATTCAAAAGACTTTACTTTCCCACTGGTTGCTTTCAGCCTCTCATTCTCTGTGGCATGAGCGCAGTTGGAACATGTTTTCACAGAGGAGTGTTCTGTTTGGACTTAGATAGACGTGAATTAATTGTGCCAGTTCTTGCAGACACATCTCCCATGCACTGGGGAGTTGGGCATAAACCTATCAGTTATTTGATTAATATACTGAGCCTGGTAGTCCATCTTGTCATTTCTGCTGCAAAGTGCCCTGCTGCCTCAGTGGAGCTGCTACTTTTGTCCCTCTCATTTGTTTAATATTTCTTGCTTCCTGTCTCGTAAAGGCAGAGCTGTGTCTGCTGTGATAACACAGATCAAACATTTTTGAAACAATGAAGAAACCCAAATGTGCAAGGATTTATTTTCAATATATGTGATTCACATTCAGAGAACTAGGAAGTGGCAGGTACAAGTGTTAAACTGTAAGATTTGAAGTGTAGCCTGCTTTATATATCTTGAACGCAAATGACAAATGAAGCTGGGAAGCTGCAGCGTCCTGGAGTGAGTACCACAAAGCCAGTCATTTATAGAAGACAGCCACAAAACCATGAATGGGTGGAGACAGGAAGAAAATCCACTGATGTGAACAGAAGAATGATGTGCTTTGGGGCACTGAGGTCATTTCATCGGTTCAAGAGGACAAAATCAAACGAGCATGAGAAACCTTTCAGGAAAGTCGTCATATCTGTAAAAATAGGAACTCCTGTAATGAAAACTGATATAGTCCGAATTACATCAGGGAAGAGGAAAGTAAATGGGATTGGTGTCATCTGCCATCAGTCAGCTCTACAATATAATCAATAATTTATTTTTACAATTTTTTTTTCAATGAGCTGCAATTTAAAATAACCACAGAAGGTCTGACAGGTTACAGAAAATAGAGCTGTATTCTGTGGTCATAATTGCTCAATTACCATATAACTCTCATTTTCAAGGTTCAAACCAATAACTTATGGGATAAGCAACTTCCTACATACTGTGGTAAACTTTATAATGGTACAGTGGTGTTCATCAGACATCAGACTACAAAAACCTAGAAAGATTCACAGAATCATTCAGTCTGAAAGGGACTTCTCAAAGTCATCTAATTCAGATTCTTGCTCTAAAAAGGTCTGCTTCAAGTAGGTCACTCATGTTCTTGTCTAGCTGAATCAATCTCTGAAATAATGGAACTCCCAAAGATGCTTTGGGCCACTTGTTCCAGTGTCTGACCGTCCTCAAGATTAAAAATAAATATCTATTTCTTACATAGAATTATATCTGACAATCATCACATCTAGAAGAAAATTCTCACCTACCAACTCATATCTCTCATCTCAAAACCATGTGTCTCCAAGAGGAGTCTCACTCCATCTCCTTTACAGTCTCCCTCCAGGCAGCTCTGGACAGCAATAACAATATTTTGTCTCAGTGTTTTCTTCTCAGAGCTTTCAGCTAAAAGCTGGATTTATTCAAGCCTAATCATCTCAGCTTTTCATCATACACTTTGTGCTCCAGACCCTTGAGCATCTCACTGCTGAGTCCAAAATGGGATGCAGTACTTCAGAATTTATTTCCCAAGCACTCTACAGAGGGGAAGAGACACCTCCCTTTGTTTGCTGGCTACAGTCATGCTGGTACAGCCCAGGGTGCAACCAGCCTTCTTCAGTATAAAAAAACACTGCTGGCTGATTGTCAGTTTGTTGTTCACCATGAGTCCCAGGGACTTTCCTCTGAAGATGGATTCCAGATAGTCATCAGCAAACTGTATCTGTGCACAGGGCTACTCCATCTCACATGCATGACTGTACCTGGCCATGTTTGACTTCCTGCAGTACCTGCATTTTCCCAGGCCACAAAGATCCTTCTGAAGAGCGGCCCTGCCACTATCATCTGCTGAGAGCACAGTGAATATCTTCTCTGCCTCATCATTCAGTTCATTAAGACCATATTACACAGAATTAGCCTCAGAATTGACCCCCAAAGGACATGACCAGTAAGCAGCTGTCGGATTTTGTCCCATCAATCCCTCTGAGACCAGAATGAGATGCACAAATGAAAAAAGGGGCAATTATGGCTCTTCCTCTGCCTGTGACTGGTGAGAGCATATGATTGCATTGGCACAGGCTGTCCCAGGGCAGGAGCTGCTGGACTGTCCAATTCCCCAGCTGTGTGAGGGAATGAATCATCCAGGAATAATGAGACCCACGTTAATCATTCATGTGATGCCACACTATTCATTCCACAAAACTGGACACAGCCGAAGCAGTGAAACTTTCTGCAAGCTCTTATCATCTCCCTGGTAGTCAAAAGCGTGTTCATCTCTGATCTGGATTCTGTTCCCAGTTTTGCAGTAGATTTCCTATATAATCTTAACCAGGGCTCTCTTGAGCCATTTACTTGGTTAAAATCTATGCAAAGATGCTATCACAACTTTAGTGAAAAATCCAGAAAGCGACTTAATAATAGAAAATAGGGGTACTTTTTTCAATGCATGTTCCACTTTTATTAAATGCTATTTATTCTTATTAGTGAACATTTGAGTCTAATGGTATTTGCAAAGGGTTTGAGACATTTGGTGGAAAATGTAAATTGGTACCATTGTTTCTTAATCAAGTACTGTGACAATTATTTCATGGGCTATTTAGATCAAGGCATTGACAAATCTCCAAACCAACTTCCTCCACACCCCAGCTCTTCCCCTGATGGTGCAGGGCTTGCAGTGCTCCCATCAGCTAGGCGGGTCCCCTCAGCAATAATATGAGTGAAGCCATTCAGCATTTCACTTTGAAAAAGGAAATGCATTTTCCTGAACATGTGCCAGGTTCCACTCCACCCCTAACTCTCTGCACTGCTCAGTTACACACAGTTTAATGGCGTGAAAGCTACAGAATTAGCGATCCATTACTACTCTATCACTGCATTTTCAGTGCCAATGACTGACTTTATCACATTATAAATAAAAGTATGGAGAATAGGTGTAGCAATGAATCGTGTAGATAAATGAGCTCCTGAATCCTAGAAGATTCCAAAACTTTGTTTTGCACCTGAAAAATAGAGAACCAATTGTTGAAGCGTGGTAGGACGTGTTCTAAATATCAAGTATTCAAAATAATGTGTGAAGAACTACTGAAAACATACTCTGTATAGATGAATATTAAAAGAGAGATAGGTTATCTATGATAACAGTTTTGTAAGCTCTACAACACTTAATTAGTAGATACAGCAATTAATACGAAAACCATTATATCCAAGGTAGACCCTGTAAAGGCATAGAGCAATGACATATTTATACAGATCCAGGACAAAAAGCAGTAAATATGAGAGACATAGCTACATCAGTTGTAATTCTTCTGTGTTAGTAACCTTCAAAACCAAACTCAATAATTCTGGAGGGGTCATTCAATAAAATTAGAAGAAGAGGTAGCAAAGGAAGTTACGTCTGTCTCTGGATTCTGCTCTTAATTACCAAAAAACTTAGCCAGAAGTTTTCTGAAAATACCAATTACTTATAGAGCAAGAGTAATCATTATTCATCAATAGTGAATATTATTGATTACTCCATTTCATTTCACATAAATCATACTTACTACTTCAGCACGATGGAAAAAAATAATACTTCCCTAAACATTTCCTCAAATGTGCCATTCACCCTATTTTCAAAACAGTACCAAACTAAGTTTCAGAGAGTGAAAAATTTCATTTGGAGAAAAATGACATAAAATATTTTTATGTTCTGAATTTTTTCCCCGCTGCCACACTGTTTTTCAGATAAAACTCTGTGCCAGATTCAAAATTCCTGAAAATATAACAAGAACTCTTGTACCATCTGTTTTCTGCCCCTCTGCTGAGGTAACATCCTTTCTGCAAATTTATGTCAGCAAAGATTATATTAAGACATATGCTGAAAAATATAACAGCTAATTTTTCAGAGAGGCTAATCTTTAAAGACTTAATTATTAGAGAAATATTTAAGTTAGGATGGGTAGGTTGAATTTGAATTGAATTTGAAATCTCCATACAAATATAAAAGGACTAGTATGGCAATATCCATCTGGGGCACCATTATGAAATTTCACTGACTGGGTGTTAGGCATACCATTTTCTGAACTGTATATTTCTTTCTATAAATAAGGTTTCCAAAGAGTAATTGCAGGAGAGAAAAAAAAAAAAAAAAGGACAAAAATATTTTTTTAGTAAAACAACCTTTAGCTAAGTATATACAAAAAAGTTAGCCATGTTTTTGCCTTAGATATGTTTTACATTAAAAAAATAAACTCTAGATTTTTCTACCAATTGCTCATGAATTCAGAAAAATGGCTATTCTCTCTAGGCCTTCTCACCAGATGCATAAGTATTTCTTGTCTTAAGGCTCCATGATTTAATGTGAATTGTGTGTAACATGCTTCGCAGAAGTAATTAATAGGTGATTTATTTTATAATTCAAGATTTAGGCTCAGTAATCCATAACACAATGGGATCAAAAAGAAGGCACTTGAAATTGAATTTCTGCTTGGAGGACACCTGAAAATATTGCCCTGTTCAGCACCATTTTTGAATGAAAGATTATGAGGTTTCATTTGAATTTTACTGAGCACTTAGTTGTTAATTTTCATGCATGGACATTTTGCTCATAAGTTTAAGACTCAAAAAGTGTAATAAGTATGGGACTGGAGCTTTCAAGTGGCTTAACTTCCTTAAACTATCTAGACAAGTTTCTGCTTTCAATTATGAGGCCATACTTACAATGAAATTTCATTATTTTCTCTTTAATTCAGAAGATAACAAGGCTACTTCTACCCATTTGCTTTCCTTGGATGTGTCCTCTCTTTTTTCCAAATGGGATTTGAGGACTCTGGACACTTAGAGGATTTTTACTAGCATCCAGTAATGCTATCATATGACATGTTTGAAAAATCTTAGAATGCCTCTCAGATCCACCTTGCTGCAGTGGAAACCTGCCCATGTTTATATCTGTGGAAGCAGACATCCTCAGTGATTCAGGGTAAATTTAACACAAATCATCTCAGGACCAAAAGCAGTAACATTTTATGTACAAGGCAGTGGGCTGCACGGGCTTTGCACAGATCCTGTATTTCTAGACTTCATTTACATAGGTTTGTATTATCTGTGTTTTTCTCTTGGGCACCAAAGTCCTCCATTACTCAGAAAACTGAGTGTTAATTACAGTTGATTCTCAAAGGAGATTTGGTTTTCAAATTCACAGGCATAGGAATGGCAGAGCACTGCCTTCATCTCCCAGAGCCTTCATCTCCTCTGACCTTTGCGTCCCAGGGACCCAAACTGAGCAACAACATTTTCATCCAAAAGCAAATTATAAATTTGATCTCAATGCTGCAAATTCTGACACATTGAAATAATTTCACAGCTCTGATTATTTTTGAGGAATTTCATAGCTGTGGTGCATCATGCCCCTAGAAGCACAGACAAGGCCTGAGTGATCCCGAGATCTGGATACCACAGGTTTGAGGCAACTCTGAAAGTAACTGAAAGAAATAAGTCATTTTGCAGAGTACTGAATATCACTGCAGTTACTAATAGAAAGCATAAAAAAAAAGCTTTTTATTAAAAGATAAAGTGTAACTGTAACTAAAGTTTGCTGTAACTACCAAGACTCCTGCCACATAAAGACATTCTCTGTTCTCATGTCACCAGTAACAGAAGGCAGGTTTATGGCAGCACTTGCTACTGGTTGAAGGGACAGGTAAGAAAAGGTAAAGGGAAGAAAGAGCAAAAATGCAGCTATGGAAGCAATATTCAAAAGAGATGGAACTGAAACACCTTTCTTGGAATTTAATTTCTTTGCTTAGGAAAAAAGTAGCAGCAGCAAACAAAGCTAAAGTAATTAATAGTAACTATTTTTCTTCTAGTTTTGCAGTTCTCTGACCTTTCCATACTCCCTGTGAATAAAGCCTATATAAGGCCCCTGAGAAACACCAACCACAGTCTCTGATGAGTGCAGTTATGAATTATAATGAATAATTATGAAGCAGTCTAGATTTGAAGATTTGATGTACACAATCACTTCAGGCTACCAGCAAGGCCATTACTAAGAACCTATGTAATTTATGTTTTTATTAAGGAATTCAGAGGAAGAGGGCAAACCACATAAATTCAGGGTTAGCTAAAGGCCCACTTGTGAAAACATATGGAAAAAGTGATCCAAACTGTAAAAATTACATTTCTTAATTGAGAACCAATTCTTCTGAGGAAATATAAGAAATACCAAAACCTTCTATGCCCCTTTCCTGATCTGAACCTCAACAAGTCCAACAGCTACTGTCCTAACTTCTTACTCCTCCTTAAAAGACTGTACCAAAGTTCCTACTTTCTTTGTTTGTTTCTCCTAAATTTTGATATTTGCATGTAGTCACATTTTTCACTAAAATTTATGGGGAAAATTTAAAAATACACAGAAGTTTATGCTATGTCTTTGACAAACCTTTTCCATATGATGCCAATAAATAGTCAGAAAAGTACCATACTTCACCCTGTAGCATTCAGAGAAGTTAATTATTAAGGGAAGAAAGATAAGGAAGGCAGGGTTAATCTTCTGTTTGATATAAAGGAAGTTAATTCTGATTTTTCCTTGTACCTAGAAAGAGAGATGTTGTCTTGTTCAGCCACTTTACGCAGGAACTGGTCCCAGTTACCCTTTGCAATTATTTAAGTGTGTCCCCTAAGCCTGTTACTCTGCTTCTGTGCAGAGTAACATATTCAACATAATGATATATATGTCACTAAAAAGTCAACAAATCCTTCTTTGCTGTCATTTGAACCAACTCCCTGCCTGATGATACTTCTCTTCCTTCCACAGCCCTTGCCAGTGGAGTACCAAAACTATGCTTTTTCAGTTATGTTTGTGTACTTTCAAAAGGAAAAAAAAAATATTCCTCAGAGAGCACTGCTTGTCTTATTGCTGCATCAGCAGGTTCTTGCTCACTTCCTGTGATCACTAGGCAAGAAGCAGTGGCCACAGGCAGAGTAGCTCCCAAAATCAACAAACAGGCAAGCTGATGTGTAGGATCTGGATTTAAACTGAGAGCAAAGAACTGAGCTGTGATTTAAATCAAAACTAGTAATAAAAAAAAACATGGAAGATGAAAGGGGAATGGGAATAGACTCAAATATCTGTGGACTGCTATAATAGCTCTCATTCGAGTGTGTATTGAAAAGTATCAGGTCAGCTGATAACAAGAAAATATATTCTAATCTCATTATTGCTGCTAAATACTGAAGTAGAAATAAGCTAGGTAAGCCTGTCTCAACCTTCCCATTTTGTGTCATCTTAACACGCAAAAAACTGAAGAATTAAAGGCTTGTCCTTGAATAAATTACCTCTTCTACACGTACAGAAAGGCTGGATAGGTTATTGTCTTCCTCATTTTCTCTTCCAACCATTCTTCATCACAATCACAGATCTACAGCTAATTGTCAAATGGCACCCTCCATAACTAATTAACTATCAGGGAAGCTAACATTACCAGGAATAAAGTGTTTCATGGGGTGTTTCCCTCTATTTCATATTCAAAGAGCCTGTTATAAATTGATGATACCACAGCTGACTTTTCTTTCAAATGCCAAAGCCTTTCCTATGTAATTGAATGTGAATTTAAAGTAGAAAGGCATTATCCTTTATGAACCATATCACTGCAACACCATAAATCACTTTCCTCAATGATTTCTCCATGTTACATGAGTAAAATGCTGAACCTATCAATCCCTCTTGCTTTATGAGTCTCAGGACAGCACAAAGGCATGAAAGCTGAAGGGGTATATATTAATCCTTCTGAAAACTCACGACTCAGCTAATGTAAAGAAGTGAGCAGGCCTGACATTGCTCATTTGAAAGCTACAAAATGAATAACTAAAATGGGGAAGGTAGGGCTTTCACATTCTCACAAGGAGACATAACAAATGGCAATCTACTGAGCATATATCAACAAAATCTGATCATGCTACTAAAAACATCTATCATGGAGCTGTCAGCACGACAAAGACAGTGGGTTCAGAGGAGTCCAGAAAATTCATCAGAGGGCTGCAACACCTCTCCTGTGAAGGCAGGCTTGGAGAGCTGAGCTGCTCAGTGCAAAGAAGAGAAGGCTTTGAGAAGACCTTACAGCACCTTCCAAAATCTTAAGGGGGAGTGTTAGAAAGACAAACCTTTCAGCAGGGCCTCTTGTGATGGCGCACTGGGTAATGGTTTTAAATGGAAGGAATGTCAGTTTAGATTAGATACAATAAAGATATTTTTTACACTGAGGGTAGTGCAACAGTGTAGCAGGTTTCCGGGAGAGAATTCCTCATCCTTGAAAACAGCCAAGGTCAGGTTGGATAAGGCTCTGAGGAGCCTAATCTAGTCAAAGATGTTCTTGGTCATTGCAGGGGCATTGGACTATATGGTCTTTATAGGTGCCTTCCAACAAAAACTGTTCTATTATCCTGTGATCTTCCTTAATATATTTAACTGGATACTCTTTTTTTCCCCTTTCTACAGGTAATTGTACACTGCTGTCAGGCTCTGCAATATTTGAAAAAGCTTATTACATCAAGACTTTTAAATTGCTAACATTTTAACAATATTACTAAAATTGAAGTGGTTATGTGATAAATTCCTTATTATAGTGAAATGATGGTTATACAAATATTCCTTCCCCTGGCAATTACCACCCACAGTGACCAGCCTCAAGGCTTTGGGTCACCTCTTTCAACCAGAGGTGAACGAAGGGGACACACATCCCACAGAACCTTTGCTTTGTTGGAGAAACCTGCTCAACCTTCTTCTTGGGAATTCAGAGATATCCCTTGGATATTAGCTACACCAAATCCAAGTGTCAGTAGCAAAACCCAGACTCCTCAGCCAGCAGCTGTTAATGGTTAGCATATTTTAAAAATTTAAATATGCCCCTAACTTCCTCTAAAGAGCAGCCAAAGTTGAGGGAAAGGTTTTGCTTTTAAAATATATTATCTTTAGCATCCTAACCTGTGGAATCAGTACTTGGCCAACTGCTGGACAGCTTCACAAAGCAGGCCCACTGGTGTGTAATTTCTCCTAGGATTGGAAGATTCCTTATATCACCTTCGTCAAAGAACCAGAAGCCTGAGCTGCAATGTTTGACTATGTTTCTTTAATAAAATTAACATCTAGATATATAAATAAAGCAATGACATGCTGTTGAACAGAGATTTCTCTTGGTACACTACGAAAGCTGTATAGAGCAGTCCATAGACATGTAAATTACTGATATCCATTGGAGGGCCTTATGTATGAATAGTTTAGTTTCAAATTCAAAGTATGATTCCATGTATCTACTGATCAATACTGATTTGATAATCTTTCCAAGTACCTGCCCATAGATACTGCAGACACATTCCACCTGCTAAACTCCATAAAAAAATAAAATAGACTGTAATATGAAATTTGAAAAAATTCTCAGTGATATTCTAACACCTCTGAAGGCAACATGCTTTTGATTTCAATATGAATGGAACATGAATTCTCTCCATATTGCTTTCCAAAAACATACAAAAGTTATGACTTGGTGAAGTAATTAATTCAGCTTCAAATCTCCAAACTATTTCTCCTTTACTAACTATACCATCAGAAACTTTGAAAGCTCTAATAAGGGACAAGGTTGTCTCATACTTTTGTGGGGTCTGACCACTCTTAATTTCTTCTGTTCAGCAATCTGGAAAAGCTAAAATGATAGACATAAATTTCATACTTTAAATTATACAAGTGAGCATGTTGTTTATTGCTTTTCTTTTCACCTCCACAACATCACTAAAATAATTATCAATGTACTTAGAGAAATCACAGCTGACAGGACCTAAGAGACACTAAGATAGCTGAGCAATATAAAGGGTAATTTAATATTTGAAGTTCTTAGCAAATTCAGGTCCCATAGAGCAAGTCAATATCTTTTGGCATTGGAATATTATTAAAAAAAAAAAAAACCCTCACTACACAAGTAGTTTCTTATACTGACTGACAAATTAGCACTTCTGTTAAGCTGGCACAAACATTTGGCTTGAATAATTTCCTAGAAGTATAACCATTATGGTTTGATGCCTGTGGCTGAACAAATTTCTCCCTTGAATAGAACAGAGATGAGCTACTATTGACACTCACAGAAATGTAATTACCCCCAAAATCCTGACTACCAACAGCCTCTGAATTCTGCAGTGCCCCATCAATGTTTGTCAGCTTACACTGGCTTTAAAGTAATTTGTAGTTTGTCATAAGAACATTTGTCATTATATTAATTGTTCCTGATTTTCTAGCCAAAAAGATCAAATGGAACTACTTGTCTATATTTTGGTTCAAATGTTTTGTGTTTACAGAATGCAAAAAAAAAAAAAGAATATGCCTCAGTCACCAGTCATTAAGTCATTAATACATTTTTTTCTTAAGTCATAATAAAAAACACAGGCTCAGAAGACATTTATTCAGTAATTTAGTTTACAAAGAAAACCAAAAGAAGTTTACTAGTTTCCAGAGTTCTAGGAGTCATCTTTTAAGCAATATGCATTTCATATCGTTTAGCCAAAATTTTAACTTTAGTAGTAAACTACCCTCCTTCCTTCTCCAGATGCAGTTTCTTAACCTGAGTCTACTTAACACAAGGAAGATCCTTTGCAGCTTAGAAAAAGACCAAACCAAATAAAAAACCCCAAAACAAACAAACAAACCCCCAAACCCCAAAACTAAATTTAAAAACCCCCAAAAAATTCAAAAAACAACCAGCCCACAAAAAAACAAAAAAAACATCAAAAACCAAAAATCCCAAGGAGACCCCCACAAGGTACATGCAATGCAGAAATGTACTTTATTTTACTTTTAAGATATCTTTTTATGCTTTCAAACTATTCATTCACATAGGTGATTACAGAATTCTCCATGCAAAGTAAACATTTGTCTGCATGTTATCATGTTGTTTATGAGGCATGAGAGTAATTCACAACTGTAACCACAAGGTCTGAAATGCTCCTTTGACCTGTCTGAATTTCTTCAGCATCCTCTCTCACACAGACATTAATGAGCACAACCATACATGCACAAAAATGGATGGACAGATTCCACTTCGGATTAAAAACTCAGAGGGATTATTCCTTTGAGTACATTGATTTACCTGGATAGTTTAGGTGATCTCTTCGGAGTCTCATCCAGCCCATTGCTTGCTTCACATCCTTCCCTCAAATAACCCATCTCAAAACACAGTGCTTTGTGCAAAATTTATTTTCCTTTTCCATCTGTGTTATCCAGTGGTTTTATGTTCTTGTCTGGCTGTTCTGCCAAGCTTTCTGAGGCTCAGGGAAATTAAACAACTAGTGCAGGGTCACATATGTGTCAGCTCAGTCAAAATTAGCATTGAGTTTTAAAAACAGACCTATAACTGCATACAAAATAGGAAGAAAAATGTGAAACCTTGTCACTTTGAGGGCTGTTGAATTTGTTGCTTTTTTTTTTATACAGATAAGCTTAGGCAAATTGTCATCCTATAAAGAAGAGGTTCTCTTCTCCCCTTTTTCCTGGTAGAACTTTGTGCCATAGAACCATCTTCTTTCTCAGAAGTAGCAAAGTTCATAACAGTTTTCCTCTTCTTGTACTACCTCAGAAGGACAAGTTGTAGAAATGAACAGTGCTGTATCCAATTTTTAAAAAGTGAAAGACATTTGTGGTTGTTGGCATCTATATTAAACTCTGCTAGACAACAGAGACACACTATTTATTGTAACCTTTCTTGGAAGCTGAGTGAAAAACAGTACAGTAGTTCACTAACATGAAATTAGCCTCTTTTTCTGTCCTGATTTTTAAACCTACCTGCTTTAGGCCTGTAAATAACTGCATTTAAGAGAATTGTGAGATGTATAATAACAAGAAAAAGGATTTTATGAGGTAATAAAATGTTTTCTGTATTAATATTACTGTGTGCCTAAGAAAAGAAATAGTAGATTTGAAAAAGAAATTCAAGTAGGATCTGTGTGAGGCATGAACAAACTTCAGTTTGGCTCAAAAGTTGTTCAGATATAGTTCCACAATAAAGTATGCATTACTATTAAGCATATATGAGGATATAATATTATACTATCTTAATACTAAGGATAGATGAGATTTTAATAATATATCACCTCTCTATATTCTATGTTTTACTTCCTGACATCTTCCCAAGAAGATGTCAGGAAGTAAAACATAGAATATAGAGAAGTGATATATTGTCATGCCAACTGCCTCATGACTATTTAACACATGTTTGTAAGTCTAAGATTTGAAACTTGTAAAAGGTCTTCTGAGGAGAAAAAAACTGTTCTCATCCATAATTTCTTTTGTAATTCCACAGCTCTGCAAAGTAATTTCTGTTTAAAATCAAACACTATCACCTTCTATCAAAACCATAAGGTTTTCTGGTCCCAAGAGATTCCAAGAGAAAGGCAATAATTTCAGTTATTTGCCAGATTTTCACAATATCCACCCTCTCAAATTAAAATTTGAGATTAGGAAAAAAAAAAGGCAACAAAAATTACTTCTTTTACTATATAAATGATATATGAATTTTCTTCTTGCAGTACTATTGACTAGCTCAGTTCCTAATATGAAACATTTTCATTTTCCTTGACCTTGAAATGGAAAAGGTGATGCATAGGCATTTACAGTTCTGTATGCATGAGGCTCCAGACTTTCTTATATGTCCCGGCACTTCAGATTTTTCTAATTTTAGAAATTTTAGAATTTGGAAATCACTCATTATGTGCTTACTACTTTTAATTACTTCCCACTACTTAAAAAAAAATCTTTGGTCAAAATCCTTGGTGATTTTCAGTTCTCTCCTCAGGAAAAAACACCAAACCCTGCCGTATTTCACATGCCCTTCAGCATTAGTACTTTTGGAATAAAATACATCTTCCCTTTGTTCATTATCAAAATCTATTTATATATTTCCATTGGGAAATATCTGAAACTTATAAAGCAATGAGTAAAAGCACTAATCCATTCATTAGCTGAGCATTTGATCTTTTCCAAGACTATTCAGGACAAAAAAATTAGGCTCCACTATTTTTCTTCTACAGCAATATAATCTTTAATGAAAATAATTAAAACCACAAAGCTGTTTTCTGATAGGTGTTTGAAAACATAACCTCTGAAACTCTCTGAAAGCATGCTGCAAAATGCCTTTCAGAAGAAATATATACAGGTGCCAAATTATGAAGCTCAGACATTGTACAAGGGTAGCACAACCAAACAAAAAAAAATACTAAATCCCTGTAATGTAGTGCTAATCTTTACTCAAGATGTCCCCAACCCCTATAGTAGTATTTCTTCTATTTTTTACTTGCATATAAAAATAGGAGGAAAGATATTTTCCTCATTCCCCGCCTCCTCTTTTTTTTTCATTTCCCCCATCTATTTCATTACCTTAGCAACTTAAAACAAACCAACCTCCAATGTAAAAATAAAATACAACATAAAATAACTATATCATTGTGTTTCAAATAAATTTTAAGGAGAAACAGGTCAGATTTTCTTCTGATACTAACAGATACACAGAGATTTCTACCATTTTCTGTGCAGTTTAATATGCTTATGTTCTGTCAAACACAGAAGGAAGAATGTAATTACAGATTTGCTCTTGATCATCTTGTGTGCTGAAATATTTATACCACACAGATTCTGTGTTGGTTCCAAAAAAAATGTCTCTCTCCAGTATGATACTTTTCAAAGCTTTCAGTGCTAGAATGAAGCTGAAGCAGATTCTGAATTAATTTTAACACTGGCATTGCACTAAAAAAAGTACAGAAGAGCTTTATGAAAAATCGGTTAGATGCTCCAGGTGGGGACAATTCTTTACCTTGCAAAGCCCAAATTATTTACTATTCTGATTAATGTTTCCTTAAAATAAAATGTAACACTTTTCACAAAGATCAAGAAGGTACTTATCCTTAAAATTCCCTCTAACTCCAAAACAGACACAAGAAGTCTTAAATAATATTTCAAGATTTAAAATTTCTCACACAATGTAAAACCGTAAGTACAGAGTAGAGTCAAACTACAGACCCTCAGAGCTCAGCATTATATTTGTCCAGTTAGAAGCCAATTCTGGAAAAGATGACCAACACAGGAAGTAAAAGTAAATAAAAGGAAATAATAAAGAGAAGAAATACTACTAGAGGGGATGGAGACATCTTGGGTAAAGATTAACACTAAATTACAGGGATTTAGTCTTGCCTTGCATAAACAATCTGCCCTTCAGATGCCCTCCTAGCCATCCTGTGCCATCACTGCGTTAGCAAAAAACCAGAAGTATTTCTAACATATGAACTTGTCCACACACATTTTTAGCACCTAAAAAGGCCCATGAAAAGGAGCTTCATACCTCAAGACCAGCTGTATCAAGCACATACTTCTTTCTTTTGAACCTCTTCCTCCTACTTTTCCTTTTTCCTCTTTAGATCTGGTTTTGGGAAAGGCAATGAATCATTGATCACGATTCACACACAGTTCATTAGCCACCTGAAATAATTCCTTTATCCTTGGCCAGCAACCTGCACATTACATCCACAGTGGGCTGGCTGTGGTGACCCTGAGTAGCTGCAGGTCATTACACAGGGCAGGGAAACTGTGATTAGCAGCACTGGTGCTAGATGGAATCTCACTTCTCTTATATATTATTCTTGTTATGACAAACCTTGAAAATGCTCGTCTTAGACTGCTAAAAGCCTTAAGAATTAATTGTTTTCTATAGATACTTCTAAGCTAATAGGTGATTCTGTTCCAACTTTAGGATAACTTCCTTCAGGTTGTCAAGCAACAACCATTACCACATTGCTGGAACCAGACACGGATTTAAGCTAGTGGCTTTGCCCTGGAGCCCCTTCCCAGGGCTGCACAGACCCTGGAGCAGCTGACAGCACGGACAACACCAGGCAAATGGATGATGTTTGTGTTGTGCTTCCTCCTCTCTGACATATGAAAGGACAGAGGTTATCTCTAAGTCACACTGCAAGTTTGAATCGGAATATCCCACACAGCAAGCACGGCAGAGATGCTGCAAGGGGGAAATGGCACCAAAACAAGTGACAGAAGCTACAGGAGAGATGGAGCTGTGAGTGATCAGGCTGGGCAAATTATGGAGAGAACTGAGCCACAGTGCTGAAGAGAACTGCTGTCTGTACACAGTGGTATGCCCTAAGGTACATAGATATGTATGAATGCGAAGAAGTCTCAGCATTGTAAGGCATAATTCTTCCTTTAAAAAAAATCATATTTTTAAAACAGTAATTAATTTTAATCTTCAAGTAGATTTCCTTAAAACCTGTATTTTATGACAGAAAACAAAAATACATAACACTACAATCTCCGTTTTAAAAGTAAACTATAGAAACTTTTCTTCAAATTTTTATTCTAGGAACTCAAAGCTATTATTTTTATAACTGTTTTGTTCCCTTGCATTTCACTGTACATCACATATTCTATACTATAAAAGACTGACAATTTTATAAGGACAATAACCTTCCAATGGCTGAACACATTACCTAAATTTTAAGAAAAGCTAATCTCTATGAGACTAAGTAGTTCCCTATCTCAAGTTGTGCAAAATTCATCTTCAGCCTTCCTGAAACTGCAGAGCTGACAACACCGGAAAAAAGTCTACCTCTACCTCCACAGAAAACCCTCTTAGGTACCATCACAAGTTTAATTCTGATACAAGTAAATTTATGTAAAGTAACCAAGTAATTTGGGTATTACCTAGGAGGCATGACATCTAAAAGTCAGTCTCTGTTGAATAAAATTGAAACTCAGATGAACAATTCACTGAAAGTTACTTGAAACAAATTTTTTTGTGTGTTGTATGCTTTTCTCAGGGTCTTTAAAATTGTTTGTATTTTTAAAACATCTCTCTTTTAAGTGACACCATCATTTGTATATTAAAAACTACACCCTAAGACTTCTCTTGAGCACTGATCTATTTGTGTGTAGTATATGCTACTGAACTAAATTAGCTACATATGAACAAATCTCAAGGGTTTATTATTTTGTTGTTTTTTCCACAATCCTTTTTCATTCAAAATTGTGCACAGTGGTAATGTATAAAATACATTGGGATTTTGGGGTGTTTTGAGGCAGGGATTACTTCATTCTCTTGAGACAGATGTGTTTTTGCCACTGAACAAAGAGGTTAGCTGATTTTAGGAATGTTACCAGATCATCTCAGCAGCACGGTAGGGTAACATCAATGAAAGAAATATTTCGTTCTTTCTTGTGTGCATTACAGTTGGAAGTCCTTTTATTATGAGAATAACATATTAAATTCATACATTACCGGATGTTGAGACAATTAGTCTTTAATGATTACAACAGCAATTACTGTTTCTGAAATCACTCTTTCAGGCTAACATTCTGCTTCTTGGCTATCCACAGAAAATTGTTCTAGGATTCAATTCAAAATTAATTAAACTTGAAAATTTATTGAGGTCAATGTTAATTTGAAAATTTGACAGTGCCAATTTTATTTTTTTTACATGTAAGGATTTTTTTTTTCCCTAAATACCACTGCTGGAGAAAAGGTAACAATCTAATTATGAGAGGCTATGGCTTTCAATCTAGCAATAAAGTATCTTCATAAGAAACCTAGGTATAGAGTAAATTATGTACCAAAAGATGACAGTGAGGTTATCTTCACTTTCAGTATTATATTAACTGACATGAGTGCACGTGCATGTGCTCTTTGATGAACACATCCTAATAGTTAACTGGTATGAAGATGTTAACAATGTCAATATTGAAGTTTATGCAACAGCCTGTAATCAGAGAAAAAAAAATTCTCCCTGAAAATACAGCAACAGTAACAATTTCCATCTTTCTGTAATTTTTAAATTTGGAATTATCCACTAAAACTAAAAATATATGTGAAGAGAAAGAAAACATAAGGGGAAATAGTTAGAAAACTTTACATTGATTGATTGTCACAGATGAGTGACAAAAAGGAACAAGTCTGCCAGGGACCTGAACTTTATTATTTCCTACCTTAACTGTAGCCCAGAAAGACATGTTTCTCAGAACACTGCATTTCTGAACTTCATGCTCATAAGGACTATGGAGTATCTTTGAATTTGTTGCACAATGAAGTCTTGAAACTGAGACTTTTACAGATTTCAGTATCATCAGTCTGACAGAAAACACACCTTGACTAACAGTTCAGGTAATCTTTCCATTAGGTCAAAATAAGACTTTTGAAAGAGCTTTGCTTCAGAAAAGATCAGGTTTGAGGAAGGCTCGAACACTCGCAGACTTATTTTCTTCTTGGAGTGATACAGGGCAGACAGCCAAGGAAGAAAGGTGCTCTGGAAAAAAGTAAAGTATGCTTTTCAGGGGAAACAGGAGTTTGTATTAGAGGGCACAGAAAACTTTTGATAAACAAAAACTCCAACCAGAACCTGAACAAGACTGCTGCTGTCTCCTGATGGAATCAGAGAGCTAGGCCAGGAAAAAAAGGAAGATATTTTACTGGGAAGCAGCACTGCCAAAAATTTCTTCAGCCCAGACAGCCCCTTGGTTCCTGTGGTGTGGTCAAACACAGAAGCACCCAGTAACAGTTTAAGAAATTCAAGCTGTTTTCCTTTCTTCCTTGGTTGAAAGGTGTATAACTGAAAAGCCACGTGAATTAAAAAATAGATACAATGACCACATGATAATAGATGCCCTATTTTTCAAAGAGCTGTAGCATCTCTCTTAGGAGGAAAGAATAAGAGAATAGGGATTGGTCAGCCTGGACAAGGCTGACCTAATTTTGGCCTTCCAGTACCTGAAGAGCGCATAAGAGAAAGGTGGGAGACTTTTTACCAGGGTGTGTAGTGACAGGATGAAAAGGAATGACTTTAAACTGAAGGAAAGTAGGTTTAGCTTAGCTATTAGGAAGATTTTTTTTTTTCCTTTGAGGGTGGCAAGGCACTGAAACAGGTTACTCAGAGAAGCTGTGTCCCTAAAAGTGTTTAAAGCCAAGTTGGATGAGGCTCTGAGCAAACTGGTCTAGTGGAAGGTGTGTCTCCCATGGCAGGGGTGTTGAACTAGACAATCTTTTAAGTCCCTACCATGGTCTCCAATTCCTACAAGATCCTATTTCTACTTCACATGACATTGAAAGGAACAAATAGTTATTACTTTATCAGGAAAAAAAAAAATCAAAGTGCATACTATTGGTGCAAAAGTTGCCAAAATTGGTTGAATCTTAGCCTTTGAAAAGGAAAAACAAAAAAAACAAAACCAAACCAAAACAAAAAGATGGACTGCAAGCAAATGGCATGTTCTGGGGGAAAATAACAGAATATTGGAATATTGTTTCCAAAGTATCAAGAACTTCCACTAGATCTTGCAGCTTTGTATGTTTTGAGGTCTTAATTGCAGAAGGTGCCAAGCCCTGCTTTGGTCCCAGGGTTGCATTATTAGACATATAGCAAGATTTTGGCATCAGGCAGTGTCTCATTCCTTCTCTTCTACCACAACTATGAAGATTGAATGTGAGGTAGGAATAGTACTGTAGGCATAAAATATCCAGCTCTGTCTGAATCATGCAAATTTTACAGGTGGCTGAAAAATTACTTCTTACTCACCTTTCACCACTTACCATGGAAATGTTTGAGGGTAAGTTTATTTTTCACAGAATTTCTGGAGTGAATAGAACAAACATAAAG
Organism: Chloebia gouldiae; assembly: GCA_003676055.1. NCBI lineage: Eukaryota > Metazoa > Chordata > Aves > Passeriformes > Passeridae > Chloebia > Chloebia gouldiae. Next base: position 14,434,938 of record QUSF01000001.1, read on the forward strand.
AAGAACATCATGCAGAGCTAGTAACAAAACCCCTACAAGATTCCCCAGGGGAACAACCCTCAGGGGAACAATGACACAATGTAATGAACGTAAAGCAATACCAGCCCCAGCAGTACGAAATAAAAGAATGTGCTTTTCTCTTAAACAGCAAAAGCTATGAATCCTTCCTGGTTACTGTTTGAGGATTTATGTTACAGAATAAACAGAAAAGTACATATCACTGTGGACAATATGAGCACTAATTACTTGCTACCAAGGCTGGACTTTAAGTTTGTTTGCTTAAAAAAGAAACCCAAACCAAACAAACATCACCACACCTGGTTATAAACCAAGACCTAAGGAGCTGCTGGCACTCACGTGAATTTGAGGAGTGAATCCAAGTCTGAACTACATGAAAACATGTGAACAATTGTGCATACCTTCTGCAACACAGACACTGTTTATCTTCGATCTTCTGTTTTATTTGTGTGACTTACCAGTATCAGTGAATATATGATGAGCAATACAATACTTACATTTTTATTTTGCAGCTACCTACGAAATATCTGGTTGCTTGAAAGGCAAGAGGCAATATATTACCTTTGAGCTACATCTGGATGAAATGGAGACTTTTGTTACAAATTCTGTTAATTTTTAATGGAAAAAACCCAGCTAAAATGATGAAAAAGTTAACTTAATATAGTATTTCTTTTTATAAAAATTATAAATAATTTTCTAGCTATATCCTGGAAATTTGTTGTTTTGTAAACTAAAAATCAAAATAATTTGTATACAGAAATATTTCAAAAGCAAGGGTTAAAAAATACAGAATAGTTAAAATAGTAACCATTAAAATTTAAATGTTAGTCAGATACCCAAATTTTACAGTGTCTGTCAGGATTTTCTGTTCTGTTTTAGAATGTCATTAATGTATAGAAGACTCCATAAACCTTTTTGTGAATGAAATTTTTATTTACACATTGTATCCAGAAGCAGATACATAATTCCTTATACAATTATTTTTCAAAAATGTGCAAGAAATTACTATAATTTTGTTTACAAACCAAAACACATTAAAATCAATGGACTTTGGATAATTCACTCTGTGGCGTGCTTAGTACAAACAGTGCACACCAGGTCTGAAACAGAGAAAAGTGTAAACTACAGCAATCTGGATTGCAAGTATTAACTTCATGGCACTCCATCATCACTATAAAAATTCTTTAACCCAACAGGTATTTATAAAAAATTCGTTTAGAATTTTTCATTATCTGTGTAGAATTTAGATCACTTTCCAGATACAACAATGTCATATTTTTCACATTATTAACTACCATCTAGGCCATTTTTTATTTATAAAGAATGCCTGTAATTTTTCTTCTTTGCAGTCATAGAAAGATTTAAAGAAGTTAAATTGGCAATCATTAATTTACCTATAGCTTAGCTCAGAATTTGAAAGTTCAGTAACAGAGAAATACTTCTCATCATAGCCCATATATTGCTGGTATGCTGTTTTAAATATATAATTCCAGTATTCACACAGATGAAATGTATCAAAACAAAAACTGCACAGATTTTACTTAGCCCAGTAGTCAATATTCACAGAAATTGGCTTTAACAAAATGCAAAGTCAGCTCATCTGAGAACAAAAAGTTTAATTAGTAATTGCATTTCTGATCCTTCAGACAGAATTACATTTTGATAAAAGATGGAATTCACTATGTCAACAGCAGGATAAGTGCTATATCCTTCAAACAGATCAAAGTATACATATCACTTTCAGTTGTTTATAACACTGGCTTACTTAAAAAAAAGAAGAAATTTTGTATGTGCAAATTTATCATTTCCAAATACAAGGTGTTGTTTTACTCTTCAAATTGGTAAAGCAAAGTTATCAGTAATGTCAATAATTCCAGACACTGAAAGGAGTTTTATTTTAAAGTTTCATTTGCAAAACTATTTTTCCTCAATTCAATTGCATAAAAAGCATACCTTTTGAACCCTTAAACTGTTGTGCTGAATAGCCATATTTCTACTCTATAAGAGCCATGGTCTGTTAGCTTTTGTTCCTAGTGTATTTACTTCCAAAGGTCTCCAAAATATCCTCCATCATCTTTCTTTTTTTTGTCAAAGACACTTTGTTCCTCTAATTTTCACAAAGCAGAAGTCAACACAAGTTTTGTGGTTATTCTGAGTGCTTCTAAATTGACTCATAACTAAATGTTAATATGTTTCTTTTATATTAATCTTTATAATAAGAAATTGTAACTATCTTTAATATTTTCACAGTATTTTTTCTAAGTTCATTCTCCTGGCTGGCCAGACACCTCAGTATGAAAAACTATTGTGAGGTTGTGATTAAAGAAACCTGTAAAAATAAGTATCTGTGTCTACTTACTACTGATTTAAAGCATTTGGAGCTTAGTAGAAATATCACCACCATTTTCTATTCGGAAGCAAAGTGCTCTATAGTTCTTACATCCTAGACCTCAACCACTTTTAAGTGTTTTGTGGTAGCTTTATGGCAGAGGAAATGTCAAAGTTAACTTGACCTGATTAAGTTCACAGATGAACAACACAGCAAGGAAGGCAATTCAAAAACAGGTTAGCTGCTTTAAAACATTTTTATTTTAAAAAGCATCATTTATGAGTGAACAACTGAAATTTATAAAGGTATGGGCAAGAATTTTATCATGTGTGTTCTTGCATGTTTTTCAATTCCACAATAAGACCAGCATATTATAGCTTCAAATATTTAGGTTTCAATGCAATGACTGCTAAATTAATGCATGTGGTATAGTATAAACATATGTTTAATGTATTCAATAGTGGTATTAAATGGCAATGAAAATATTTTATATACTATAATCTTTCAAAGATTCTGTAGAATGCATAGGCCCTCTAGTATGGGGAAAGAATTTTTAAAGTGAAGAAAATGCCAGAGGTTTTCTTCCAAAAGTATGCATCTGAAATCCATAAAAATGATTTTCTTTTTCCTCTCCACAGACAGAATCAGAACACTGTACCATACAATAGGTTATTGTGCCTTTTTGAATAAAGTTAGTGATCCTGATTCAGGGGAGGGGGAATGAGACATGACTGGGTAGGGGGAGAAGTCAGTAGAGAAAAAAAAAGAAAACAGAATCCTCCCTTTCATACATATATTTCCATGGCAGAGCCAACAAATCACATGTATAGACTGCTCTAGATTATTTTCTTTTTTAAGTTTAAAACTTTATCAGACTAAAGAGGAAATCCTTATTCTCCCTCCCTTAAAAGCAAAGGCAGTCTTTATCTACCTTTGATTTTCTTTTTTTTTATTTTTTAGTTAAACATTATGGTCAAAAAATAAATTAAAAAAATATAAATTTTGTCTATCAATTCAGGCAACCCAAGATGTAGTGCTACTGCACCACCTTGCAGCAATACTGTATTCGCTTCTAAAGACTCATTTTAGGGGACAGAAATGCTAGATTAAATAATAAGAAGAAAATTACCCAAACAAGAAAGATGTATCAAAGATGGACTTTTTTCCTAAGGTGATCTTTACTCATTAGCCACTTCTACCAGAGATGGGGAATATGACATTTTGAAAGACAAAACAGGGGGGCAGAGACATGCAAAGCAAGGCCTCTCAGCAAGGCAGAGGCAGGTGTCCCTCCCAAGCCAGCTACTACCCCTTTAGCAAGTAACTCATAAAAGTGATAAAAACATGGGAAAAAAGAAAACCAAACCAAAATAGAACAGGAAAATGCCATGGATTAACCTTGCATGATGAAAATATTACAGTGTAGAACCTGTATTCCCCGTTGAAAGTCTTTTTTTCCCTACAGAAGGTTAGAATAACTGTAAGCTTTCCAAATGCCAGAATCTTTGACAGATATCATAAACACTTACTTAATTGATTCAGTATTTCATATGTCAAAACGTATTTCATGACAGCAAACTTAAGCATATTCTGCGGTCACTGTATATCCAAACATCTCTTCCCAATAATTTGAAAGGCTAGGAGAATAGCATTTTAGAGATGCATTTAAACATCTTCCATATAAAATGTTATCAGTCCTGTTCCTTCCTCCTCAAAGGATACAGAAAAAGGGGGGAAATGATCCAAAAGACATTAGTGTATTACTGTACTTTCTGAAGTAAAAGAAAAAGGTAGAAAAACCTTCTAGAAATGATAAAATTTCAAGTAGCTTGAACATAAATATGGTAGAAATTATCCTATTAGAAATTCTATCCCATCCCCAAAATGGCTTATAAATTTACGTTCCCATGATAACAATTCCTAGAGTCTTCCCACAAATCCAGGAAACTTCCTTCCCTTACGCTGCAAAAATAGGCAGGAGGGAAAAGGAAAGAAAGATGGGACCTGGTAGATGTTAATTTATTAACTGATGGCATGATTATAAAAGGTAATATTTTACAAGACCCCAATACCACAATTTTCTTTTAGGTACTATACATTGACTTTCATAGACTGTTTTTCAAAGGCCATTTTTAGAGGACAAAACACTGAGACGAGAAGAAGGCTGAACCAACCTCCTTAAACACAAGAGTGTACAGACACTACAAAGCTTAGGAGGAAGGCTTTTTTTTTTTTTTTCCCAAAGATATGCCACATAACCATGCTCTTATCACACAGCTCTATCTATACATTGGGGCATATCTCTACGGAAATGTCTAATTACGACACTAGGAAACAGTTTTTAACTAAGATGTAAAATCGGTAATTTAGAATACCAATATGTTATTTATCCATGATCATTTTTTCCGAGGTTGTTTTAAAGGAAAAAAAAAAATTCCATTCAACAAGTTTCATTTGACTTTTACTTATCGTTGAATACACATGAAATGTGCTTTCAATGCATAAAAATCACAGTGGATAGCAGCAAAGGACTTGGGGGAAATTAAGGAGAATTTGATCATTCACATTGTGATTAATCTGCACATTGATGAAAGATAGCTATTTCACACTTCTAAAAATAAAACTTGAGATCATTCTTTCCAACAAAACAAAACAAGAAAAAAAAGCCTCCCAAAATACATAAAACCCCCCAAAACAAATATAAATCCAAATGCATTACTTTTCTTTTACAGACAAAAATGAAATATTTTTATGGCAGCAAAAGATTTTGATAATAATGAAAGTCTGTAAACTGTAATTCAATCTCTTTTTGTTGTTGTTGTTGTTGTTCCCAAAGTGCAAGATGCAAGATTCCCGTAAGCTTTCAGTAGTGCTTTTCCTGTAAATAATCCTTCATTTTGTTTGGCAAAGGCAGTTTTTGAATCAGGTCTATTCTGGTGTACTGACGTATTACAAAACGACACAGGTACTGTAAAGAGCGCACCTGCATAAACCGGGACACTGGATTTGTCAGTCTCACTGGGTAAGTTGCAGATCCTGGCAGCCGGGATCTCGAATAGCAGAAAGCTCCATTTTCAGAGTCCCTGATTGAATGTTCAATTAAATCAACTATAGATGTATGTCCCTCCACATCTGGCTGTTCATAAAAACTAAACCTACCATTTGAGTGTTCAATTCTAGTGTGAAGAGTTTTTCCATGGGAACGAAAACTCAAACTTAAAAGATAACGATCATCAGAACTATCTCGGACAAGAAACGAGCCATCAGGCACATTAGCTAATTTTCCCTCTGCCTCCCAGCGTGTAATGGGGCCCCAGTACCATCCTTGTTTTGCAAGTTTTTTCAGTTCTTCTGTGAGGCTTGTCACAACCATAGGACCACTGTTCTGTACAGAGTCATAAACTCTTCCAACTCCTGGGGCAGTGTTAGGGTCAAAATTCAAATGGCAGCGCATACTTTCAGCCACGTGGGCATCTGTGCCATTTAATCCATTGAAGTTCCTTTGGATTTGATTATTCTGCATTGGAGGTAGCAAAGGTGAGAGTGGAGGGACATCGCTATGATTAACTCTTGGGCTTTGCAACATGACTCCTGTGGTACCAATTAACAAACCATTCACTGTCTGGTCCACAAAGATATCCGGTGCAACGACTACGTCCTGATCCACTTGGCTCTCATCTTCGTGGAAAGCATTTCCCCCCACTTGAGAAGAAACTGTCGAAACTTCCATGGGTGAGGAACTATCCAGACAGTAACTACGCAATCCTTCCAAAGGATACATTCCCTCATCTAAAGGCACAGTATACTGAATGTAGTCCTGAGGCATTAATCCAATAACTACAGGCACATGTTCATCAATATGAAGATGCAAGTCCCCGTTCTGAGATTCCGTATTTTTTAATGCATTGGTTTGTTCCTGGAACACATTTTCTGACTGCAAGTCGTGGAAGTCCTTTCGAACACCATTCAGTGCTGGGCTTGGATTAGAGGAATGGACCAAGGCCTTGACTTTCACTTCCATTTTAATGCAAGTCTCTTCTGAATTTGTAGGTCGAAGTGGCCACGGAGTTGGGCTGTAATGGTGATTACGGAGGGAAGTGGATCTCAGAGGTCTTTGAGCTCGCACATCTTTGAAGGTTATTGGAGCAGATGAGGAAGAAAATGTGTCATCATCTGCAGAGCTTACAGATGGTGTGCTGCCTTTGCCTTTCTGTTTTTGTTTTGCTGAAAGCCTCCTTTTTAACGTACCCATTAAACTTTCACTTTTTGATCTATTTTTGCCTCCTTTTTCATCTTCACTATTGACTTCACAGCTAGCCAAATCTTTACCATAGCAGCTGCCAAACAAGGAGTCATCTTTTCCAAATTCACTTAGTGATGGCTGCTGAACCACTACAAAGTCACTTTCATCTTTACTTTTATTTAAGTTAAAGGACTTGCGAATTGTTTTGAGACTAATTTTCTTCATTATGACAAGTTACCAAATCTGGGTGATCAGCAGCGCTTGTGGTGATATAGCCCTAACACACGAAGAGCAGTTTCTGCTTCATTTATGTGTTCTATCCAGCCTCATTTAACTTCAAGAGCCATTTCCTGGAAAGAAATAAAAAATGATTACATTCACAAAAGAAATATTTCAAAAATCATCTATGAGGATTTCCCCCTATCCAAGCAAAACAGAAATTTCAGTACTTTAACAATAAGTATCATATAAAAGTAAAAATAGGGAGCTGACTTCGAAACAATCAGGCTCAAAAAATGAAACTCCTACATTGGCCTTGGAGATTTCCACAACTTCTTTCTGCTTTCAGCATGGTAATTTTTGGAACATCCACACACCTTATACTACACTCACAGGCATATATATTTAATGCATTTATATATCATTTTCAAACATATAAATACTCTCTTTCCAAAGGCTCCTAAAAAATCCCCACACAAGTAACTGCAGAAGATAAAACTACAGAAAACATTCTAATCAACAGAATTCCTACATGCAGGTTAAACTGTGATGGGTCCTAAAAATATGGTCTTATAAGGTTATACTTTCTCTACACAAGAAAGTTAAGTAATATTTAGAAGCCTACATATTTATAGGAAAACTAAGTGTAGTGAAAATACAGATTTTCCTTAACAGCAAAGTAAAGTAACATACATTTATAGCAAGTCCTCTCTTGAACTTCTGTGAAAGAAAGGATTTCCAATCTATTTTAGCCACAGAAAACCAAGTCACAGGCTCTTACTCCCTAAAATTATTAGAACTTTTCTTTCTCCAGTATTTCTGCCAAGCCCTAGTGGACACAGCTGCTCAAGTTCCAGGCAACTGCTCCCACCTGGTATCTTGCAGAATCAGGTACTCAAAATTTGATCTTCTGGATTGTTTTTTTTTTCTTTATTGATGTTTGACTGTGTTTTTGGGGGGGCTTTGGAGTGGCATGGTTTGTTTTAATTTTAGCTAGACCTTCCAAGGTAAACAGCTCTGCAAAGAGAAGGACAACGCATGGGAAAGAGAAGAGAGGGAAGTTCTACTCGCACAGAAGTAGGTACTACAATTAGTAGTAACTGTTACTCCACGTACCTCCAAATATGTGTGGTGTTAGCAGCACAACCTGTAGCAGCAAGCCTGGCTCCAGGCTAAGCATGGCAAGCTGAAGGAGTCTAAGAATCTTTCAAGCAATCTTCCAACCTTGGTGGACTGAGGGGAAAGTAAAACAGCCCTTATATACGCACTTCCCACTATTCTCCCAGAGTATCACAATATAAGCAAGCAGAGAAAAACAGTGCAACGGACTGAAGTAAGTTTTATCAACTAAACAATGTTGTTTTCTTAAATATGCAGTTTTTGAACACTTAAAACCATGGAAGGGCAATGATTAATATAACCAAAAAGCGGTCCACTGCCTATTGCTGTTGCCCAGCCTAACTACTGTGGTCCTCAAGTACACAAAAGCTGAAGGATCATATCCAAAGCAAATTAAAAGGTAACGTGAAACATCTATGGATTCTTAACTTCAAAACACTTGGAAAAAATTTAAGTAAAACCCTGCTGCTGGAGGGGTGGACACTGCTCCATAAAAAGCAGAAGTAGTAAAGATTAACTTACTTGAATTGTACCCTAGTCCTATCTGCATCAACCTATTTCAAAGACTGGTTCTGTGTGATATTTCCCAAGTCCATCTTTAGAGCACTATCAGATCTTTCCATTTCATTTTCTTAATTACCAAACTAAATAACACTTTCTTTCAATGGGGAGAAACTAAAAAGTTTATCCAGTCTCTAAACTGATTCACTTTCTACCAGCAAAAAACAAACATGACCAAAACACTTCTTAGACAAAAGCCTAAGAATCAATTACTTGCTATAAATGAATATTAAGACTTAAAAAACAGAGCTAGTATTTTATGATATGTTCACAAGTTATTTTCCACTTTTAACATGATACCTGTTGCATCAGGAGTCATGAAATCCTAAAACACCATCCTAAAGTTACACAATGTGAACACAATCCTGAGTATGAATTTTCAAAGGTTAAAAAATATTTACTTTCCTACAAGTGCAGATAAAGGGAGACTTACACGTCAATTAAAAGGAGACTCAAAATGTCACTGACTTTCTAATCCTAAATCCCTACAAAATAAGTGAAAATTACAATTTCAGGATTGCATGCTTCTCCTAAACTAATAAAGTCAGAACATTGATTCATTTGATAAAATTAACTCTGCTTTTGTGTGTGGGGCACTAGAAGCCTGGGAACTATCATGTTAGCTCCACCTGTGAAATCCACATGTTCTCCAACTGCTTCTGACATCCACAAGCTGATATTATTTCCACTTTTCCAGAAATGTTCCCCCCTCTTTGTGGAAGGTACTGTTTGCAGCTACCAATCTCATCAGTCTTATGACCAGTCCCAGGACTCAAGAAAACAGCATGAAGCTGAATCAGGGGGTATTTAGGTTGGGTACCAGGAAAAGGTTTTGCACATTGAGGGTGGTTGGGTACTGGAACAGGCTCTCCAAAGACGTGGTCAGAGCACAAAGCCTGACAGAGTTCAAGAAGTGTCTGGACAATACTCTTAAGCACATGATGTGATTCTTGGGGTGTCCTGCAGAGAGCCAGGAACTGGACTCAATTACCCTGATGGGTCCCTTCTAACTCAGTATATTCTGGATTCTATAAAATGGTTAGTTTATTAGTTGTATTCTTGCAAAAAATTCACATCAAAATATAAGAAAGGTTTGATAATCAACTGTAAAGCACATAAACAGCATGCACCTATCCAGAAGCCCAGTTCATTCATGCATAAGAAATGATAAAAATCTAGCGACAGTCCAGGTCGAAGCTCTTCAAAGTAAACCGAACACATATCATGAGAGCAAGTCTCTAAACAAATCGTCCATATGACACCCAAACTATGATACCTCCTATACACATTTTATCCAGGACACGAGAAAACAAATACACCCTGAATTCAAATACCCAAACTGATCCCAATACTCCTCTTTCTTTGCACATACTTAAAGAGTACTTTCTTTGCACAAACTTAATTCTGGATTGCATATCAGTATGTTTAGAAATGCTGTATAAACAGGTCTCAATACACTTGTATGCTTGCAAGTATAGAATTCATTGCAGTCTTCATCTAATAGAGCTGGAGCAGAAGAGGCCAGGTATACATCCCTTCCTGGAATATATTAAAATGAATTATGTAACTTCTTCACAACCCTCAGCACAGCAACAACTTCACTAGTATTTTGCACAAATTACGGCGTGATTGAAGTTTCCCATCAATGTGCTCTTCCAGTGCCATCTGCTGTACAGTGAATTAGACAGCCTAACAAGAGATAACTCTAGAAATTCTTCTGGCAGATATTTGCAACTATAAACAGATTTGAACTCTACCAAAGTATTCCTAAAGCCTGGTGACCATGTGTGCAGAAACACAGTCAGTCTGGAACACAGAGACTCAAAATGAGATTAATCAAATCCAGAAAGAGAATGAGATCTTAATGCACAGAATAATGTGGATGAATGAAATTCAAACTTATGAATTTTCATCACAAATTCTGCATCTCAGAATATTATGCAAGTTAACAAAACACGGGCCAGGTCTCTGGACGAAAACTACCAGATTATTACCCAGCAAAAACCATATCCCCTGTTGCACATAAAAATATGTGCAATGAAATGCAAAATATATGTGTAATGAAAACTAAATTTGCATACCTCATTTGGAGGAAGAGCAACATTTATCAATCACATACAAATGTGAAATTACTAGTGAAGATAATTAGAGCTAAAAGTTCACTTTACAGGCTACTTCTTGAAAACCTGAGAAGCAGGCCATGCAATGGTATATTAATTATTATGGTGGCCAGCACTGATGTACAAAAAATTATGGAAGTTTTAAATATATATATCCGTTTCTGCAAAGCCAGTTTGGATATTCCAAAATTTCAGATTTGTTTCAGTAGATTGGAATCACATAGCTATCTCAAAGCAGTGTTTGCAAAAGTACACCAACAAAAAAGTTTGATTACACTGTCTTTATTAATTTCTGATCTTTTTCACACTTTTATGCTAGGCATACTCATTTACCAAGACAAATACTATAAACAATGCTGCCAAAATGCACTACAATAGAAATAAACCAGGAATACCTTTAAGGAGTTAGGACAGAAAACACCATACTGGAAACATGTAGCAAAATACAACTCATGTTTGAACCAAGAACTGTCCTTAAAAATTTTAATTAAAAAATCATCACAAAAATTAATTCCAATTATTAGGCAATGTTACTTCAGATACCTTTTCTAAAATAAATGTTAATCGCTTATTTATTTCCATAAAGTGAAACAGTTGAGCAACAAACTTGAATTTTTTTTAAGCCCACATCATCCTGCATCATTCCTGAAAAGTCTCTCTGTCACTTAGAAATATATAATCTTTATTCTTATACTGGATCATCATAAGACTTATTTACAATTTCAATTTATCGCATTTTAACATAATTATTTATGTAAGGAAACTAAAAATACCTCAAAAGTGAAAAGTTTCTGCATTCCTGGGCATGACAAGCATTGGGTTCTCATCACTGTCAGATAATGAAGCCTATTCTAATCTGCAGAATTACGAGGTGCCATTCCCCTGCTTTCCCCAGATTCTCACTGAAATATATTCACGCATTCTTTGGAAGACCATGTCAAAAACATGGCATCTTAAGGTAATGCAGATTTCAAGACCTGCATTTTGGAAATTCCTAAGTGTCTACATTTTCTCCAAAGTTACTAAATCTATTAATATGAATTATTAAGAAGTTGCTCTCCATACCATTCGCATCAACTTTACTTCAATACTGAAGTCTGTATCACTGGGAGTTTTTCTTCAAACCAGTAAATATAATACTGACTCAAGGTATTTCCTGGTATGTACTTAGGGTTCCAGGTTATATGAGCACAAAAACTATAGACAAAATACTCAGTACGTAAAGAGAGATTCAGTATCTACTTCAAACACCATCAGGTTCTAAAAGAACATCATAACTACAAGGCCACTTTTGGCTTTTTCGCTATACACGCAACAAGCACACTGAAGACAGCGAGGTTTTTCCCTTCAGTGATCTTCAATTGCTACATTATACTCCTTTTCAGTAAGAAGAGCCTTTAAATTAAGCAATCAAAACTCCTTTGCATACTCCTATATCTTGAAAACAATAAAAAAGGTAAATTGCTTTAGTAGTGGCTTCCTTGCTAATGGATGAACACTCCCCTAATATGATCACAAATTTTATAAAAGCCCTTATGACTTGCATACCTCCTTTTCTAGTGAGCTTAAGGCTAAGATGTACAACTTCACATAAAATTGGAACGAGGAAAAAACAGATGAAAAGCTCATCTGACAGTACATTACACTTATAACATATCAAGAGTACTTAAAGCCTCCTGTTTTTAAGCTAACTAATCAAAGACCTGAACTGTGAGTTATTCACCAGAAAATTTAGATTTCTACCCTCTATGATTGGAGCAGCTGAGGAAAGTATGCTCAAACTCTCGACAGGGTAATATAATTGAACAGGTTTTATACAGATTACAATTTAAAACAAACCAACCAACCAACAGTACGTCATATCACTCTCCTATTTTTTTTCCCCTCCTTTTACAAAACTTAAACATAAAACAATCCATGGACACTACTGTTGCAACACAGAATAAAGCAACCCTAATCACTACCAACCTTTAGCAGAGAATAACCAAGGTACCTCTTTGGTAATACATAGAAAAGTGGGGTAGATTAATAATTTAATTTTTTAATTAAAAACTTGACACAGTGAAATTTTTCTTTAGCACTTCTGTTATGGGAATTAAAAGTATGCATAACCAGGAACACAGCCACTGGAGAGGTCCAAATACCTTGACTGCTTTTCCCTGGCCTGCTGTTGAAAAAGAATGCCCTTTAACATTTCTATTTCCTTGATTTTTTTTTTCATTTTCTTTCTTTGAACACTATTTAATCCATGACTGCTTGCAGTAAGTCCTGTTCCTTCCCATATTTGGTTGCAGAATGGAATATTTCTATCTGATTGGTGATTTTCCTCTGGGGAGTAACTTAAGGGTGTTAAATGGCATCTCTGTTATGGTTCGTATGCGTATATACAGACTTGTGACTATAATAATTTCATCACTACAATAGTCAAACCCAGTTGCTAATATTAACAGTCCTCAGCCAAGGTTACATCAGTTACCCAAGGATGGTCAGCTGGGATCTATATCTGCTCCTGAGCTACCATGGGCACACTAATGTGATGGTATTAAACTGAAGTTGGCACCAGATGGTATTGGCTCAAGAGACACACAACATCATGATACCAGAGCTGCTGTTGGAGGAGGAAACTCCAGGGAAGCTGGGTGGATGACAGCCAGTAACCGCTTGAGCCATTCCTGCTAGATCTCTCACAAACTGAGAATCAACACCCAAACAGGGAAACAAGCAGACTGTACTTTTCATACATTTACTAAAAGACAGGCACAAGTACCATCTTTCATCATGTTCTTTTAAGCAAACATATGATAATAAAGCATACTGCTAACAAATTGTTTCAAGCATGTGGAAAAATTACCAGAAAAACAAAACCACAATTTGGCTCTAAGACCCTGATCAACAGCAAGGGAAAAAGGGGCAAACAAAAATAACCCAGCAGTTTTATGCATGCCAAGGCACTGAAAAAGTGAACATTTTTGATGAATCAAATGGGAGAAGTCACTTAAGAAACCTGATGTGTTCACATGTTTCAATGCAGGAAATCCTATCCATTGACTGCAAATAAACCTTTGCTTTTAGTTTTCACATAGCTGTGCAGAAGCAGATGAAAAGTGAGAATAATGCTCAGTCAGGCTGTTTTCATTTCTTACTATTTTACAAGAATGCAGCAGCCAGCCTTGCTGCAGACTGTCAGCAAAAATTAAGTAGTTTCATAAGCAAAGGTTAGACTTCCTGGGAGAAAATGCATGAGAATTCCTTTCCAACTCAGGGTCCATCTCCCACTCCATCCTGACAGAAGATTACACCAAGATGTTTCCCCTCCATTGTAAGGTATGGATGGGGTAGCCTCAGCTTGATAATAAGGATTTATGCTTATCCAAGATATTTATGCAATCCTCTTAAACCATATCACAGTTACATTAGGAGTCTGAAAAGCTGTAAAACGATAATGCTCTACAAACCAGCATTTCATTGTACAATACAGACCAACACCACATTCTGTAAAAAGAATAAATTTTAAAACATTTTTGCTCTAAGATGGCAAGGAACAGATTATGTACCTACATATTTCAGAACAACGTAAGAGTTTGAAATTAATATCATGAAAATGAAAGGAAGAACAGAAAAAAACACAGTAAAAACAAAATAAAACTGCACTTCTGCACTTATTTTCATTGAGAAGTATACATAAATATCTAAATGCTGGAATGTGTGTTGAAAATAACACAATATATGTAATTGTATGGATGTAGGTACTAAAACCCAATGCAGTTTGGTTTCTGAATCCTCAGTTATGCATTTCCAAACATAATTTTAGAAATGTTATCCATCCATTCAAAGCATATGCCAGAAAGACAGAAATAATAAAGCAGACAATTCTCTCAAAGTGGTTTTTTGTGGTCAGCAACAATCTGACCACTCTTCATGTTAGTGACAAAATAATATAATTGTGAGAAACACTTTTCCAGCTCTTTCCCAAAAAAGGAAAGAAAACACTCAGCAGACATGCAACAGCTAAATAGCATCACTTCACGTTGACTTATATTGATTTTGGTTTCACTTTCAAAGTTCAGGCTGGTGTTCCTACAGCAAGCACAAAAACACTGTACAGCTTCCAAAACACAAACCAAGACAGCTGAAAAGGGCCTGTTGAAAAAAAAAAAAATTGATGAGGCGACATTAAACAGGTACCATGAATGATCTTTTCATACTGTGCTATCAGAACATATATTCAACTTCTCAGGCCAAAAATCTGTCACCAGTGAAGTACGAAAGGCACATACCAAATGGGCAATACAGAAATACACCATTCAGTTAACACTTAATTCTACATTACATGTTTGTTTCCTGCTTCCACCAGAAAAAAAAAATCACTAGAAAAAAAAGGGAAGAGGAGAAAGAGGAAAACACAGGAAAAGTAATAGAAAGAGAAACTTCATACCATGGTACCATTACAGAGATGATCATTCTGGGAGTTATTGAAAAACAACTGGAGGACAAATGAGTCATTGGTCACAGCCAGAACACATGAGAGGAAAGTCCTGCTTGTCAAACCTGATTTCCCTCTATGACAAGGTAACCCACCTAGGTGATCAAAGAAAGCAAACAGAAGTTATCTTTTTGGATTTCAGTACTTTTTTGTACTGTCTGTCACAGGATCCATGTGGACAAAATGTCCAGCACACAGCTGGATAAACACAGCATGGGATTGGTGAGCAACTGGCTCACAGCTTGGGCACAAAGGGTTATAGTGAATAGGGTGACATCTGACTGGCGACCTCTCACTAGAGGGGCTCTGCAGGGCTCCATCCTCACCCCTGTGCTTCTTTCAACATCTTTATAAATGACTTGGACACAGAACTGGAAGAGATACTCAGCAAGTTTGAGGATGACACAAAACTGGGAGGAGCAGAGAAGTCCTGCAGAGAGACCTTGACAAGTTAGAGGGCTAGGCAATCACAAACCATACAAGTTTTAATAAGGGCAAGTACCCAATTCTGCACCTGGAATGGGGCAACCCTGGATGTACAGACAGACTGGGGAATGAGATGCTGGAAAGTAGTGCCACAGAAAGGGACCTGGGGGTCCTGAGCCAGCAGTGCCCTGGCAGCCAGGATGTCTAGCCCTGTCCTGGGGTGCATCAGGCACAGCATCACCAACCAGGCAAGGGAGGGGATTGTCCCGCTCTGCTCTGAGCTGGGGGCAGCCTCACTCCACCTCCCTTCCAACTCAGAATATTCCGTGATTGACGTTTCTGCTGAAAATTATAAGGGTTTGTACAGCATCACTACATATGAAACTATACTAAAAATTTTTAAATATTGCCATTCTCACTAAATTATGAGTTGTTAATTTGTTATAGTCATCTGTTTTTGCTTCTGCCTGTCCTAGTCACCTGATATGAAAATAAAGACAGAGGAAGTAGTTTTAAATTACTATAACACCAAGGAACCATGACTGATAATTGTGCTTTCTTTAAGGTGCAATATGGAATACTCTCTTCTTCAGGAGCAAAAATGAGAAAAAAACATATCAGGAAAACTATCCAGTCACATGCAAAAGGGAAAAAACAAACCAAAAACAAATAAACCCCAAAACTAAGTTAAACCTAACTTTTAAACACTTCACTTGTCATACTATCTAGCCAACAGGTGGCTTCATAGCCCATGTTTGTAAAACAAGTATCTTCACCAGAAAGTGGTAAACTGCTCACCTTTCCACTTACATTTGTCATTTATACTTATCTGACAGACAACCAGGACCATATGCAATTGGCCTTTATTCCTACAAATAACATCAAAGATATATATTAAAAAAAAAAAAAAAGAAAAAAATCTGCACAAATTAGCTCCAGGTAATACGATTCCTTTTAAAATATCCAGATGGAAAAAAAAAACCCAACCTTTTAAAAAGTATGTCAAAACCATAGTAATTAAATTCTTCAAGCAATAATTCAAATTTAGTTATCTAATGTATTCCGGCAGGAACAAAAGAAACGTTCTTAAACTCTAAAAGATAAATATATTTTATAGTGATCTGTCTACCAAATACACAAGCTGAATCAAAGGCACCTGAAAGAAGTTTTCAAGATAGTGACTGGCTTTATCATTCACTAAACAGAAAAAGAGGATTCCATTTTTCAGGCATATGTAGCAGAGTCATGTTCTGCAATTGGAAAACATGTAATTGCAGGAAGACTCAATTTTCAATTTTTCAGCTCTTCTAGAAGGCCTGAACAAACAGCAATACACTGCAGCCTTACACTGTCTTGTACCATTCTGCCTTGGATCTCATGGCTGAGGCTGACTCCAAATTAACCTCCCCAGTACAGTTTTTCACTGAGACTGAATGACCCTTTGAACTTGTATGACCAGGCAGACTCTCCAATGTTTTTACTTCTATCACCCCCACCTGCTTCTATCAGGTCATTTCCATAAGAATAAAAACCTTCTTTCCTTAGAAGATAACACTATCCTCTCAAGATAAGATGCAGCAATTCTTTAAAAGACAGTTAACCCTCTACATAAATGGAAGGATTAAATTAACTCATTTATGGTCTGAGGGGAAAGAACACAGTGCCTTGATTAAAGAGAAATCAAAGTGGAAAGATCAGAGTTCACACATGCAGAGAAATCTCCAAGCATGCTGAGGAGGAAGCAGCTAATAAGCACAATCCCCAGAATCACTGAGAAAAAAGGACAGACCTCTGTTTTGGGACCTCCTTCACTAAATTATCAGAAAAATACAATGTATTTGCTACACAGATGACACAAAGGTCCCACCATTCCACTCCAGAACATATAAAAATATTTACTGTCAATACCACATACTCCTTGACTTGCATCAAGGCATTTGGTTGCCATACAACTCAGATTTCTTAAGTTTTCAACCTGCAGACTCTTACCTCTATGGCTTTCCTTTTTTATGCACATTAGATCAGTTCACATCTCTAAGCTTTAACAGTGGGAAATTCTAACAGAATACAAACAGCAACAACTGATATTATTCATGTGTGCATTGTGAAAGAAAAGTAATTTTGTGAAATTATCATAGATTTAATTCAATTTTTTTTAATTAAAGACAGCAATTTTTCCAAAGCAATAACCAATTGTGTTATTACAATGCATACATAATATACACATAATTTGAAAGTGTAGACATCTTTTCAGTAAAATTCATCGAAGAGAAATAGATATTCAGTGAACTATGAAAGACCTAGGATGAAAAGACATTGCCTATATTTAAACAATAATTATATTTAGTCAATCAAGGTCATTCTAATCCCTGCAATAACAAATACATAGTATAAATACTCTATTGCAGTATTTTATAACACATAGAGTAAGAGGCTTCTAGTCAAGAAGCCAAGTTCCCTAGTAACTTCTCAAAAGTTCAAGAAAAAAAAAGTTCAAGAGCTAAACACATATTCAGAGACTATTGTTTGTTTTATCATTACTTCCCATTAAAGAAAACTCAACCATGCAAGGCTTCTGTGTATGCCCTGCAGCCCCTCGAGGGCTGGCCAACCAAGTTTTATCAAATAAGCAGATAGGCAGTGTCCCAACTGAGAGAGCAGCCACATAGCAAAAATTCAAATATTCTTACAAAAATCCAAGGGCATTTCTAAATACAAGAAAAGCTTTCTCTGGAATTCAAAAGTATTTTGAAAACCAAGGAGAAAAGTGACTTCAAAGAACTCAATTTCTCAGAGAGATGATGTTTACAAAAACTGTTTCATTGTAATATAAAAATGTTTACCTCTGACCTTAAAGATACCACCCACATTCACTAGAAGTAAAAGTGTTTTGTTACTGTGACCCGTTTTTCAATTCTGATCAACTATAAAAAAGTTAAAGGCTTAGGAGATGCTTTTTATATCACTACATTAAGAAACCAGTAGTACAAGATATTAAACCTTTAAAAAATTATCTCTAAGTTCCATTGACAATTTTCCTTTCTTGAAAATTTAAAACATTATCACTAAAATAATCATAGTCATCTTCTCTCAGCAAGTAAAATCCTCTGTGTTTTCTCTCTTGAAGAGTAGTGGGAAAAGTAATTTTATATCCTTTATCTGAGCCATTTATATAAGAAACAGAGTCGACAATTTCATTAAGGTTCTAAGTCCAAGAACCCAGAAGTTGAGAAAAGCCAGAAGAGTTTCCTAACCAATTCTTTTTTTTCTTTCACATGTGGGACAAAAATGTTTACATTAATGCTGCCCTCTGACATCCTTTAAAATATATAGTCCTATAATTTACTTACAGGACACCAATTAAACTCAAAATTCCAGACAGAATAATTGGCTTCATTAAGGACATTTTTGCTATATCTATGTCCAGTATTTAAATGTAAGTGCACAGGCACTCGACGCTCTATTGAACACTTCATGAGTCAGAACACAGAGAGCTTAATTTACACTTTTTTTTAGATGGATTCATAAGCTGAACAATATGCACCATCAAGCAAAACTGAGGTAATTTAATTCTGAAACCTAAATTTTGAATTCACATAATGTGGAGTTATGGGGGAAAGGGGTGACAGCTGCTGGGGTTTTGAGGTAACACCTACCCTACCTAAATCTGAAATCTCCCTCACCTAAGATGGCAGCAAAAGTAAACAACTGCAGCCAGGAGTTAACTGCAACAGCAAATTGTGTGCTCCAAGATAGCACTTAAAGCTTATGGTCCCTTTCAGGAGTTTGCTGACAATGGAGGAGTAAGTCAAACACACAAGCTTGGGTTTCATCATTCATTTGAGAAATACCAAATCTTTCGGTAAACTTTTGATTGTTGTCCTCTAGTCATGATTCAACTTCCCAACTTCCTTTAAAACATCACAATTCAGCAGATATTTTACAAAGTCCTTTCAGTCCAGTTGTTTTATTTATCAAAGCAGTAAGCAAATGAATAGCCCATGTTACAGTATCAAGACGTATCAGGAAGCAGGATGAGAAGCAGAGGATCCATCAGTGGTATGTAGCTAAAGATGTTAAAAAGATGCAGAAAAAAATAAAAGCAAACCACCAAAGTTATGGAGACTGGTAACAAAAAAAGAAAACAAATGCCCTCTTCCATTAAAAAAAAAAAAAGCACAGCAAAACCCAAACACCTTTCAAGGTTAGTTCTAAACCATTAAAGTGCTTGAAGTACAACCCACAAAGAAAGTAAATTCAGACTAACAAACAGGCCAAGGCCCAGAGTTTAAGTTTTGCATGATACAAGCACTGACTTGGCTAAACTGGTGTCACTAGCATGGCACAAAGCATTCTCACAACCCCCACCCTATTCTGCTTGTAACAACAGATCTGACTGAGGATGATGGCCTGCTTTCCAAAAATAGAATTGAAAGCAAAGTACATTTTGACAAACTGCAAAGGTCAGAACTGCAACTACTCTTACCTAAAATAAAGAAGTCAGGCTTTTGTCCAAGTTAGGATTATTTTCTTTCAGTATCTAAGCATAAGCAGTCCCTCTAAAAATCTACAGGAGCTGCCAAGTACTTCGGGCATACTACAAAAATCAGGTTCCTTAAAACTTTCACAGACATGTGGATCTTTGTTGTTCTTGAAAATCCTTCACATACAGGGAGCAGCTTAACTGAGGAAGTATCAGGATTTCAGAGTTTTTTTTTCTTTTAACTAAAAGCTCCTCAGTAGCCTTTAGCCTTATTTTTTGTATATAAAAGTATAAGTACTTAGTGTTAAAAGAACAGTATCAGTAGCTACCATGTGGTTAACACATTTATCTACATGTTTAGTACTGTCTATCATCACACACAATCATGCCACATAAAATCCAGTGGCAACCACTTCTTTTTATGGACATCATGAGAAGTGGAAGCATGATCATAGAATCCCTTTGGATCACATAAGGAACTTGCACAAATGGAAATCAAACTACAAAGTCCAATTACTTGGGCAGTGGTCCTAGACACCATGAAAGGAGATTCTCACTTAATATAACCTACTGTGCAGTAACAGTTTCAGATGCAGGATGAATTGGGAGACAAAGTCAGATGAAAGTTTTCTCTCCAGATCAGTTGCTTACTCTACCAGAATGAGAAAAAGCACACTATCTAGATCATTTTCAGCTCTGCTCATCTTCTTCAGAATGGCTTTAGAAGAAGGAATAGAAATCTTTTCACACTACAGAGCAGCCAAAAGGCTGGTGTTCAGGGTAGTCCTCATACAGAAAGGACAGAAGTGGAAAATTATTGTGGCTATCTTACATTCTGAATGAGGACTCTACCTAGCAAGTTTTGTTATAGCCTATATTTTTGCATTTTTACTGGGAAATGCAGCCTGTACTCCTTGCAGTCTGTGAAACCTATACATGCAAATGACAAGGAAATTTTTAGCTACATACCTTTGTATTTAATTTCGTATTTCACTGCAGATACATTTTGTCCTTCTCATAGATGACAGGCCCAATATCCACCTATTATTTATGGTCCTAAATAAATAACAGTGACAACAATCCACTAACACTTGGGAATCCATTTTAAAGGCAAAGGAGTATTTAGTACATCAAGCATAAGGAACCTACTCTTACATAGTTGCACCTCAATTCTATTCTGGAACACACATTTTGTTTAATGAGATACAATTTGACTGAGATTGTCAAACAGTATTAGCCACAGAACAATCAGTCTTTCCGTCTTTCACGGCCAGGGAAAGAGATCCAATCAGCGAAACAGAAAGTAAGGTTTATTTTACAGACTAGCCAGCACAACACAACAAACCAGAAGGCAGGGGGTGAATGGGCAGGAATAGAACTTCCTTCTCCTTGTTTAAAGACTGGAGGGAACTTGAGTCAGGTGGTGCCCAAGGCACAATCATCCTGACTACCTCTAGTTAAGCAGTCTCTCCTGGAACACACTCCAGTAACAGAATCTGTATCAGTCAAGCACCATGTGCCCGCTGATCCCCCATGTGTTTGGTCTGGCTGTTCCTCCAAGGCCTTAGGACCCACTGCAGAGCAATCCAAGCTCTGCATTTCAGAAAATGAGAATGCAAAACACAGCTTATTTAAAGTATTTCCTTTCCCAATTTGCCTGGCAGGAGGCCCAATAAGAACACAGTAAATTAGTTATCTTCTTTATGGTTTAGAGTCTATCCACACATGGGAAAAAGGAGACATGGCTGTGCTTAAAGTACTGTCAAATACACCGGGTAAACACACCTGACAAGAGAGTATAAACTACAGCTAATCTTATAAAATTACTTTAACACTTTGCTTCCCCAAAACAAGAAGATGAAACATTAAATAAATTTCTAAATTCATCCTTTTAAGTTCAAGGGCGCTTTTAAGAAGGCACATACCACAACACTGCACAACTTGCACACTGACCAGAATAGGAAAAGAGTTCTGACTGCAGAGGCAAAGCTGTTTAGCCATCTTTTTCATAAAGTTCTGACTTGTCAGTGTAAAACCTTTTTACAGGACTAGACCAGTTCTGACAAAACTTATTCTACATGCAAATTTTCTCATTTTGAGTCAAAACAAGAGAGACTCTTAATTATTCATTATTGAAATCAGGAAATTCTTTTTTTCTCCTACACCTACACTCTCATCACCTGCAGACAGAAACGACTCACTACCACAACCAACGAATCTGATGGTAAATATATTAATGGTGGTTTTTAGACAGACACTGCTTTGTCCTGATGCACACGGAAGATGGATGGTTTGGAGCTGTCATGGGCTTTTTTTAAAACAATGTTGCCAGTAGCAGAAAATAATTTTATATTTAGCCCTAAACTATCTGATTTTGCTAATATTCTGTCCTAACCCAACAAAGATTAATTAACTGTGAGCAGACACTTAACTCAATGGCAGTCCTCACTGTACACTGTATTCAGATTGCACATGAAAAAATTGGGCCTTACACTGAGCAACTTGACATCAGTATATAAATTGTTATACACAGACAGGATCAAAGATAAAATTTTCACTGTCTGTGTGAAGTAATGTCCTCTATCAGATTTACACAAACTCAAAGCCCTTAAGATAGCTATCTCCAGAGCAAGGTCAGATTTCTGCAGAGCCAGGAGTATCGAAGCCTGCCTGCAGAAGCTAGCTAAGCTTCAAAGTTCAACCACGAATAAAAGAGCCGTGTACATGTACACTGACTTTCTTTTCTCCCATTCTGACATTAAATTTAAAGACACGCTATAAATAAAATGAAGGGAAAAAAAAGTATTAACCCAATTAAAAAAAAAAAATTCAAGGGGATAAATACTTTTCAATGCTGATACATAGAACTTAAGTTCTTTCCTCCCCCCTGTCAAGCAACACTTAAAACACTGCAGATTCCAAAAGCACTTATTTTTGTAATACACAGGACATATGAGTCAGTACTGATATAAAAACTTCTATTCACTGTCTTCTTCTGATCCTCACTGGATTAGACAACAGCTCAGGTAAGTGCTGTTGGGGAACAGAGACTTATCCCTGCAGTAAGGGACCACAGAATATTTACATTAACAGCAAGTATCTTCCCAAATAACTGATTTTTTTGCACAAAATAATGCCAAAGGCTAATGGCTAGTATTTTATTACTTCTCAGTATTACTTACTACTGACCAGCAACTCTTTTCCTTTCAAAAGCCAAAAAGAAAATCAACGTTTCAGCATGCATTGATCAGCACTGGTTTTGCCTCTTTTCTGCTGAACAGAGAACAGGGAGGGGAAGGAATAAAAAAAGCCACCAGGCACCTACCTCATACAGACTTAAGCTCTTATACATAACTTAGTGACTCCTACCTCTGAATGCACAAACCAACTATTCTAGAGTCAGTCTCCTCAGGCTGACCAAAATTCCAGCTTGGAAAACTCCTCCAGCACATGTTGCACCCAAACCAATATCCCTGCACAAACAGCTTCTGTTAGTGAATCCAGCAAGAATTCCTTACTCACTCAGTTCCCACCAGCTCCTGAAAGAACATCCATCTGAAAAGCTGCCTACCCTGTTTTTAGAGTACAGCTTCCACACAGCTCATCCTAGAAGGCACACCTTCTGTAATCAAAAACCTCTGCCCTGCTTACACTTGTCTCTGTTTCTCTATATTATTAGAACTCCTAATCTGATACCTGATTACTAACCCAAAGGGATTCCAAGGGTATTAAAACCCATTACTGATGTCAAAACCAGTCAAAATTACAGCTTGTAACTGCCCAGTCCTGAAGCACTTAACTGAGGTAAAGCCAGGAGAGACAGAACTCCCTAAATCAGAAGGAACAAAAAAAGAAGGCAAGCTTGACCACCGTACTGGAGACA
The DNA here is from genome assembly GCA_003676055.1 of Chloebia gouldiae. NCBI lineage: Eukaryota > Metazoa > Chordata > Aves > Passeriformes > Passeridae > Chloebia > Chloebia gouldiae. The sequence goes on from QUSF01000001.1 coordinate 14,458,822, forward strand.
TCATGGGACCAAACATGCTTCAGAAACATTTGGAGTAGCCTACTATGTTCTCAACCTATTTGAGGAATGCAGACTGCTTTGGAGAAGGAAAAACAATCACCTACTCAAGACTCCTACAAGCCACTGTTTTAGCACATTTACCAGAAAATGTCAAGATTAATTAAGAATAAAACTACTCAAGAAAAAACAAGAGATCACACATTGTAAAACCAAGTCTGACTGGAATCTCATTTCCAACAATGTTTTCAAAAGTATCACTCTATGTACTGTTTTAAGCACTACATATTATGCTTGAGGAAAAATGCAGATTTGATAACTTTGGTAACTTCAAATGCTAAAATTAGTCATTTTATATGTTAGCTGCATTCACCACATGAACACAAGACAATCAAGACCTAACACAACTGCTCTTACAGGTCAGTATCATGTACATCCAAGTTAAATGACACAAGTGCAGCTGCTGATCATACAGTGCACCAAGAAGTAAAGAACAATACCACATATACGTGTGATTTATTTAACAATATGCACAAGTTCATTTTCATGGTTTAAATTTTTAACTTCAGACCACTTAAACTCTCAAAAAAATTACTAATATCTACTATCTATACCTTCACTGCCAGAGAAAATGGCTCTCATCCAAAATTATTTTACAGCAGTTTACAGCAAGATTATTTGGTGCTTACAACAAAAACCCACACACTTTACAAACCTAAGATTTTTTAAAATTGCCAACCTATTGCACTTGGCAGATTACAAAAAGACTGTTTCCTGGAAGACAGAGAATAAGAGGCTATGTGCCCTACATATATACAAAAGGAAGCAATGTTAGGGGAGCAGTACCTGGACAGAAATGTCTATATACAGCATTCTATGCTTGGCTTTACATGCAAGAAAGATTTTTTCATATTCCTTCAATGGAGTTTAAAGTCAGGGGCAGACAGAACAAGTCAACCACTCTATTGACATCCATGCTAAACAAACATTTATGTTTAACTTGCATAGTTTTCTTGGTGATGCAGCAACCAAGAAAGAATTTTTTAGGTAACATGTGGCTTACATCCCTGTCATAAATGAGGCCAACTGAGTTCCTCAGAGTCCAAAGTGTTATGGGAATGGTTAAGGAGACAGAAAAGGACCAATAGTTTCCAAAGTATTTTATCTTAATATTTTCCAGGAAAAAAAAATCATGAGAGATAACAGTTTAATTAACATTTTAAAAATTAAAAATATGTAAAGATAGGTTCTCGAATCCACATTACAGACTAATGAAGAGCAGCTAGATTTGCAAAGCCATACACCTCAAAGCCTTCTGAAATTATCTGGAGTTCCAGACACTTATTGTTTGCATGCCTGTACATGACAAAAGAAGACCACAAAAACTACCAACCATTGTGCATATTCCGAGTAACTATATCCAGAACAACTTATATTGAAGTGAGCTTAAGGACTTGAAGAGCTAAATTTCTAATGGTTTGATCTGAAAAATGTAATTCTCACAGTAAGTAGACTAAGCCAGATTTTGCTTCATGTTACCTATTCAAATTCCGTCTGTGTAGACTCCAGCAAAGTTTGTGTACCCTTTTTCCTAACCTTGATGTATCAGTCAACACTTTACATACAGTCAGCTTTCCATTTTCATCCAGGACTATAATTATAGGCCGGTTTGCTTTCAGTTTAGTTTTATTTACCAGGAGAGGCTGAAGTAGGCGACAGGTTTTTGTTTCAATAGCTTTTTCAATTCAGCTATGGGAAAAACTTTCTGCTACAAAAAACCCCAAAGCTATGAGTTTCTAAATGTTTCTTTCAAAGGTAATGTAACTATTTTTAGCACAGAAATTTATTCAACTTGCGTAGTACAGCGTTTTAATTCAGAAATCAATTATTTCAAGAGGAAACTGTAAAACAATAATAAAAGAAGGAATGTACTTTGTACCATGAATCTTTATATTCTGCTATATCAAAAATATATTTGAGTGGTATGAAGCTGCTTTTTAATCCTGGACAATAAATATCCCATTACAAGCACAATCATCTTCTTTTCTACAAAAACATACTGTTGTATGTAATGTGACATCTGAAATCATCAAGAATGATATTTAAGAACATTTTCCTTAATGGATATTTCCTTCTCTACAACTACAAATTTATTGGGAGGACAGAAGTGGCAAGAACTTGGGACCTTTGTCTTCTGAAAACTCCTATTTATTTCCAAAAAAATAAGCATGTGACAAAGCAGAATGCAAACAAATTTTGGAATAAACATAAGGACAAGGAACATTACAGATGTAATTATTTCTCTTCTGAAAAGTAAAAAACATAAAAAATGGGTAAACTCAAAGTTCAGTATTTGCTCTCAGTTTAATACTTTACAGTACAAAATATACAGCTACATGGCATAGGATATCTCTATTCTGTTTTTCATCCTATCCAATTTATACTCAAGACATTTTAGCATCTGCATTACATTCCCTTTTATGCTATTTGCATCTTATTTTCTTCCTCGAAGCATCAGAACTGCTTGAGCTACCCTCTCTAATTTGTTGCTAATACACATTAAAGCCCTATCAACAAAACACTGAAGCACACACCAGCTGAGAACAGGCTCCTTCCTATCTATTTTATGTTATTGCATTGTACTACCCAAACACTATCAAACTAGTGCTGTGTAGGCCCAAGAGGGCCATAAAGAAAGAGGAAAAAAAGGCACTCAAGCTAGGGATTACCCTGGACTATGGCCCCAGTTTTGCCAACAATAGCATAGCAAATATATGGTGTACTCAGGGCAGCTCTACCAAATGAAATCCTGCAACTGTTCATGTTCAAATTACTGTAAGACTATAAAAAAATCATAAGAAAGCAGAAATAATTAACTTGCTTCGTATGAACAACTTTTTTTGTTAAGAGTTCACTCTCTCACTCCACCAATTCACTATGCCAAGGAGAGTCAGAAGTCATAATCTACTCAGAGAATAATAAGAACCAGTTACCATTTCTTCAAACCATCCCTCTCCAAGAGTAACCCAAGGTTACTGACCAACTTCACAATCTATGATCAAAGAAGTTAACAGCATGTTATAAATTAATACACAAATGTTTTTTAGATTTCAGTACGTCACGTTTTTATGAAGCTACCAAGTCTCCTGAATCTATGCAAACACTTTGATGCTGCAATACATGCAGTGCATTAAAGTGATGCTCATGAATCCCCTGGAAACAACACAGAGCTTCTTGCTAAATACTCCATACCCTTGCAGCTAATCCAGGAAGTTAGCTAATATGGTTATGGCTGTATAACAATACACTGTTACCACTTATTTTATTTAATTTTATCTTCAAAAAAAATCTACTTAAGTCTCAAAACTTGGGATATAGGGAATACATCCCTGATTAAGCATACAAGAGGTGAACCTGGTTTCAAGTAAAAGCTCAGTTCCAAACAAAGTGCCATGCCAGAAACCCAAGAAATATCGAATAGGAAGTGAAAACAGTACTTGATGGGAGTTTAACACATCAAGAAACTATGCATTTTGCAAAAGCTGAAATTGTCTTTCTTAACTTACACATAAAACTGTGAGTTATGACTACTATCTTATTGCAGAAGACTCAAAAAATACCTCCACATTCTCTAGCTGTTTAGAGTCTTCCAGCCAAGCTAAGTAATTTATTTCATAATCACACCAAAGCTTCCCTACTTTATACAATCCAAAGACATATCTATTAGCACAAACAGAAACTAGAAACAGAACCAGTTCTATTTTATTCCACCCATAGAAGAAATGCAGATGCATTATTCCTGGAGTACTTGTGCAGACAACAGCACTCCAAGACAGGAGGCCTGCAGCAGGCATTTTTTAACTACAGGTGTATTGAGAGGATAGACACAGCATAAACATTCCTGGCCGTAGGAAAGAGAGGTTGGGACCTCACAGTGAAAGGGCACAAGAATTTTTTAAGGGGAAGTTAGTTTCCCTGAATAAAGCATATTCTACGAGGAACTTCTTTAATGCAGTGTCCTACTCCACACAAAAAAAAAAAACAACCCCAATGTGTTCCAAACCAATATGATTTTGAACATATAGGAGGACAAAAATAAAGAGGACAGAAAGACGTGGCCAAAGTACCCTCACATCACTGAAGCATCATCCTCTGCATTTCTCAAAACCCCGTTGTTTTGCAAAGGCTTTTTTCATAAGCAAACGGGTTGGCATGGGCTAGTTGTTTTCTAAGAGAAGTGGCATCATTACAGAAAGAGAGTAAGAACAATGAAAGCGAATAAACTTTGCGGATCTGGTAATGCTTTTGTTGAAGTCAAGTTCTTAAGCGCTGCCTGTCATAAAAAGGAGCCTCTCTCGCTCGCCCCTTCGGGAGCTCTTGGCGCACCCTCACCTCGCAGCAACCCGGGGCTCCTCCACCGCACAAATCCCGACACCGGCTGCCCAAATCGCCACCTCCGGACACCCGCCCTGCCGGAGACGGGGACACGCAAGCCTCAACTGAAGGCGGATTTCACGGCGGGGTAAAGGAAAATCAGCCCAATTCCGCCGCCCCCCACAGTGGCACCAGGAGGCGCGGGGTGCATTCGGGCAGCGGCCCAGGGTAGGAGCACGGGCGCCCGGCGGGCCCCGCTGCCGCGACGGGCGGGGACGAGAGGCTGGCCTGGACCCCTCCTGTCGCGGCAGGGGCTGGGCAGCGCCTCCGGCCGGGGCCCGGCACCGCTTCCCTCCCGCCCGCCCGGCCGCCTCGCAGGCCGCGCCGCGGCCCCGGTGCCTCCGCAGGGCCTGGCACCGCCGCGGGCTCGGGAAGCCCGGCAAACAAAGGGAGCCGAGGCCGGGGCCGCGGCCCGGGAAGAGGGCGGCCGGCAAGTGACGGACCGCACCGGCCCAATCCACGGCTCCCCCTCCACCGCACCAGCCCTCCGCGCCCGGCGGTGCAGGGAGGGGGGCGCCGGGCCGCTGCCCCGGGGACGCTCACCCGGCGGAGGCCGCGGTGTCCCGCTCCCGGCGCGGGCCTCCTCCCGGGCACCTCAGCGGTGCGGCCCGGCCTGCGCCGGCTCCCGGGCTCGGCGGGGAGCAACCTCCGGGGGTGGCGGAGCGGCACTCACCGAGGCGGAGGAGAAGGAGGAGCTGGCTCTGCTGTTGCTTTCGCGGGGCCCGGCCCGGCTTCGGCTCTGGCTCCCTCCCTCGCCGTGCCGCCGCCTCCCTGTTCCTGGCGCCGCCGCCGCTTCCTCCGCCTCCTTTGCCCCCACCCCTCCGTCCTCGGAGGGGCGCACGGGGGCGGCGAGCCCGCGATGGCCGCCGCCTGCCGCAGGCACGGCTACGGCTGCGGCGCCCGCGCACGGCCCGGCGGCGGCAGGAGGGCCGCGGGCATCCCCGCTCCGTCCTCCGCCGGCCCGGCCGCCCCTGCCCCCGGCGGGCTCCGCCGGCCCTCTGCGGCCCCTTCCCTTACTCGCGTCTGGGCGCCTCGCCCCGCGCTCGTTCCCGCTTGGCGGCCGCGGGGAACCCGCGGGGGGCGGCCGGGAGCCGCGCTGGAATGGCAGCAGGGAGGCGGTGTGGCTTTGTTAGCCCCGGCCCTTTCCTCTCTGCCCCACGCGCCCCGGTGTGTGACCGCTCCGCTGGGCTACAGGAGCTCATCCGCCAAAGTTCACAGGCAGCGACCTGCCCTCCTCGTTCTGGCGGGGGCAGCCCCTCGCTGGCAGCGCCCGGCCGGAGGGGTCCCTCAGCCGCCCCCCGCTGCCGGCCACGGGCGCTGCCCTCCAGGCCCGCTTGCGCTGGAGAGGGAGCGGGAGAGGGAGGGAGGTAATTTTTTCCTCCGCTTCACCTTCCCTCACACCTCTTGGCGTGAAAGCGACGCGCCAGAACAGGCATTACTTTTGTGCTCCACTCTGCTTCACAGATCTCCTCGAGAAAAGTGACACTAAACTTCAGGCATATCAGTTGTGCTGCAGCAACTTCAGCCAAGCAGTCTGCTTTGATTGCTTGTTCTCCGGTCTCTTTTTAAAAATAAAATGCTAACTCCAGAGCAAGAAAACAATTCTTAATTTAGGATGTGTGAGACTGTTGGAAGCAGCTAGCAGGGTGTGAAGGATTAAAATCTATAGAAGATACGGCTCTTAAAAAGTTGTTGCAAGTTGTGTTTGCTGACTGAAAAGTTGCAAGGTGTGTTTGCTATTTTACTGCGCAGCTAGTAAAATACTACCTTAGTTTCCTGCTTGTGGTGTATGTAACTGATACTAATTAACAACCAGATTTGCACAGATAAGCACAATTCTCTTACCTATGTAGTCGCATGACCGAATATTTGTATGACTTATTATGAAGCAACTGATTTCAAGGTTAAAAAGTATCCAATGACACTCAAGAGTGTGAGAATATGCATGCACATGCTGCTTGAATTCCAGGAGATCTGAGGAGTTTGTGAGTTCAAGTCAGGGACTTGTTTAACTGCCTAGAGTATTTGAGATCCAAGTGTGCCTTGACTGCATTAATATTTTTATATCCCAGGCATTTATAGAGAGTTAAATACTTTCCTTGAGTTTCATTCAAGGGTCATATGCTTCCTTATGTGTTTGATCAACTTCAGTTTCTGGCAGGCCGTGACCATTTCAGGAGATGATGACTAATCAGAGTTGCAGAAAGAAATTTTTTTCTCAGATATAAGGTTTGACTTTTTCATTTCTAAATAGAATGATTTATGTTTTAATTAAGTGTTTTAGATTAGAACTGTTTGTTTTACGATTATGAGTACATATTATCAGTGGTGTAACAAAACTAAGAATCGCTTCAAGTGGATCATAAGAAACCTTATGGGTTTTAACTTTTGTTTGTAAAACCAATATTGTTGATATGAAAAATACAAATTACTTCCTAGGTTGGCAGTGGTGTTCAAAGAAAGAAAATTTTAAAAATAATAAAATACTTTTTTTTTTTTACAGCATAGAGAGTTCCTTCTTCTCCTGTTGTAAGCCTTATAAACTGTTATAAGTTTAGCAACCAAGTTAAAAAGGGGAATAAGAGAGAGCAAACAAGGCTCTGATGGGGAAAGTTTTGGTTTAATTATTGTGCAGTTCTGTCGTTTTGTGAAACAAGGAGTTTTTCTTTGTGTGTGTGTGTATGATCTTACCTTCTTCTTGGGCTTCTTTTTCCTTGGGATACAAGCATTTGTAAAAGTAATTACTTTCAGGATCCCGCTGGCATTTGTGCTTGACACATATATGTAGTATTAACATAAGCTGGTTTAGTATAAACTTTTCAGCAGCAGCCATGGGACAATAGCAGCAGTATGTGAAGAAGCCAACTGGGCTTAAAATGTTTGTCCTTCATTTTTTTTTCAGGGAGTTTTTACCATAGGCAACTTTTGCAGTGATCTACATTGCATATGAGATGAATTTTTAAAATAATCTTAGAAGTCTTATTCCACAGTATCTCAAACTACTAAAAAAACAGTTGAGTCTGGATGATGAGATTTTCTAGGCCATATGTTGACCAAAGGTTTCCATGTGTCTGAAAGTGCCCCCTTATCAGTCTTATGAATAAAAGGACTTAGCTTTTTGCAGAAATGGGACCGATAGACAACTGGAAGGTTGAAGAAAAGTAATGCAAAACATTTGGTAGCTTTTCCCCCCATGTCTTCCATACCTTAACATTCTTCTCAGTAGGGATGATGTTAAATATGGCTTAAATTAGCATCACTACTCCGAGCACTCACCTTTCTCATTCTGTCTCCATCTCCTTCCCTCCTCCTGCCCATGCACACCCTTTACTTTTTTCATAGTGCCTCCAGGCCTCATTGGTCCTCTCTAAGCCAGCTCAGGTGGCAAAATCTCTTGAGGTTCATTTTCCTAATAAATTGTGACATAAAGAAGAACCAATGCCTTATTTCTCACATCTCTTTCTTTTCCATAAGCGACCAGTGTGCTCTTGGTTTGTGTCAGCTTTAACATATAGCTTCAAGTTTAGGATAGACTTTTCCCCATGGAAATGTGGCAATAAACAGCCATATCCTAGTGAGACCAACAGTTTATCACCAAGTCTGAATTCACGTAAGTGTGCTACCGATGTTGCATCTTGGATGGCAGACAAGGAGAATGCAAGCGGGATCACTCAGTTGAATTTTTCTTGACTTAAAAAGACCTATTGAACTAAATTGGGCTATTGGTACATTCAGGCATCTTGTTTCAATGCTCTCTATATGTATATCGGACTTGCCTCACAGTTGCTAGCTTTTTTTAAATGACAAGAACTAGAAATTTGGTTTTAATAATAGGAAATCCAAATTTTTCCTATCTGATTTCTTTATATTTGGGAAGTTCTAAAATCAGGAACTCTACACCCAGTTTTAATTCCTTAGGGGTTGCATATTGATGCGTTCTCTATTTTTATATGCTTATGCCTTTTCTCTCTTACTTAAAAATGTGATTACAAATTATTTCATTATTTTTGAGATCAAACTGTGTATATACAAATCTTTAGTGCAGAGGGACAGGTCAGAAACCTAAATTATGAATATTCACTGACAACAAAGCCAATAGTTTTGTCCATTGTATCTATTTCTTTCTTATTGCTACCTACCTGGCTGGCATAGGTTATCATCACCTTCTAACAACTTCCCTGGCCATGGCTCTTTGGCCTGAATTGTGGTGGGAGGTTAGTGCCTTTGTCTTACTGTTCTTGCAGGCATATAACTGTGATTTTATTTTAAGCACCCAAATGCATTCCTTTCCTGTTCTGTTCAGTATATTTCAGAAAGGGAATTTGTTGTCATTTTACTGAAATATTTAAATTATTGTAATGCTTTATAGGATTTTGATTTTTAGATCGCATGTGTTCAGATGGCCTTGAAAAAATATATGATTTTAAGGAAAGTCATATATACAAAATCACTAAATTGCTGGTCATTTTTTGTAACTGCGACCTACTTTTATGTTTTTTTAATTCCTGTTCTCCTTTTTTATTATGTGAATTTATGTATTCCTTTATTTGTCTTTTTAGATAATATTGTATATTTATATTCCTATGTTATAATATGTATTAGAAGTCATTTTTATATCACATCATCACGTATGGTTTTCAGACATTGTAGGTTGTTTGCCCCATGTCAATTTCTTTTAGGTTCTTGCATATTTTCTGTTGATAAATTCAATTTCTATTATTAAAGTTCATTTATGTAAATATTTTCAAAGCATTTTTTTTTCTTTTTTTTTTTTTGAAGGACTTCCCCCTCCACCCAGTTTAATACTATTGTTACAAAAAAACCCCACCAAAATGAGGTGAAGTATGCAAGAGGTTCTTTCACACAGACAAACCTTTTGTCTCTGATTGGAGTTAAATTTGCATTATTTACTGATACTGCTGAAATAAAAGGTATAGATGGCATTAAGACCTCTTACAGCTACTAAAACACTATCATAAAAATTATGTGCTACATTTTAATCAGAATACTGCTATTGCTTCTGTTTCATGCTGTGATTATGTTGTGATATGCTATATCTCTTATGATTATGGATAAAAACCGAGTCCTTACTTACTCGGGTGTTTTTTTAAATACACCAGTTTTGAGTGCCACTCTCACCTCTTTCATTTAATGTCATTTTAAGAGGAAATATGCTTCAAAATTATTGATGAGCACTTCTGAAATTAAGATTCTTACATTCATTGTGAAGTTTTCTGCTGATGATAGGGTTTGTTCATTTTTTAGCAAGAGTGCAGCTCAATATTTACTTTTACTTTCAAAGTTTTCTAACAATTATATTACAGTAGAAAATAGCATAAAGCAAAACAATATCTGTAGTAAGAGTACAAGGGGACTAACTTCTAATCTGTTGAATAATGGAGAAAAGGAGGGGATATTTTAATTTTTTATGTACTAAAAACTGAATGGTATGGGTAAATTGGGACTCACAAATTGATTCCTGTTAATGTCAGAGAAATAAAATACCATTTTTCTTGTTGACAAAGATGCATAGTAAATCATTACTATAGCTGGCTGCAAATAGTTCTATACAGTGAGGTTAGCCTATGTATCTTATTCATTGATTGCCCATATTGCCTGTACAGTCACTTGTAATCTGCATTGAGTCATGTAGATTCAGAGATTCAGAAAGAAAGGCAAGGTGGAGAATTTGTCCCAGCTCAGACCTTGTCTGTGTAATCAATGTTGACACAAACAGTCTGAAGATCTCAGCCCAAAGGACTGCCCAGAGCAGGACATAGCTAACAAAGATAATATATATGAAGCCTATACTCTCAAACACAATGCATTGGTGCACGTATGCCTTGTTTCATCAGTTTGCCCATACTACTTCATCAAAATAATATATATAGAAAGACACAGTCATGTATTTTTCTTATAACAGTAAAGCAGAAACTTCACAGAGACTTCCTTCTTCAACTTGTAGTGTTCCTTCTGTTAAAATATAAAGTATTTATCCAGAATTTTTATGGCTACTGGCGTCACACCTTTTATTTTGAAGAAAAAGTAATTATGTTTGCAACATTATATTCTCCCTTGTAGCCGGATTTATTATATTCACTATCTGAATTGTTCTTTACAATGCAGCTCATGAGCTTGACTTTTTAGGCTTTACTTCAGTATTCACAACTGGCCCAAGGAGTCCACCTAAAGACAATCATTTTGGAAAGCAAGTGCCAAAGACAAATCAAAACAAATCCAAATGTCACTTTACTATACTTAAACAGACTGAGCTTCAGGTCATGGTTTTGCCATAGGTCTGGAGGATCAAATGAGATTTGTGGGATTTGACCGAGATTGTGACAAGGCTGTGTGTTGCTCTGCTTTCTCGTTTCTATTTTTGAGGAAGTGAAACTGGTCCAGAAAATGTTGCACTTGAACTGCTTTTTCAGAGTAGAGTTCATGACAAATATGCGCCCCAAAATTTTCAAATCTAAAACTGGTAATTTAAAAAGAAGCTATTTTATTTTTCAGAAGTTTATTGTTCTCAAACAGGACTACTTAAAAGAAAAACAAGCTGTTGTTTATTTTTTCATCTTTAAGGGGAAATAGAGGAAGGAATAAAAAAGGGAAAAGAATTTAGAAGATGATTTACTCTTTCCTTTTACAGGCATAAATATTTTTTACATCTTTTGAGGTAATATTAATTTTGCATTTTTTTTTCAGCCTGCTCCTGTTATATGTTATATGAGGACTAAGCATACAGCTGTAGTTAGAATTTTATTTAAAAACCTGAAGATAAAACTTTGTTGACATCAAGAATCATACTTGCTTCATCAAATCACATAAAAAGATAGAAAGTGTAGATGCCGGCTCAGAATGCTCACTGCAAACAATTATATTAAATTTGAAAATGTCTGAAAACAGTAGTAGCAGGTGTGCCTTGAAATTAATGTTCTACTTGCTGTACAACAACTAACTGTTCCTTTTGGCTTTAAGTGTTGCAGTCATTTCCTTAGTTATGAAAAAGAAGGTCAAACAGGTTCTTTTCCATCCTCCTCTTAAGAATATCCTTTTAAAAACATGCATAAAAGCACAATAAATGCTCAGTTCATGGGCAGAAGCATATTAAAAACCGACAAATAAACAAGCCTGCCCCTAAAATGGAGGTAGGGTTGCAGGAAGTCATTTCACAATACCAGCTGAGCAGTTCTTGTTGAGCCTTGATTGTCCTTCCCTTCCAGTTCACAGAAGAGATACGCATTTACCCCAACACTGTAAGGCTCTGCCTGTGATGCCACAAGCAATTTCCCTTGATTTTTGAACTCCCTCTGACTTCACTTAGATCCACGGCTCCTCTCATTTCTCAGGTGCTTATCCTTGCACTCTTAGCAAAATCAAGAATGACTCTGATATTCTTGTTTCTCAAGATCTTATCATTAGAGGGTGTACCTGCAGCTGCTAGTTTTAATTTGACATAGTTTGTAAATAATTTTAATCCCTATTTTTTATATTTATAAAGTGCAAGTAAAATAAATTTTAAAAGAAGAAAACTTCGGGCTGTATCAAGCAAGCAATAAAATTCACAGCATTCTGGAAAAAAAATACTATTGTTGAAGAAACAATGTTTAATGTTTAGATGGCTTACAGAGGTTCATATAGAACTTCTCACATTTAGGTCACAAGTTCAAACACGGTCTTCATTAGCTGCAAATTAAAACTATCAATAACTGACATCTGTTACATAGCCAATATGGAATGAGTTGCTTTCTGAAGTGGATAGTTCAGAAGACGTAATTGGTGAACTTGTTTCTAAATGCACTCTAAACATGCACATTTAAAGATGTTTGTTCTCAAAAATGAATAATTTTATCTCTCAGGAAGAAATCAACAGTACCAACCTCTACAGTTTGACACAATACATTTATTACTTCTGTAATTGCAACAAGTAAAATACTGATGTTAAGAGCTCTGTTATACCTGCAACCTACTTTCTCAATGAAGTCAGAGTTTTTAATTACAGTTTTTATGTGTGTGCTGATCTGTCAGTAGAGGTGAAGCTGATTGGCAATGCAGGGTGGAAAAGCCCCTTGCCCACACTAGGCATTTTTGATAGATCTTGGTCACAAGTCAGGTCACTGTGAGATCCTGATATGGCACTGTGTGCATTAGGAAACAGCCTACTGTGCCTCTGCATATAATCCTTAAAAACATCCCAAGAACATTTATGAAGATGTCTATGCACGTGTAGACCACACTGAGTCAGTTGATTAAATTTGGGTTATTCTACAGAAATAAGTTTGTCAAATTCATCACAGGAAGCACATTGAATATTTGAAAAATATGAGAACAAGATTCAGAAAATCCTCATATGATGATTGGGTGTCTAGGTTGTTTTCTGTCACTGTTTAGTAAGAAATGACAAAAAGACAATCGGAAGGCTGAGTGGCATAAGCACAAGTCTTTACTTAGAACCACTTCTTTTATACATTGATTGATGTAGGTGGACCTGATTGGTCATTTAATCAATACATTTCACCTGATTGGCTAATTAACAAGACACCCATTTATAAACAATCTTACGAGAATAACAAGAAAACAGATACTTGAAAAACAACACCTGCAGGTTGTTTTTAATAATTGGATATCATTGTTTATCTCCAACTCCCTGAAGTCTCCCAGGCCAATTCTGGGAAAATTTATCTATTTTTTTTGCTCTCTGACCAGGCTGTCCCATCCACAGTTTTCGGTATGTAAAACAGTCAGGAAATCCTCTGTCCGCTGATCTGTCTGCTACTCAGTGACCCAAGACAGAGTTGCAATAGTAAGTGGATGATCTTTTGTATAATCCTCCTTCTTTCACAAAAGCTTTTAGGATCCCTTAAGGATTTCACTGCTTTTTATTTTGAAGCAGTAAATTTTGTTACTGTTGGTTGTAGTGTAGTAAAACTCTTTTTAGTTGTACTATTCTGTTCTAGGTTAATGTAACTGGAGGCATCTTTTGGAAAACAATTGAAAGAAAGACTAAGTGACTTGGACATGCTGAAGATCATATCACAACTTCCTTTCATGCAGGAACTTTATAAAAGAAAAGAGCAGGACTGAATATGCAGTATGCACTTCCAAAGCTGGAAATTATTACTGATGTAAATAACATTGCAGTATCTTCTTTCCACTGCTTATGTAGCATACTTTAATGTGTGTCTTACTACATGACTAAAATCAATGCTGGTAAAGGCACCACAAAGAATTATAGAATCCTAAACTCCAGGATTGAAGTATTTAATCTGAAACTGATAAATAAGGCTATTCTTTTAGGAAAAAAAAGATGTTAATATGTTTGCTAAATGTGCTCACAATAGTGAATACACAAGCACGGTCTCTTTTGTGGGTAAAAAGCAGATTTTAGCTGGATATCAAATTTTGCTCTAGAAAAGAAAATGCTTTGTTAGAAGAAATGGCATTCTACTAAACAGCATGCATTCAGGGCAGATTCTCCAAGACATGAAGGGCACTTAGACACATCAGTTAGGTGCCTCATGGATCTTCATGCCTTTGAAAAAACATCCTGTCTTTCTCTGTTAGGATTTTCTTAATGCAGAATTTCTCTTCCTTTATGATTCATCTCTATCATGTCCTGGCTGTAAATAAAACATAGTCTTGGTTTTATAAATATCTTGATAGGCAGCATGGAAAACATTAATCATTGTAAAGCTGAAGGATACTTAGCAAAAGTGAAGTGCATGAATTGAGAAATATTGTTTTAAGTTGTATTCAATGGCTACAAAAAGCTCTATGCAATCTCACTATTTTCACACCAGAAAGGCCATTTTATAATACAGGAAAAATAATATAATTTCTATTTTTCTCATCTGAAAAACAGAAAAAAAAAATAAAAAGCAGAAAGGTATTAAGAGCAAAGGTAAAGGTAAAAAGCAAAGGTATTAAGAGCATATTATTTAGCACTAATATTAAGAAGTTGTAGACATATTGACAAATATAGAATACTATCTTTTTCATAACGATACCCATTTTTCATAAAAATAAGAAAATGCTTAAATACTAGTAACATGTAAATATATACCTAATGGGAGCAATTTTCATATGTAGATAAGATACATGCTCACATATCAATCAGACTTTAATTTTTTATTGCTGAAAATTTGAAACCAAATCTTTATTCTTTGTGACTCCTTAGCAAAATCTGTGTTCACTTCAGCATGACTGTGGCTTCCTCACTCCTTGTTTAAATGCTAACTAGAATAGCAGTTTTATGTATACTACTGAATGCTAAGTCATTCCTGTAGCAATGTGAAGACAAAATAATTGGGATTTCATTTTAAAAGTTTCCAGCTTCAGATTCAGAAGTCAAACTACTTCTTTTTTCTGTTATTAAAAACAAAATTAAAAATCAAAATTAGCTAAATGAAACATCAAAAGCAAAGGAATGTAAACATAAGTGACTATTTTTGTTGTATTAGAAGAGAAAATCTCTTAAAATTGCTCTTGTAAAAGTGCCCAATTTAATACTTTGAATTTTTGAGAACTGTTTTAATATTATTGATCATTACATCAAATTATTGCTGGCTGTTGTTCATTCTTGGTTGTATTGGTATCCATAAATATGTATTGTACAATTCTGCTTTTTTGTCCACAGCATTCAGGTTCAACACTGTAAGCAAAAAAATCTACTCTACAATATGTAATTTCAATGGGATTTAATATACTTGTTATCACCACGCTTTCTTTTAAGTGTATTTAATCTCAAGCAAGGACTTTTTTTAGAACAGTACTATTACATTAATACTATTTTGCTTAGCAAGCAAACTTGAAATGCAAAAAAAGTTCAGTTAGTTTGATGAGACCCATGTGTCATTAAGATGTTTGGAAATTGACTATATTTCTTTCTCTTTTTAGTCTTCATTATCAAAATCCAGGTTAGTAATTTTCTACCATTTTTTCCAGTCTTACTGAATACAAAGAGAAGCTCTGTGTCTGATAATATGCAACGTGTATAGCAGTTAGGGAGGGCAAAATTTTCAGATTTCAGTTAGTGATGAAGGCAGAATTTTAGGATTATCTGTTTAAGTGAAATGAAATGTCATTTTTTTATATTTGACAAAAATACTACTGTAACTGTGTCTGTATGGTGTCTGTGGTATGGGGTCTGCAGCATCTTCTTGAGCTTGCACTTGTCAGGCTGGGAGGAGTGCACCCTTCAGGTGATGTGGTTAATTTAACTTCCAGCCCAATCCATACTTTGTGTAATGCAAATCCAAGACCCATAAGCAGGGCTGTACTTTTGAAACTAGTTAGAATGCTGCGTGTGATTTGTCAAATATATTTCAATTGGTCAAATCCACAAACATCTCTTCATCCTCCACTCCAGGTAGTATGTCTCTTAGTAAGTCTCTGATGCTTCTATTGTGCATAATAAGATTATGCTGCTGCAGGGGAGAATCAGCTCAATCCCTTATTCATACTCAGGGCCTGCCAAGGAAGTAGATGGGATAGTTTTCCAACAGTTCAACGAGCTGATCCAGCTCATAATGATGTATTTTCTAGGTCCAATACAGGTTGAGAAGGAAGACAAGCATAGGACCACTGTGTCCCAAAAGTCCTCAGTCATATCAGGTGGATGTAAGCTAAAACCACATCCTAAGTGCATTAAACCCCTGATTTACTGATACTACAAAGTGAATAGGTAAGACAACCAGAGGATGAGTGGAAGGCTTTGTGCTTTGACCAAAGTTAAGTAGGACTGCAGCAGCAGCCAGCTTTTCAG
Source organism: Chloebia gouldiae (assembly GCA_003676055.1). Taxonomy (NCBI): domain Eukaryota; kingdom Metazoa; phylum Chordata; class Aves; order Passeriformes; family Passeridae; genus Chloebia; species Chloebia gouldiae. Next base: position 14,475,017 of record QUSF01000001.1, read on the forward strand.
AGTATTTTTCTGCTGACTGTTCTTCTTGTTCTTGAACTTATCTTTAGTTAAGAGCTTTAAAATATTTACAAGAAAAATCCTATAAAGATTCTAGAAGGAACCTCATTCATAAATATCAAAATAATTACTCTAGATGACTCACTTTATGCCAGATGAAGACTTTCCTAGGAATGCTCAGTGATTTCAGATTTTCCAGTCTACTTGTAGAGGTATGCTAAGTGGCTGATCTTTGATTAAAAAAATGGACTAATTTCAGTGAAATTACAGTAATTGGTACTACCAAAGTCTGTTTCTAGCCAATCATTTCCTAATTGCTCATTGGTGCAACAGAAAGTGGAAGTATGCCTTGCCATGAAAATTTTCAGGTTACTGGCATGTAAGATAATCACTATGGTGACTATTTTTCTGTAGCAATTCCTACTGCTTTACATATCTCTACCCCGTGAGTAACTAGATTCTTCCATACCATATTGTAACTATTTATATGCAGAGAGTTCTCACCAGCTCTCTAAGGACCCTCTCCATATCAAAGTTTAATTTGTATATGATAATTCACTATTTGGTCTCTTAGCAAGATTGCCCTAAGCAAATAGGCAATGCATCTGAAAAGGGTCATTTTTGTCTAAGAAATTTAATAGAGCATTACTTACACTTTAACATTCATCTGATAATCAAAACATATTTAATTCTTCTTATTTTTGGATATCATTAATTCAAAGGGGAAACTTGGATGCTTTATCCACTCTGTAACTCTCTCACGCAGATTCAAAAGACAAAAGCTGTATTGTCTGTTTCTAAGGAAAAACTGCTGGAGGCAGTTCTTTTGTTTTTCTAATGAGCACCATATGAAAACAGGCATAGAATAACTATTTACTTACATGTAGTGGTCTGCTAGGATCTCTTACATGATCTACTTTCCTCATCATGACACTGGTCAGTCTATTTACAAGAGTAGTGTCTTTTTCCCTATTATTTTTTGCAATGCAGCAATTTGTTTATTATTTTGACCTGAGTTTTTAATGAGACTGCCCTGTGTAAGGGTGAATGATACTATTATGTATAGTTTACCAGACTTGAACACATCAAAGAGCAATAGTTTTTAATAGTTTTAAATGTTACGGAGTCAGTCTTGCTCATTTCCTTATTTCAAAGTTCAGATTTACTGTTCAATAACGCCACAACTTTTATTGTTCCTGCTGCTAGAAGTTTCTCATTTGTCTGGTTAAGGATGATTTGGAGGGCATGTTGGAAGAGAAATTGATGTTTTTATAGGCTTTCCGGTATTAAACATTGATGGCTGGATGTGGTTTTGGTGATCAGCTATAATGATTTACATATTTGCTTTGCAGCACAGCATTTTCTGCTGCATGAGTTCCATACCAGGCAGTTTGTGTATTTTCCTGAGCCTACTGACATAACAGCACTAGCCACATTGTGAAATGTGTTGGACCTTGGCTTTTACTCTTCTGCTGCCAAACACAGGGAAACAGTAGCTGTGTGCTATGGTGCTGTTAGATGGGGTTCTTATGCCTTTGCTTGTGTATGCAGATACACACAATGAGTTGAATACAGCACTCTAAAGAACAGCATTTCTTTGCAAACACAGTACAGGTACAGACATAGATATATTTCACACATATATTAATATCTCTGTACAAGTTCTTTACTTCTTGCTGCATCATTAATTCTCTTAGAGAAGAAAATCTGATCAAATCATTTTAGTAAGTGTAACTGTGTTTTATAATGAAGAGTAACATTTAGAAAACATTGAGCAGATAAAATATTTCCCTATATTAAACTTGAGAAATAAGCATGCACAGTCCAGGAGAGACTGGCTGAACAAAAGCAAAAGTACAGAAACTGACCCGCAATTTTCCAGTTTTTCTGAAAGTTTCAGAACAACTAACCAATACTAAAGATATATAGTATTCATTTCATGAAGAATGACCTGTAGAAAACATGCATCAAAAGCCAATAAAGTGAGGCAATGATTTATGTGCATCCCAGTATCAAAAGTGACTTTCAAAGGTAAGAGAGTTGTTCTGAAAAAAATATTGTCCCTGCTTGGAAAAAAAAAAAGTGCTTTCTATTGAACCGATTATATTAAAGTGAAATGGATAACAAATATATCTGAAAGTAATTGTACAAATATTCAGTTCAAAGAAATCATAGGTCACTGGTAGGATCTGATGTGGTCAAAGGCTTTTTTTCTTGTGAGAAGCTTGGTAATTAAAAACACAGTTTGTATGGGATAAATAGCCTACAGTTTTCTCAACTATAAATTGAGTAAAATACTTAACTTCTGTTAAATAAAAACACTAAGACACACCTAACACTATAAAATAAGAAATAGCACTTACATTGTTGGAAAAGCATTGGCAGAAAAAACATTACATGAAAGTTATTTTAAGTCTTGCTTCTCCCTACTTATACCTATTCTGTCTAAAACTTTAACTAATGGTGTGACATCTGGCAACCATATTACCTCAGGCTGTGACCTTGCTGGTTCCTACAAAACTGTGGGAAAAGTTTCACGGTGTAGGCATCAGGTTTGGATTTTTTTAACTGTCTAGAAGCACAGAATCAAATATAGATACAAACTACTCAGCTCTTTCATTTCTAATGAGCTGTACCTGCTCACAACAGATTCTTTCAAGAGTTGCAATTAGATGTTTTGTAAGCGAAGAAAGTGAGTGGCTGGCAGCTTTTGGGGCAGAGCAGTTCTTAAATTTTTACAGGAAGTCTACTTTATCCCAAATTAATTTGTATCATCCAACTTGAAGAAATATACAGCAAAAGAGAGCTGATTCTGCAAAATTGTAAAATATTATCACAAAATTTTGTAGCCAGGAACCTTTGCAGAGTTGTGTGTTTTTCCTGTCTGTTTGAAAAGGATGCTGTTTCATTACTAAAGTGGTAATATTAAGAATTTAGGTGCATACCATGTTCAAAAATCATATTTGTAGTTAAAAATCATAAATATTTTCTTTTCCATCTGCCGCCAAGATAGTAATGAAAATAAGATAAGCCAACATCCTCAGTCTGCTTTCTGACAGCGGTCAATTTCTATTAGATGGTGCTTCCACAGAGTTAGAAAGTACAGAGTTACAGAGTTCTGTTACAGTGTTACTTTGTTCAGTCCCTGGGGAGCTTGTCGCAGTATTTCCTCATGGCATGGCAATGATCACTGCAGAGCAGTTTTTCATTTCAGAGACCATCATGTTGCATTAAGCACTGTGAGGAGTGGCATCTGGAGAAAGCCCATCAGTGTAAAAAGGAAAGTTAGGAGGAATATCCATCAGCATCAGACATGAATATGAAATCAGTGGTACCACAGAACAGGAAAGAAGTGTTGGCTGAGTTGGTAATCTCCAGCTACCCAGAGGCCATTTTCTTTCTCTGTTCATCAGATGGCCATTTCATAGGTTTGTTTGGGTTTGGGGTTTGTTTTTGTTTTTGGTTTTTTTTTTTTGTGGATTTTTTTAGGGTTTTTTTTTGTTGTTTGTTTGTTTGTTTTTAACAGAACTTCTTATGGCTTCTTCAAAATTGCCAGAGTAAATTGTTCTTTCTTTCTGAAGAAGCTTTCTTAATTTCTTGTTTGTCCCACTGATAAAGTGCCTAAGATACAAAGTGATGATACAGCTTTGGAAGAATTTCAAGAGAGGAACCATCAGTCTTGAGAGGAAAAATCCTGCACCTCTGTTCTTCCTTCAGTGTTGAGAACACAACACCATGCTTTTTTCTTCTGAAATTTTGTATAAGTAATGACTGTCTGTACTATGTCCGTTATCAAAGATAAATGTTTAATGCTTCTACTCACATCATCCCCCATTTTATTGAAAATTGCTGCCACAAACTGATACTTTCAGTACCCTTGTGTTTTTATTTATATAAATTGGGTCAGAATAAACACTGAAACAAATAAAGAAATTCTCTTTGTTTCTTAAGATCACATATACAGGGAAGACAAGTTTTTAATAGAATTTGCAATTCTCCATATTCAGAAAACACATCCAAACATCCTTTTGGTAATGACTTTAATGTTTGGAAGCTACCAAAAAGCCCCCTGAATTTTTTGATATCTAAAAGAACATTTAAGTTCTGTATGCTACTTTTGCTGTAATCACAGGATTGGGTTAAGAAGCGCTACACATTACAAAAGATGCAAGTTACTGAAATAGTGTTCATATTTTGAAAATATGTACCACTTTCAGGTGATGCAGAAAAAAAACATCAGAAATATATGCACCTAGAAACCACATATTTCTTCAGAAGATGTGTATCTTAGCACAGAAGTTACCATATATCTAGAAACCATAAGCCATTCCTGGATCTATGGATTGTACAAGATACACAGAGAAGTCTAGCACTGTGGTGCTCCAAATGAAAACTACAATGGAAAAGTAATATCCAGTATTCCTGCAAGAAATACTTCTTAAATGAAAATTAATTAGATGAGTTACTGTGGATACAGACTTCTCTGACTGCCTGTAGTGGCTGCTCTGTGCCCATCATTTCCTTCCTCACTCCCTCTCTTGGAGAGTACAGGAAGAGAAAATCAGATGGAAAAGTTCATGGGCTGGAGAAAACACAGGGAGCTTGCTCACCAATTACTGCTATGAGCAAAATGAACACAACTTGGTCATTATCAATTTCTTTATTGCCTTATAACAATAGAGTAGAATTGTGCGAAACAAAGACAAAATGAGAAACAGCTACCCTTACCCTTTCCCCCTTCTTCCTAGGCTCAGCTCCTCGAGTACTGTCCTCATTGAGAGTCCTCATTCCTTTAAGTCCTCCCCTGTTGCCAGGGGAGACCAGTCCATGACAGCTCCTCTGCTGCTCCTACTTCTTCCTACTTTTTCCCTATTCCAGCATGGGTCCCTCCCATGTGACATAGTCCTTCAGGACCTGCTGCAGCATGGGTCTTCTCCAACCTTCAGGAAGACATTGCTTCTGCATGGGTCCCCCAGCCCAGGCTGTAGCTCCTGTCAGGAGCCTGCTGCTATGTGGGCTCTCTTAGCATCATCCTTCAGGGCATCACTGTCTTCTGATGGGGGAGGTTATCCATTGGCTTCCAGAGGACAATCTGCATCACCATGGTCTTCTTGGACTGCAGGGAATCTGACCCGGCACCTGGGACACATCTTCCCCCTCCTTTTCTGGCCTTGTTGTCTGCAGGGCTGTTTCTCACACATTTTCTCTCCTCTCTCTCATAGCTGCTGTACAGCATCTTTAACCTTTCCTGGAGGAGCCAGTGTCATGGCTGTGGGGCTGAGCCATGCCCTGTGGTGGGTGGGCTGCAGTCAGCTGGAACTGTGTGTAGTGTGGGGCAGCCCATGTTGTGTTCTCACAGAGGCCATCCCTGCAGCCCCCCAGCTGCCAAAACATGGGCACCTACACCCAACACGCTGCTTCAGTGCTCCCTTAGCTGAAAGCAAGCACAGGCTGGGGCCTGATGCACAAAGAGGTCAGCAGCACACAGGTGAACAGATCAGTGATACAACTGAAACCTGAGGAGCACAGCCATTGCTGGTGTCAGCTCTGCAGGTCTCACACAAGTAATGAAGGCACAGTACTCAATAAGAGACTCCTCAGTTTGGGCATGACCAGTTTTGAACTTGGATAGTACTTGTGACCAGATTTGGAGGCATCTCTGAGCATCTCCAACCTCAGGTGAAGACAAGGGGAAGGATGTGCAGATGTTCAATACCTGAAATTCAGACACAGAGAAAGTCAGGATAACCACTCAGACTTACTTGAAGGTACTTACAAAAATGTTGCCTTGGAAGAGGTGCAAAACAGCAATAGGAAAAAAGCTCACATCATAACACCTCCATGGTTCCTGTAGGCTTGTTTGGGGTGGCAGCCAAAGGCCCATTCAGTCCGAACTAGAGCATGAGCCAACCTTTTGCCTTTAACCAGCTTGTTTTTCATTCTGTATGTATGAAATAACTCATGTCCCTCACCTGCCTCTCAGCATCGTGGTGCAACTTTAATAAAAAGGACAGCAAATTCATCCTGTGTGTCATGCCCCTCATTATGATGCGAATGCTCAAGTACCTGCTGGAAAACCTTGCCAAGGGAATCAGTACTATTTCACTACCATTTCCATTATTAAACACTGATTTATTTAATGTCAGTATCAAATAGGCTGCTAATAGCCAAAATTTGCCCAGTCATATTTAAAATATTGAACAGAGGTAAGCCTCCCTGTTGTTATCTTTAAATCCAAAGGATTTATCCATAAATTCAAAATAAACTTAAAAGCTTCTCAGAAAAAGCAGCTTTCATATTGAGGGATCTAAACGCTGAACAGACTAAACAAGTCTTCTGTCTTTCTGTCCAATCTATATTCTCTGTGAGAAAACAGTAAAAAAAAGAAATGTCCACATACCCTACCACACATAAGAGAAAAAGCTAAGTCAAAGACCATGGTAAAATCCTTGTAATAATGATGTACAAAATAAAGTCCAGCACTATCCACGTGAAATGAGATATCTCAATTTCTTATATTAAATCAAAGATCTGATCTATATAATCATACAGATGATAAGAAAAATGGTATTCTATTCCACTTGTACAGGAAAAATAAGGACTTAATCAACCAAGTTACAATATAAATATACAATATTACAAGCCTTGATATTCAAACTCATTTTTTTTAATAACAGGTGATTCTTAACTAAATTTAGAATAATTGTAAAATCTTTAGGTTAAAGCAGGAATTCTTATAAAAATTTTCACCTATTTCAAGATAACTTAAAGGCAATGTATGAAAATGAAACAGCAAATCAAGAACTATAAATTCAGTGCAGTTCACCAACAAATTCAGAAATGTTTGAAAATCCAAATAATCTTTAGATTTGTTCTGAATTTTAAGTGACTCTTAGTCAATTTTGGTGTTAAGTAGCTTAAAATTGTCTTTGCCTCAGTATTGATATAATTTGATAATTACAATTATGTCACTGACTATGTCCTCTGATGTTCAAATTCAATAAATAATGCAACTAGTTGGCTATGCTTTGAGTAATAGAATTTCAGTTAATATCAATTCAAACTAAAAAGTATTTTCCTATAGCTGGTCTGTAGAAATTCCTCTAACAATTTTGTCCATCTTTTTTGTTGTTTTCTTTTTTTTTTTAAATCTCAGTCAAGACAGAGGTTCCAAGTTAGAGCAGATCTTGGTGGCAATTTGCACCAATGTAACCAAGTTTTGAGAAACTGGCTTACAGAACAAACAAAGACATAAAGAATCAAGTGTTCTCCATGTGACAGTGGTCTAACAATAGTTGTACTTTATGTGTAGAGCTTTTGTTTCTGGATCTGGGAACAGCATATGGGCAATTCCTCTTACCCTCGGAGGTCAGATTCCATTATATCTGACCTCCACATTACAAATTAGCAAACAAAGCCATTTGTGAGCCTTCACTGCTTGTTACTGTTATTCATGCAAATTTGCTGCAATGTGCCATTTAGGACAGTCCTTGTTGTAGCCCAACAACTCCACAATCTATGCCAATGGCCAATAGACTGACATACAAACAAAGAAACAAGAAGTTAGCATTGATTTTCCCAGCTGTCCACACCTGCTGGCATGAACAGCAGAAGTATCTAAAAATAAATGAACCCATCCTTGGTGGAGGAATGAGGGTCTTGCCCCCAAGAAACAACAGAGAGAAGCCTGCAGAGAAAAAGGAGGAAAAGGTGTGAATTCAGTTTATCAGGAGGTTCAGAGCTGTTAAAGGGCCAGGTGGTGGGGGAAGAAAAGAAGAAAGGGAAGTAGACATTGAGAAGCAGGAATATTTCAATTCAGCCTTCTTAGATTCTTATTCATGTTTTATTTTTTTATAAGGCATACTTAAAGACAATTAAATATGATTAAAATAACATCATTGATTACTTTTGGTGTAGCATTTTATTTAGAGTGTTTTTGGTTCAATTGCTGTAAAACCCCAGGATCTTCAGAAAGAGTTTGTGTTATGCCATAAAGATGTCCATTTAATCTATATTAATTTGGGGTAAGCATGTAGGAGGACACTAGTTGTTTTGGAATTAACCTCAAGTAGCAAAATTTTAAGCATGGTTGTTATATCCACTTAAATGGAAAATCTGTAATAGGGGGAGTTCAGACTACATTAACTCCTCTTTTTGATGATAACAAAGTGGCCTTTACTAGAGAGTGTAAAAAACAGTCATGTAACAGCCAAGAGATGGGCTATTTGATCTTGTAAATTCCTTCTGTATATAATTTACATATTTTTCTGTGGCTCAGCAGTTGTTTATCAAATAGCTTTCGTTATGTAGAACTTAAAGGCTTCTGAGCCAAGCATCTTTGTAGCATTTATCCCTTAAATTTGACTTTAAATTATGCACATTTACATGTAAAAGAAAAATTAATCTATTTTATGTTGTTAATCATAAAGGGAAAAATTCCAAAATTTGATGGTACATTGGGGTGTGTGTGTGGGACATGGAGCACTTTTGCATAACAAATGAGTTACATAATCTGTAAGGTAACAAATGAAGACAACAACATTTCTGTTTTCCTGGCTCTTCCTGTCCCCAAGTTTTGATGTTTTTCTCTATATGTGTTTGGGAATTACTGCATGTAATATGTAGTAGAGTATAGGTAATAAGTCTCCACTGAGGGGCTTATAACCATTTTCGTTACTACCAGTGTTTTTATGTCTTCTCTTTTGCTGGAAAAGTTTAAGGTGAAATCAATGGGAACTTTTTCCTGATTCGTTTATATAAATGTAGTTCAATATAGTCCTTGGGATTTACTATTTAGAACCTTCTCATATGTTTAGGATTTCCAATGGAAATTTTACAAATCACAAAATCACAGGAATTTTAGAGTATTAGTGTCTATGTAATTTCTATGTATTTCTATTTTTCTAATAGAGAAAATAGGAAAAGGAAGAAAAAATACCGGGACTTTAGATTTCTAAAATATATAATAAACAATTAGTAATGTAAGGAAGTATATTATTATAAATATGATTGACCATATATTTATCTCCTTTTCCTCTTTATTATGTTTAATAGCCAACCCTTCCAGTGTTTGAAGTCACAGTCCCAGCAATTTCAGTGGTGCATGGGGATAAACCCCACCACACAATTTTAAATCTCCCTCAGTGTTTTGGCAAAATATACATCTATAAAAGTACTGTATTTTACACCTTCATTGAAGGCCTCTATCCTAACCAAGGGTCAGGATTTCTTTAAAAATTTTACCTTCATTAAAAATTTGATCTATATGCAAATAAAATAGCAATTTAGGCATAGATATTTTCTGTTTTAGTTGTAATTAGATAGCTCATAATTCCTAAGAGGATATTTTATTTTTTCTTTAATTGTCATAATGTTATAGCCAAACTACAAGTTATAATTGTGTAACTTATTACTATACAATATAGTATATCTGAAAACCCAAAGTACCTTGTATCTTTTTACATTTTATAAGAATTTTTTTCCATGCCATTTACCAGGAACAAACATCCAGAAATGCTGCACTGTTCATTGCAGCTGTTTTGATACACTGCTGAGCTAAAAGATCTCTAATATCAATACCTTTAATTTCCAAAAATTGTCACATCCATGCACCTAAGTGTTTACTTCATCTAGGCCAGTTTTTTTTTTGTTTGTTTTTTTTTTTAAAGTTATGAACTATTTTCTCAAACAAGGAAGTTCTATTAATATAAGTTTACAGGCAAGAAGCCCATGTCTGTGTTCTTCTCTGACTCATCTGTTATCAGAAGAATGAGCGTCAGCTTTAGAAAACTCTGTTTTACAACTGCAGCCTGAAACTTCAAAACTGTTTAGAATCTTTCAAAATCAAAAATTTGCAATGTTAACATCGCAGATTAAACAAGGACTATAACATAGAGAGAAAAATTCACTAGCTGTATTTGTGTCATGTAAGGATACAAAGACAGGATTTATCATACCTGATCAACATCCAAGTGAACACCCTATCTTAACCTGCTAATCTATTTAAAGCTTTGCTCAGTGTGGGATGCTTCATCTGAAGAGGAAGTCTCGCTACTCTCTCAAATTCCAAGTTAATTACGTAATGCTGTTGAAAGCTTAGGAGATGCAAGTATTTCCTAAATTGACCAAATACTGAGCCGAGCCCTGAGGCTTCCTTAAAGCTCAGGACTCTGCCTGAGACCATAGCCAGGATGTGGTTCCCTGGCATCCCCTCTGTACTTGCTCCCTGTCAAATATGCAACCAACACCTGGATTCGACTCTTTTCAACCAACTTAAAGCGAAGGGAACTACCAAAACAATTCCTTAAAAAAAGTAAAAACTAGAGACAGGAGGCTTTTAATGAAAAGCCAGACTTAAGGCTGGAGGATAAGCAGAGTGTTGGTAGTAAAAAGCACCTGTGACTCTGGGTCTGCACCCTGAAGTTTTACTTAAATATCTTTCACATCTGAGGACAGGGTCTCTTCTGGAAAGGGACGTTTTAGTGCTGCTGGATGAGATAGCTTGCTGTGCTAACTATGAAAACTGTCACATCCATAACAAATAACTTGTGATGAAATATTTAAGTAACAGGATCTTTTTGGATTTCTAGAGGCACTCTTTCAGAGAGCACACAAGACTGCACAGATTAAAAAGTCAATGGAATTTCTTCGGAAGTGAATTACTGCTCATTTTCTCAGAAAGAATTGTAAATGTAGCTGTATATTTTATTGTAATATATCATTTTTTTCTTAGAAGTAGCAGCTGGGGTTATCTCAATGTCACCCTACTTAGCTCTACTTTTTCAAGCTGGTTATTGTCAAACAATTTCAGCATGAATGTTTATCATATAAGGCCTCAGATCCAGAGAATATTTTTTAAATTAGTCATAAAATATTGCTTAAATTATTTCTGACTTTATCTGAATAAAATATAAACCAAAAATATTTTGGGATTGAGTTGTACTGAGGGATATTTTTTCCCTCTGTTCTGAGTCCTACCATTTTGATATGACGATTTGACAGTTCTATTTTTCTGAAAGGCCAGCAAAATATTAAAGAAGAAAACTAAGATCCGAAGAACAAAAAACTAGGTTCTTTTTGAAAAATAACCAATATATGCCTTAGGCTGGTATGCAATTTGCATTGATGTCAGTGGGCTTGCATTTTTATGTACTACAACTTGAAAATCACCTTGATTAATCCTGATTTCCTTTAAAGAGAGAAAAGCTTTTAGAAACTGATGATTTAAGAAAATGAATAAAAAAGAATACATATAGAAATTGCACAGGGGAAGAAGGTTTGAGACAAACAACATGCTACTCAGTGATAAATATATAGAAGGTGTTAGAATCAGAGTCTGTTGTCTGTCAGGAATGAAGATGTAGGCATGTAAAACAGAATGCAAAGAAAAAGATTTATCTTTACTAAAAATATAAAAAGTAAAAAAAAAAAAAAAAGAGTTCAGAATATTCACAGAAGTCAAGCAGTTGAAATAGGCTAAATATTTCTCTTAATATTCTTCAAGAAGACATGCAGGAAAGCAATTTTTCTTCTTACTATGTACTGGAAGTAAATTCTATGTTGCTCTTTACTAGGTCTCCTGGTTTTGCTGCTTGCATCAGTGATGGTTAAGTGTATAAGGAAAAGCAGAATCTGCAGTATGAATCCAGTATTTTGAAAAACTATTTTGAAACATTGCAGAATAAACTGAAGACAATTATTGGCTTAATAAATGAGAGAAATATTTTTCCCCCAGCTTTTGGGGCTTTCTTTGTTGTTTTTTCTTTTTTCCCCTCCCCTGAAGACAGTCAGTTGTGATAACACATCTAGTAACCAAATAGAGGTTGATAACGGTCCCTTTGTTTCCGAGTATGTTCTGATGTGGCTGCTAAATCATGCTTCTATCTTTTGCACATCTGAGCCTCCCATTTTCTCAAGTTGTGCTTCTACCATACTTCAGTCCTCAGGGCAAAGAAAAGCAGTCTTGTCCTGCATTGAAAATCCTTTGTGTAGTGGCTTGGTTGCCCAGAGGGGTGCCTTACATCTCTCAATTTTTAGAACATTACCTTTAAAAACATAACCAACAAGACAAAAGAAAACAAAAACGTAAAAATTTTAAATTAAAGCCTGTTTTCATTAGTTGGCATGCACTGAAAACCACGTGTCAGCTAGTGGGTGTGTATAAACACAGTGTTGAGGCTGCAGCTGGTCTTCAACAGAAATATGCTGCTGCTGAAGCAGAGCAGCATCATGTCATTTTGGAGTGTACAACGTATCAAGCAGTAATTTAGGGCTAGATTGCAGTTTTGACCTCATGCTACCAGTGAGGAAGATGAGCTGTATGCTAAGAGCAGTTCCCAGCGCTGCTCCCTGTTGTGCTGGGAGTGCACACAGAGCAGCTGCTGCTGCCCTCACCAGAGCTGTGCACACCCTCTCCCACACCAGCCCATCTCTGCTGACATCTGGGTACAAACAGCATCATTGCTTGAACCATGTCAAGGTTGCTGCCTGCCATTAATCAAGCTTCTGTCATCACTTTTGTCAGGTCCTGATGAAACAGATGAAGTTCTGAACAGAGCAAAATAAGTAAACAGAAGAATATGCTATCCTTCTTCATTCCTCTGCATACATTTTTGAAGAAATGCTAGCCAACAGCTTGTCATTTCACTGAGACATAGCTGCACAGTGATAAAGCTTTCAGACTGTTAAATGGGTGGCTTGCAGCTGAAAGAGAACTCTGGGAAGAACAATCCGAGACAAAACCTCTCTCTTTGAAGCCATCTAAATGCTGTCTAATCTGTAAATAGCGAGGTGATATGAACCCACAGCCATCCTTCTACTAAAGTGAGAGCCAGTAACAGACCCTTGACTTATGTGAATTACAAGACTGAGATCTAAGAAAGTGATTTGTGGCTCACATTGGACAAACAATTATCTAGCACTAGTCCCAGAGAATCTACACACTGCTTTCTGAAAGGGTCACACAGCTCAAATGGTTTCTTAGTGAAATTAGTTATTTTCTAATTGTAGAGCTAATTAAATTGTAAAGAGAGACCTGTTGGCACTGGAAACAATATTTAAATTAATCAGATACAGCCTTTTTATTAAAAGAGCTGTTGAACTACTTTACACTGGCTGAACCCCTCTACACCTGTCCAATCCAGTCATCTTCCAGTATCTGTGAAGAATAGCAGAAATGAGAAAATTTCAAGGCATGTTTTTGTGCCAAATGTCTCTCTTAGCGATAAGTATGCATCTGCTTCCTTCAGGTGATGCCTTAGGTTTACCTTTTATATTTTTTAGATTCTGTACTGCTTTAGTACTGAGCTTCATATTAAGGGATGGTCAGCTCTCTTCACAGAGTACATAGACAAAACAATTCCTTTTCTAGCTTGGGACCAAGGACAACCAACCCAAATTTCAGGCCCTGGCGCATACACAATGTGGACTGAAGAGAGAGAAAAAAGAAGGATGGGACTTCATAACCTAAAGCTATAATGGGACAATTAACTCCAATATGCTAATGGACAAGAACTTATAAAAGTGTAAGACCCCATGACTGATTGTCCATTTTGTGACCATCTTGGTTCATCTTGGGTGTAGCCCTGGCTGGGCTTTTGTACTGCCCAAGGTGTATCCATTGAGGCCTTCTAATAAATACCTACTTTATTTAACTCTGTTTAGTCTCTGTTCTAGGTCAGCCTTCACAAGGCATCACAGGCAGTGAACAAAGCAATAGACAGATACTGAGATACTTTTTCCTCTGCTCCTGACATTAGCAATGGGAAGGTATACATAGCTAGGTGGCCCTTCTGCTACATCCTACATTCAATATACAGAAATTAAATCACTAAAAAACTGCAATCAAGAAAAAGAAAAAAAAAAAAACCAAACCATAAACCAAATGAAAACTAAAAACCAATGAGATTAAAAACCTTCAAAAATATCGTCATGTAAGGAAATGCAGATTTCTGTTCCATAAAGTGAAGAAGAGAAACATTGTACAACAAAAACAGTGTTAGCTGTTCTAGCAGCCACGATTATATTATTCATTAAAATGTTAGTGGATTGTTCCTCACTAAATATAGGGGTTTGGAACACTTAAATACTACCTGTAAACAGAATGACTTTTCTATGAGAAAATTATACTTAAAACATCATATAGTTTTATCATTGTTTCATCCAAACATGCATATTTTACATGAAATTTGTTACTAGTTATAGACGAATGTGTGAACTAAGATGGTAAAGAATTCTGTACTGAATAAAAACATTTTTAGCCCAGCATGTGTCATATATCTCGTATCTTTACGATACTATTAATAAAGTGTTCCTATATGAAACAAAAAAAGGCATCAGCAAAGATTGAAAAAACATAATTTAGACTTTGAAAACCAATTTATTGATAATAGTAGAAAGCTTTCCACATTTTCCTGGTCATGAATACTTCAGATTATTAACATCCCTCAGAAGTACCTATATTTGAAAAGAAATCCTTGGATAATGCATGCCATCAGACAATTGACTCCTTTAGGCAACCCTGGCAAAATTAGAGTTAAAAGAAGGTGCAAATCAGAGACAGGTGCAGACAGAATTAGTGGAAATATTTTCTGTGTATTACTTATACAGACACATATACACAAATAATAATAAAAGTAAAATAAATAAATATATAAGCCTATAGTGCTGATGGAACACAGGTGGTAGGTTAGTTTTGCCTTTTTAAGTAGTGTTGATAACAAAGCTTCAGTGTTCTAACATATGACCTCTGCTTCACTGAGTGCAACTGAAGTTTCTGTGGTTTACATTTACCATGCTAACCTGGTGAAATTATGGCCAGGAAGAAAAAAAGTAAAAATGACAGTCTGGCAGCTCTGCTGGGTGTCATTCTATCAATGTCTCATTTATTCTCTCAGGTTACACATGCCAGTACATTAACAGAGTGCATTCACTACCTGCAAATGAGCCCATTTCCCCTCTGCTCCCTGTCATTCATTGCCTACTGCCACTGAAGACTGCAGAGACTTCATCTTGCTAATAATCAGCTCTGTGGTTAATTCTGGAGGCAGAATACAGTCCATCCAGCTCACTGCTTGGCAGCTATTCTGACTTTGCTGTGTGACATTAGCTAAAACTTATTTTTGTCAGTTCACTAAGAAAATATCACTAGGTGAAGGCATACATATGGTTACATTTTCAAATTGACTTCTGAAAAACGTTCTCAGGATATTTGGAAAAATGCCTGTTTTAAAGAGAGAACTGAAGATTAGTACAGAAAATAGGTTTTCCACACACACTATACAAGTGCTACAGGTGAACTTTAGTATGATGCTTTTGAAAAAGTGCTTAAAGGATCAAAAAAATATCTCTAAGAGTTGCCATTCAAAACACACCAGCAGACAGTCTTCAATTTTTAGCAACTCAAAGGGAGATATGAGGCTGAGTAGAAAAATATATAGGGAATAAAATGGAATGACAATTATATAAAACAAGTTAGATCGATTTACAGAGGAAATTATCAGCAACAAATATCTTTAAGATCTGTAGTCATTAAAAAATGTACACATTTTCCCAAGACTGTTTAGTTGTCTTAACAAGCTCTGAAAGCTTGCCAAAAAATGGAGAAGTCTCACATTGTTCATGCTGCTGTCCAAGAACATTCAGGCAATTACAGCTCTTGCAGATGTCATGATGTCAGATTTGTGGGCAATGACAAGCCGTGTGATTTTCTTCTGCCTTCACAAACACTAACTGATCAATGTGCAGTATAATCTCCAAAAGTTACTGTGTCTATATAAAAGCATTCAGTTACAAATGAAACAGCCACAGCAATACTTAAGAGTCTGTCAAAGAATGGTATTGCAATATACCTACAGTCCAAGGTCCAGTTTCAAGGCCTACGAAAGTCACATGAGAAATCTAGAAATCAAATCTGTGTTAGGGAAAACATTTATAAATCTATAAAAAGTTATTAAAAATAAGTCTAAATCTGCAATCCGTGCATATAGAACTTCATAACTGTGTTTAAGATAGAAATATAAATATTTTTATAATTTTTATGATCTTAATTACAGAATTTTTTTCCAGTATATTTCTTTTGAATTGATCATAAGATGGAGAGCATCTAATTCCATTGTCAAATATTTCAACAAATGACTAGTGTGTTTTCAACAGTTTTTCAAAAACTAGGAAAGCTGAGAACATAAAGTATATAATTCCAACTGCATCTTTAGTCAAATCACTGCTGTTTGAGTATTTCTTTTGAGAAATTGTGCCCTACTCAAGCCAGGACACAATTTACACTACAACAGTTGCTTCGGTAATTTTCTCTCGTCATTTCTGCCTGATGTGAATCTACAGTGTTCGAAGAATGCAAGCCCCATATATGGAGAGCAGGCCACATCTCTTTTGTGTGATGCAAACCATAATTTTGAGAAAAGTGGTGGATTCTTGCAAAGACAAGAATCTTGGTTGGAAACAGAATCTCATTTCTTCTTTCTTTGGCACCATTTTTGGCTATTTATTAATTCTAAAGGAAGAATAACATTGGAGAAATGTGAGGCACTAAACACTGCACTCTTTTTCTTCTGAAGTTAAATTCACAAAATAATGGCCAAGCTTGTGAAAATTACTAGGTGGCTGTGATGAGCAGGGTAATGATGCAAGTTTGCAAAACTCACTTTCTGAAGTAAATAAAGAGTATTACTTGGCTTGGGGATACTATTATTACTAATTAAGTGATAACATTCAAAATTATATTGAGCTTTACTAATGTCACCCACAGTTTTTACAAGACCATAAATTAATGATACAAATTTACTATTCCATCAGTATTTTAAGAAATTATTTCCTGTTTTGACTGAGTCTTGGTGATTTAATTACATTTACATCAGAATAAAAACAAAATGTCATAATGTGGGCTAAAATGTGAATAGCTTCCAAATCCAAAATCTTATTCCTTAAATGTTTTTATACTTTGCAATTATGTACAGCATTAGTATTAGAAGAAAAGAGTAACCTCCATGAAAATTTTACAGTTCTCAAGAATATACTGTTTCCCAGAACAGTAGAGCATCTTCAGATGTTAATATTATCCAAGCAATAAACTACATAAGCAGGTCCCTTTAGAATAAACTGTCTTTATGAAGCAAGTGCAGTAAACCATGTGGTAAATTACATAAAAGTAGTACAGAAGTGCCCTGATACAAACTAAAATGCTAGATGTTTTAATAACATCAAAGATTTTATCAGTGGTTTATTAATTTTAAATGACATAACCATAAACTTGTATATAAAAAGGAAAATATATGTGGCAATTATGTGCCCTGAGCCAAAACTCCTGTGCAATGCACTGTGCCCTCAAGTGAAGCAAAACAGTTACGTACATTAGGCATTGCATTGCCAGCTCTTTCTGAGAATTCAGATTCAATTCGCGGCCGTTTAATCCAGCCTTTTCATTTCAGGGAAAAAAACCTAAAACAACGAGTCCAAAACATGCCAATGTTCAGTTTAATTTGGCTGTATATTTCTGAGGGAAGAAGATTTTTACTACCTGTGAAGAGGTAATTAAAAAATCAGATGAGTAAGAAATGCCTTTCCAGGGGACACTGACCTTATTGCCCCCAGGTGATGATCACAGCCACTGCTGGGGGGGAGCTGCTTTCCCCTGTCTGAGTGCCCTGTCCTGCCCAGAGACCACAACCCCTGCCTTGGTAGGTCAGTGGGCACATCCCTGCCTGTGCTTCCCATGCCTATGGGCCTGTTCTCCATTAATTTGCCTAACCTGTTGTTTTGGGCTTTACTGGTATTGTCTGCATCGACAACCTCCTCTGCCAACAAATTCTGCGAGTTCATCACCTGTAAAAATGTGTTTTTATAGGTTTTAAACAAACATCATGGATATGGATTTTCCCAATTAGGTTTCTTGAAGGCCTTTTGCTTTGCAGTTCATGGTAGACAAATTGATATTGACTGACTCACCAAGTACAATACTCTGTATGAAAATAAATTATCTAGCTATTATTTAGATGCAACAGTTTTTTCTGCACCACTCTATAAGTCAATTGCATATCTGCATATGCAATTTAGCACAAAAGTGGATCCAGTTAAATGGAAAATTAAATAGGAAAACAGAGAAATTAGAAAGTCTCACTAGGGAAGAAAATATAAACAATAAATTAAGAATATCATAAATGAGCTTCCAAATTTGCATCTGCTCTGCTGCAAATACAAACATTTAGAACATATTTCAGTTCGGTATTTTGTACCTGATTTAGAAGCAGTAAAATTCGGGAATGCACATTAAAGTATTTGTTGAGATCATGTCACAAACTTTAAGATAATGCAATAATTATATGCTATTCCTGGCTGCAGAAAGCACACATACACAAAAAAAAAAGAGGGTTTATACATGCATCTTTGCTGGCATTAAAAGAAAACCTTTACAAAACTGCTATCATCCTACTGATTTAGAATACTAATTTCAGGAACTTGGTAGTCAGTTAAAGCAATAAACACACAGCTACTTGTATATGTCCAGGTTGTCTTTACTGTGCATGTGCAATAGGTCCACTACAGCTTGCATATCTAGATAACTAATAGTTGGGGGTTTGTTTGTTTGTTTGTGGTTTTTGTTGTTGTTTTGCTTTTTTTTTTAATTTCAGATGTATTTTTTAATATTTACTGATGCATGTTTTTACCAATAGTAGTGAGTGAATAGAAAAGGATGAACAAGTCTGGAGTAAGAGCAAGCAAGGTAGGCCTTCAAGGCAAGAAATCATACTTTTAAATGGACTCTGAAACAAATTGAGAGGCAGAATAAGTATTAACATACAAGGATAATTTTCTTATGTAGGGAAGATCTTATCTTAACTCTCTTGTACATTTCTACCCCCTTCCATTCCCAATACTCTGATTTCTTTGCTTTCTCTCCTTCCTTTTGGCAATCTTCTTTCAATTGGCATGTCACAAGGTTAGTTTTAAATATAGCAGTCAGTGATGTTTGGGCATTGTATTCCCTATTTGATGTTCCTATTAGAGAAGAACCAGGAATTTATGGGGGTTTCTCATCTGACATGCCCTGATGTTTCTTTGTCCGGTTGCTGCTCCTTGAGATAGGTGAAAAATCAGATAGCAGGAAATTCCCAAAGAATTGGAAGTTGCAACAGTTAACTCAGAAGTACAATAAAGATATTATCACTAATGGGTTCATGTCCCTGTCAGATAGAGTTTTTGATATGTTGATCTTCAGAGAACTTTTGGAATGTTAAAGGACAGAAGTCAGAGCAGTAAAGAAGGAAAAAGATGTTATGAATAGACAGCTTTGAAAAAAGGATGCAGAGATAATAAGACTTCATCCTATAATGAATGAGTCATAGAAATAATAAATAAAAAGAAGACTGAAAACTTCTTAAAAAACACTCAGAAAAAGTTTTTCCAAGCTCCTCTCTCTGTATGACATTCGAACTAAGGGAAATTTAAAATTACACCGCATCTTATATTGAAAGTGCTAAGAGATGGCTTTTGTAAAAGAACCTCTACAAAACTGTGAGAATTACAAAACTATCTTCATTTGTGCACCTGCAGTTACATGCTAAAATGTCATACACAAAGATGTACAGCAATATCCACTGTTTGTCCACCTTTCATCAGTTTATTGGGATGGAACCCATCTGACACAGAGGATATAAAAAAGAAAAAAAAAAGTTATTTGAATTACAGAAACCAAGCTTGTGAGGAGTCAGGAGTAGGCAGCTCTTTAAAGTTCATCTTATGCAGAGTGCAGTAAGGAAGGAACAAGGGACAATGTAAATGAGATCAGTGACTAATTTTCCCAGTGGTGGAACTCCTACACATTTTAACTGCAGATCAGTAAGAATACACTTGGAAGAAAAGATACTCATATTAAATAATGCCAATGGAGAGGAAAATGTCCAACTGGCTTCAGCAGCAGTCATGGGAATATACAAGCTAAAGGGAACAAGCAGGTAAGAGGGAAAGCAGAGCTGCTAGTGTGAGTCCAAAACAGGAGATGCAGACACAGAGGGAGTCAGTGCTCCCAGTAATCAGAGGCTAATTTTCCCCTATTTAGGTTGTCTTATAATGGCAGCAATAATTATTGAGCCCATCCACCACTTTTCATTTTTAATGTCCAGTAAACTTTTTTCCCTTGTGTGTGTGTGTATATGTTTTTAGTTACTATTTTATGGAGATAAACACTTTTCCCTTAATATATCACTCTTCTATTTGTAAAAATTAAAATATTTAAATTGAATACCAGTCTTGAGCCATGATAGCATAAAATGTATTGCACCAGCTGATACAGCAGGCCCCTGGATCAGTTTTGGGTAAAGAATCATCTCTTTTCTGGTCTAAAACAAGAGCAGCAAAAATGAAGCTGCTTTTCAAGGATAGGAATATTTCTTAAAGTTTAACCTAATTAGGCCTTCATTTAAGAAAATCTGACCAAAATGGCCACAATTACAGTGCAGGAGTATATTGGCAATGGAGAGTGTATGTGTCTCCTCTATTAAATGCTTTTGTAGCCACCAACACCAGCACTGAAGACAGTGTAAGAAAACTTTGTTCAATGTAGACTGACCATATTTAAAGAGGTGAGAAGGACCCAGACTGAACACTCCCACAGAGGTGAATGATGTAGCTCTTCCTCCTGAAGAAATATTTTTATTTTGGAAAATGCCTGCTTCCTTAATTCCTTCTCCTTGCTGCAGAAATGAGATACAAATCCATTCTATTATTATCACATGGGGTCACATAAAGTTCCCACTAGTCCTATTTGAGGAAATGTGAGGAGCCCAATGTGCATCTGGTTACAGCTCTTCATATTTCATTGAACAAACGTATCATGCACAGCTAAAAGGAATTTTTACTTAGTAAGTGATGATTCTCATGTAATTGCTCTTGATAGATCCATGTGAGTTCAGTCTCCTGTGCTAAACAAACCCCTGTTGCAGCAATCACAGTACAATTAAAATTAGCTTAATAAAGTCCCTTTGTCATATTGTTCTACAGATAGAAATACTGTCCTGCAAAATGACAGACAGTTTTGAGTTGCAATTAAGAATTTAGCAAAATCTTGATAGAGCAGATGGAAGACATTAATATGAATCTACTGTGAAAGAGTAGCACAGTGATGGTGACCACACGGAGAAACAATTAGCCATAAACTGAGAGGGCAGTGACATACATCCTTTGGAAAGCATTTGCATATGCTGCACTGCACTTTTACATTTTTGTTGGGTGGTGATAAAAATGTAGTTTCTTGTGCAATACACAGTGTAACTCCCCCCTCCCTCCATGACTATTATAAGGCTATCTTCTTTTGTGAACCTACAGTTATGTGCAAAACAATTCACGAGCATATACACACAATGTCTATCATTTGTCCAGCTATCATTACTTTGTTTTTTCCAATTATGATCACAAGCATGAATTTTCAAAAATAAGATCAGCCCTTAGATCAGATGAGCAACAATGTACCATCCATCTTTAGTATGTGCTTAAGAAATTCCTTTGTGAAACAGCCTTGCATTATAGACAAAGCAATGTAGTCCTAGAGTCTAGGTTACATAAAGAAAACCCCAAACCCTCTAAAGATTCACCTCCTACTTCACCCCCTCATCGCTTTGCTTTACACGAGTCAGCAAGATTTCCAGAGCGCTGGCAGACACATCAGTGACATCAGCAAACACTCCATTATCACTATAAACGTAAATTGTAAAATAGAAAAATGGTTTGGGTTGGAAAGGACCTTAAATATCATCTAGTTCCAACCCCACTGCCATGGGCAGCGCACCTTCTACTAGAAGAGGTCCCATCCAGCCTGTCCTTGAACACTTCCAGGGATGGGACATCCACATCATCTCTGCGCAACCTCTTCCAATGTCTCACCACCCTCACAGTAAATAATTCCTTCCTAACATTTAATCTAAAGCCACCATCTTTCAGTTTGAAGTCATTCTCCTTTTTCCGGTAACTACACGCGCTTGCAAAAAGTCCCTCGCTATCTTTCTACTAGTCTCTCTTCCGTACTGGGACGAATAAATCACGCTCTGGCGTAGCTCAAGGATATCTCCTCTCATGCTGTCACTGATAAGCTGCCAGCGAGGAGAGGCCAGCCCGCCTCGCCACGCCCCTGGCAGGAAGGGGCACACACTGGAAGCTTTAGGTCCCTCCGCCCCTTCCCCGCCGCCATCCCGGCCCGCGGCGGGGCGGGAGGCGCGGGGCCTCATGGGAACTGTAGTTCTCCGTTCTCCCGCCGGCGGGCAGCGGCGCGATGAGAATTCCCGGCGTGCTTCGCGCGCAGCGCGGGGCGGCGGGCTCGGGGCGGAAGCGGGCGGACTACATTTCCCGAGGTGCCCCGCGGGCGCCTGCAGCCGGGCGGGCGGCGGGCGGGCGCGGCGGTTGAATGCGGGCGGGCGGAGCGGCGCGATGGAGCTGTCGGCGCTCGTCAGGAAGCTCGGTAATGGCTCCTCTCCCTCCCTGCCGCCGCCTGCGGGGCCGTGGGCAGCGGCAGCGTGCGGCCCGGCGCTGCTCTGCGGCAGCTTGGCAGCCCCTGCCCGGCCTCCGCCGCCCCTCTGCCCGCTGCTCTTCCACTCCGCTCCCCGCGGCAGGCGCGGAGGGGGCGGCGGCGCTCCCCTGGGGGATCGTGCTTCCCCAGGGAAATGCCAAAGGCGTCCCCTTCCACTCGGCGGGCTTGGGTAGTTTTGTTCGGCTGGTGGGTCCGAGGCAGCTATCCGTACCCACAACATACTCTGGTAGAGGTTCCGCTACTGCGTTCAATTAGTAGAGGCGCATTTGGCACCGGATTAGATCAGTATAATTTAATGTCTCTTCTCTTTATAATCATGCAAACACACGCGATGAGGTTGTTGCTTGTGAGCGCTAATCGTATTTGACTTCCCGGTAGGCAAGTACTGGCAGCTTATAAACCGTTTTTTTTTTTTTTTTTTCACAGCATCTCAGTTTCTCCAAATAAGAAAAAAGTTCTGTCAAATAATTCTATGGGTTTCTTAATCACTTTTTTTTTTTTTTTTTGGGCAGGTCATGAACTGGCAGAGATAAGAGAGCGATCTTTGAAGACTATTCTGTTTAAACTAGATCACAACTTGATTTCCTATGCTGATCTGGTCCACGAAAAAGCACTTTTTCGTAACCTTTTGGAGTGGTTCAATTTCCCAGTCGTACCAATAAAAGAGGAAGTGTTAAATTTTGTGAACAGTTTGATCAAGGTATGACATATTATCATTAATTTATTTTTAAACTGTATGTTTTTAGAATGCGGAATCTAAATAAAGCTGGATATTATTTGACTTTGTATCTCCATGTAGCGAGATTTTTAGAGTGTTTACAAAGACAGGAAAAATAAAGCCACTGTGTGTAGATCAAAGTTAAAACAATTTCAGCGAATTCAAATGGGTTAGAGAGATACTGAGAAAAATAGTTTTTTCTGGGTTTCTGCTTTAGTTTGTCAGCTTCAGTTTCTCATCTAGTACTTAATTTTTAACTTGGAGCATGATTTTCGCTAAGCATTTGCATTGTTCCTGGAAAGTAAAGATTTGAACATTGTTGCAACTAATTGAGAAAATGTTACAGAAACCTCAGATAGCTCAGATTTTTACATTCTTATGTTTTAATAACAAAACTGCAACTATGCAGTGTTAAAAAAAGCCATCCTTGATACTGACAGATGGATGTCATGGTTTAACCCCAGTCAGCAGCCAAGCCCCACAAAGCCACTTGCTCACACCCCATCACTGGCACTGGGGAGAGAATGGGATTGGTAAAAGGGAGAAGACTCGTGGGTTGAGACAAAGGTAGTTTCATAGGAAAAACAAAAGCTGCCTGCACAAGCAAAGCATAACAAAAGACTGATTCACCACTTCTCACCTTCTCCCCAGGTATTGAGCCATCTCTGGGGGAGCATGGCACCCTCACACATAATAGTGACTTGAGAAGACAAATACCATCACTCCAAATCTCCACCCTCTCTCTTCATCTCACCCCCTTTATAGGCTGAGCATGCTTTTGGAACTAGATGATCTTTAAGGTTGCTTCCAACGCAGGCCTTTTTGTGATTCTGTGATATGGAAAATCCCTCTGGTCAGTTGGGGTCACCTGTCCTGGCTGTGTCTCCTCCCAAACTCCCCTGTACTCCCAGGTCCCTTGCTGGGACAGCAGAAGGGCCTTTACTGTGTAAGCCCTGCTTAGCAGTAACAAAAATTACTCTATTATCAAACCTGTGTTCAGCACAAGTCCAAAACTTATCCCTGTGTTCAGCTGCTGGGAAGAAAATGAACTCTACTTCATCACAATGGTCTAAACGAATAAAGGCAAAATATTACTTCAAAATTGCAATTTTTTTTCTTCTCCCTGCTGTTCTCTATATCCTGCTCCACTCCAGAGACTTCAAGACTATTCAAACTAACTTTGTCAGTTATTTGTCTTAATGTAGCATCCACCTGCTGCCCAGAAAATGATTGGAATTGGGGCAGTTGAATTCTTCTCTCAGCTTCGCTCCGACGTGGATCCAAATTTGCAGGCCATAATTGATGGGATTGTGGATAGACTGTTCTTTCTTTCTTCTGAACTCCCTTCTAGTTCTTCAGTATGTTATCAAGCTCAGTCTCAGCCTTCAGTAGATCAGCCAGGTAAATTACTTCTTTTGAACTGTAATTTATTTTATATCAAAATAAAGCAAATGAAAAGGCTATGAGAAACTAATGTTTTCTGGCATAGTAGGCAAATTATTCCTGAGAGGTCAGAGAAGTGTGTGTTAATCAGATTCTGCCAGAGACAGTGTGACCTTAGCTAAATCACCTGGTGGCATTCCTGTAATGGAATTCCATATCCATTTCCTCAGTGCATAATATCTGTTTTCTGTAATGTACAAAGAGCATGACGCAACTTTCAAGGACAGCTTTATGGCAGCAAGTGTGCAGCAACTTCAAATAAATCTGTAATTTAGCCAGTATGCTTTGCTGCTGTTCTTTGTATAGTAGGCTCTAGGTTGGAAAGCAATTGAAATCCTAGGAGGAAGAAAAAGAAAAAAAACAATAGCTGATCCTTACAGAAAGATTTTTGAAAGTACAATAGCTGTATGCTCTATGTTCTTAGTATTGGATAAGCATTTGTCATAGAAGAATACATAAGCTTTCTTTAAAATGTCACATTATGTGTGAAGTGCTATTGCTTGCATCTGTTACCTAGCTCATTATCTGTCCTTTACAATGATTTACATTTCCTCCTAGATGTAGTCTAACCCATTTGGTTCTTCTCTTCTGCCTTAAAAATTTTGGAACAGAGTTTGGAGGAGAAGATTATGCATCATATTGCATTAACTCCTGCTTATTGTGGGAAAGACTGTGCTGTTACACAGTGCATGTAGCAGTAATGACCACACCCCTGTCACTCATACTGTGCAGTCACAGAGATAAAAGTAATTTTTTGGTGGTTTCTGCCACCTCTCTAATGATTGGAGATATAGTTCACTAGAACTTTGTGCCTGGTAATTAATTTTTAATATTTTTTTCCTTCCTATGCCCATTTTTACTTAATGTTTCTACTATATGGAGAAGAATAGTCTTCTACATGTGCATTCTGAAATTATGTCTTTCTGAAACTACTCGGTTGAAGTTATTTATACTGTAAATTGTATGCATGTGTGGATGGAATTATCCTAATGCTTCCTAGCAGGAGTGTTGTATTTCTTTCTGTTTCAACTTCAGTTACGGGAAAAAATTACTGTAAGCTAATAACCTGGCATTATCTAGTTTGATTCTTTGAATTCAATATTATGTTCTGGAGAAACTTTTAGTGTTAACATTTCTTGTGTATTTTTTTATACAGTTTGCATATGAATGACATGAGGCAAAATACAGGAGGGCAACTTTCTAGGTGACCTAAGAAGATGGCAGTTTGGTAGAAAAAGGTTTCAAGTAATTAATTTTAAAAGTTAATTTTATTACTACAGAGGTAGATTTAAGGAAAGTCATTTATTTGGCTGCCACTCCTCCATCAGGCAATACATTTTGTGTAATTGTTTTTGCTATTGTTTGTATGGTATTCTAGATAGTGTAAAAAATGGAGAAAATTCTTTACAGTTGCAGAATATTATTATAAAAAATAAGCATTGACACACTTTTTTTACTTCATTTTTCTGATCCTCTGAGACTATTTTAACCTGTTAAGGAAACTGATTTAAACTCAAGGGCAAGAGAGAGATAGTTAAGGAAAAGCATGAAAATAAATAGAGCGTTTTTTGTGCATGTGCATTTTTTTAAACTTACCCATTTTTTTTCCTTTTAGTTCTGCCTCAAGAGGAATTATTCACTGGATATTTTTGTCAAAGTAGAAGTCATCTGCCGCAGTTAGAAATATCTCCCAAAAGAACAGTTGGTATGTGTAGTTATAAAGGAATATGTTAATTACAGAAAGAGCTTAGAGTTGTAATTTAGATGGAATTCCATTACAAATGTGGATAGCAAGATTGGCTCTTCTTTTCCCTTTTGTTATTCTGTGAAATCTGACACCACAGAAGCTACAATTATAATGCTAATAAAAGTGAGATTCACCTTAATAGCTATTTCCCTTTTCTAGTAAATAGTGTAGCTCTTTGGAATATCTAAAGTACATAAGAAAGTGCTTCAATTTAAAAAATAATTTAAATTGCCACTGTTTTCCAGATGATCTGTGATTTGTAATCAGAAGGGGCTTAAAGGATTAAGGATTTCAACAAAACTTAGTCTGACATACCTTTCTACTTTTTAGAAAACTGGTGTAGGTGCTAGGGTAGGTTCTTTGCTTCGTATTTAAATGAAAACCAGTGTTATGCTTTGATGTTTTTTTTGTCAAATGATGTGAGGTGTTTCACTGGCAACCACAGATCAATAATATTTTTGCAGGTTTTTGCCTGTACCAGTATACCAGTAGCAGTTCACAGCAGAGTGCCTTACTTAAAATACAGTATGGTGCTGAGATCTAGATTTTAAAATATGACTTTGGCGTTACTGTAGGTTAATCACCAGTTGAGTTTTTAGTAACGTATCAACTATCTTAGGAATTGCAAAATAATTATTACAAACTTTTAAGATAGAAATGGCTTTATAGTTATTTTCATGACAAAGTTATTATGTGTCATAATTTTGTAAGAACAATAATTTCTGCTGCTTGAAAAGTAAAACCGTGAGGTCAGTTTTCCATTTTTAGAGATTATGCTAATGGATAAAATATTCTTCAGTAGCAGATAAAAATTATAATTTGATTGAAAGCATGATGTGACAGATTGAGTGTTCTTCCACTAGTGCTGTGTTTGTTATTTGGTAAAGCTTTCTTCAATAAACATATTTCATTTGTATTTGGTATGACCTTAGGGATGTTTTGGTATTTCTGAAAACTCTAAAAGCATTTGCATTTGTGCAAGCCTATATTTACTGAAAGATACTTCTGTATAAGATAGTATATTGTTTATAAATTTTTTACTTTGCCTTGGATGTATACAATGTAAACTTTCTACAAATTATATTTCAAGACATCTGTTCTTTTTTTTTTTTTTTTTGCAGTGAAATGCTTGAAATTTTCCACCTTTCCTTGGCTAACTCTGACTTCAACAGATAGACATGTTCTTTCATCAAATGAAAGGTGCAGTAATAGAAACATTACAATTTCCTTATAGTTTTTCGGGAAAAGTGGCTGTAAATTTCTGTCCTGCATCATGCGGTTGTTCTTGTAAATAACCCAATGTGCTAGCTTTGATAAATGAACTGGGCTAAAGCTGGGCATTGTCACTCTTCATTTTTTGTGTTTAAATCAGAGTGTCTTTGGGTCTTTTGTTCATAACACTTCAATCTGTATTTTGAATTTCTTAAGTGGATCAAAGATTTCTTTCAGCTAATAAATAAAAGCTGAAATAAAATCATTATTTACTTTACCCCCATAGCCAGTTGGTAGGAAAATCCCTACTTTCAGCAGTAGCTTTAGGCCAATAAGTTTAGGTAGTGGGCCTTAACCAGTCATTGAGTCATTCCAGCTGTCTTTCTGCACTGACTTTTTTTTTTTCTTTAATTTAGGAAAAGTGTTTGAAGTGCCCCAAGGGAGAGTTCTGTAGTTGGGATTCCTTATGAGTTGTCACAGAGCTCTGATAGATTTCTGGCATAGTTTTTTTTGTGTGTGAGCCTGTTTAATATTTAATTTCCTTTATGCCAGAATATAGAAGAGGAGCACAGATTTGTAACTGGATGTATTTGTTTTTTTTTACCATGGTTTCAGAAGGTGGTTTCTGAATTCCTTTTATGGAATTTCCCAGTTATGTAATGCAAGTTCTTTTAAATTATGCATGAACCTTAGTAGTGAAAGAAACTTTCTTAATGATGAGTTATATTACTTGCTATATACTACTGAGGTAATCACTAGCTTCACAGGGAATTTCCAGTAGTTCTTATTTTAATTTCAAATTCAAAATCAATAAAGTTATTTCTTTTTGTAACCAAATTTTACTTGTGGGAATTGAGTTTGTTATTGTATATAGGATTCATATAGCTAAGGAATAATTCAACTGAAAAAATGATATGACAATGGAATTACAGGATTTTTTTTCTTTAGATTCTTCAGTGTTGCTATTATAACTTTCTTGTAAAGACTTGTTAAGGCTAATAATTACTGATTGGCTTTCTTTTCATTTTAATACATATTTAAATATGAACTTTTAGCTCCTTGAGAAGTAACAACCAAAGTTTAATTTGGAATACATGTGAGCTTCTTCAGGATGTAATTATGCAAGATTTTCCTGCAGAGATCTTCCTTCAAAGGCCAAAGATTGTACAGGCAAGAATTCACTTAAAGTTTTTACTGGCATAAGCTTTGCCAATAATGAATTTATGCAAATGATTCAGTTTGTTTTTAAATAAAGTAGTTAAACAGAAGTACCTTCATGCTAACTCCAGGTGCATAGGAAAGGGGACATTATCTATATATTACAGTGTTAAAGTTTTTTGCTTGTAACAATGTATATTGCTAATCATTAAGGAAGTTTTTTCTGAAGTAATACTTTGTTTCTTCTGAATAAGATAAATTTGTGTGACTGTTGTCTGCACACCCTCTAATGGGCTCCCATAATGAAGTGGTGACTTTATTGGAAATATAATGTGAAGCTTGGCTTCTTCCTTATGCCTGGTGGTCTTGCATTCAGTGATGAAACAGTAGTTGAGCCTATTTATTCTTTGCCATGATTTTGAAAAACACTTGGAAACATTTTTCAACTATATTTAGTGTAAGACTTGCTGGCATGGTTGTTCATGTTGATGATTAATGTTCAGGTCTTGATGTTGGTGGTTTTGTCTTTGCAGAGCCTTTTGTCTCTTCTAAACTTGGCTTTTGGAGGAGATGGGAGGCACCAGTTGGCTTTGCAGGCTGTGTCTTGCTTGCAACAGCTTTGCATCTTTTTGAGAAGTAGGCTTAACTTCCATAGAGATCCAAGTTTTTCTTCCTCAGAGCAAGGTAGGTATTTTTAAGTATTTGAGATATTGTTGTTTTTTACTACAGATAAGATTGTCTAAAATGACAGAAAAAAACCAGAACCTTATAGCAAATGTAAACTTGTGAAATTGTTTTGGTGTTCAGTGCTATTAATACTAATTTAAAAACTTTGCGTACTTGCATTGTTTTAAAGTACTTATTCAGTTTTACTTTCCTGTGATTCCCCATTTATCAACTTCTCCCAGTATCCAATTATTTGTATGCCAGCAGGGGAGGGATTTTTAACTAAAACGAAATTAAATCTGTAAAATAAAAGTGGGCAAAGTTTCAGAAAAGCTTTCAAGCTATTAGTATTTAACAATGTAGTTACTAATTTCATGAGCTATGTGAATTTTCTTTTTTTTTATGCTGATGGCTAAAAATAGTTTAATCATTGTTTTGAATTTTGCAGTCATGAGGGCTGCTTCACAATGTTATTAATACTTAAAAGTTGTAGCTTTAATGTTGTAGATTACTTATAATGGTCTTCTTGTTTCCATTTTGTCATCTGAATTGTGTCAAAGCTTTGTTTCTATAAATTGGTAGTCTGGTTTTCTTCATAAGATTACCCCTATATTTGGTGTCTTAATAAATGGTACTGACTGGCTGCTAATTCAGTTATAACATCAACAAGTCCAATAGCCTTACTCAGACACTATGTTTCTATTTTTGAAACTCAAGATTTATAATTCAGCTGGACTCTTCAGTGCTGTTTGCCTTGGAATTTGGTTTCAAACTCTGCTACTTGCCAGTGATCAGTTGTTCTAGGTCATCAGTATTTATGTGGTGTTTTTTTCTATATCCTACCTTAGTTATTTTTACTACGTTTACTAGGTAGAATCTTTCAGACATAGGGATACTTCTAAGGGAAAATATGTTCTTTGTGTTACACGAAGGCACAGCTTCCCAGAATTCATCTATCTCTTGCTGTCAAGAAGCCAGAGTTGCTCCTCGTTCTCAGAATCCATCACCTGGAAGCAGTAGTCCTCGGCCCTCTGTAATTGGCCGGACAGTTCAACGTCCTAGAGGAGATGGTCAAGATTGGGATGCAGTATCTTCCAGGTGAATGAAACAGGAAACAACTTACACTTCAGTTAAAAACATTTTAACATAGGATTGTATTATCAGCTTCTTGTCAGTGTGTGGATTGATGCAATCCACAGTTTTTGTAACTTGTGAAGATTCGAACTATATGAATAAAACCTTTCTTGGAGTGGTGTTCATAATACATAAAAACATTTTGTACCCAAACACCATTTTAAACAGTCTCTTCCTATCAGCTGTTATTGCTTGTGCATGTATTTGTAAGACAGAAAAGCATTTGTTTGGTCTATTGCTGGAAAGTCAGGGATTTTTCTTTTTTTCAGCAGATGACCTCATAAGTTCTTTTAAGTGGAATGGCCGTCCCGTAGGTAACAGTATTGTCAAAAATGCTATGCTGTATAAAGATTTCTGTTGAAGTCTTTAAAATTTGTTGTTAAATGTGACAACAAATTCCAGTTCTATAATATGTAAATATTTGACTCTTATATGAAATTATAAATTATCTGTATACCCTCAAAATGTAGAAGTCTTTGTGGTTTTGTTGCTCGTTTTGGCCCAACTTAAAGAGTTAAAGCTGCTGTTCAAGTACCAATGTCTTCTAGTATGTGGGATTTTAAAAGTCCTTGTAAATCTGTGTGTTTGTTAGTAGTTCATTTGAGTCTTTGTGATGTATGGGCTTAGTGTTTGAGTACCTCCTAGGTATTCAAATAGACTGATGAGAATAGCTCAGTTATAAATACATCTTGACAGCCATATTAAAAAGTTATTTTTATTGAAGTCTAATATATTAATTTTTATCATGTAACTAATATGGCACTGTCAATGAATTCCAGACTTTATGCTTTCTAGGTGCTGGGCATTTTCTGAAGCTGAACAGTTAACAGTTTAATAGCAGCTGGTGTATATTGTGCAAGAGAGTGATGGCCTGGCTGTCAGTCTAGAAATAAAAGCTGCATAAGAATAAGTACCAGTTCAGTCAGTGATGAGACTTCTAGAAACCAGGGAGTGCTAATGGGGTCATTTTATGAGCTGTTTATGACTGCACACCTTTATTTTATTGCATCCTGTGTGCTGCAGTAGACCTGCTCACTGCCCACGAATCTCATTTCTTACAAAAATATAATTTAGCCCAGAGTTAACATAAAGAGCAGCATGATGTTGAATAGAAGATAAGATAGAGAGAAATGACAGTAGTGTTGCTCTGACATTTCTGATTTTGATAAGGAAGAGCTACTTTTAGTGAATCTTTGTCTTTTTCTACATAATTGTAATGTAAATTTGTTTATTGTTATTTACTTGTATATTGTTATTCTGTACGTAACTCTTCTTTTCCTTCTTCTTTAATCTTGAGACTCTTCAATCTATCTGTTTGTCTGTTTCAAATTCTGCCTGGAAACTTAACCTTTCCTCTTCTGAATTGTTTTTGTGATTGATACCTCTCCTTACTTTTCCTCTGGTAAGTGCAGCCAAATCCAAACTACATATTGGGCAACTCTTCTATTTTGCTTGTAATTTTTTAATTACAACTTTTTTTAATTACAACTTCTTAATCAGTCAGCATTTAACTTCTTTTAGACATCTTTTACATTTAGTTAGACAGTAGAATGTAACACAGTCATGCTGCAATTCAGTTTCTTCAGCTTGTTTAATAATAAAGGGAACCAACCAAAACCCACTTGTAAGTCGTACAGGTTTTTAAAGGAAATAAAAATTGTTAAATGTTGTTTGGGATAAGAAAACTTTAAAAATACATATTGAAAATTAATACAGTTATGAACTATATATTGTTCATAATATATGATCCATATATACTATATTTAATGATATATTCATATAGATAGAATATTTCATAATTTTAAAATGTCTATAGTTTAATAGCATTCTGTATACTTTGTAGTATATACTTGATTACATTTAAGGCTTTCTTGGACAAGGAAATATTTCCTGTTTTACAGTGGATAAGGTGGTCCTAAGGAGTAAACAAAACTCATGCTTCTTAATTTTCCTTCTAAGGATTCTTGTGGCTAGCTATATAGAATGATTTTAATATAGTAAGAATAATTCAGGCTGAAATTTGATTTAGTAAGTTGTATTGCTTCAAGAAACTGATAGATTTGTTCATAAAAAAAAAAGAATTTCAAATCAATTGATATTTCTCATGCAATATTGTGTTCGTTCCATGTATATTTCTTCCAGTGCACAGTGCTAAGTGATTTTGAAGATGATTGCCAAAACAATAGGCATTCACTTGTTCTGCTACCTGTTCTGACATTCAAAAAAAATAATGAAACAAAATCTACCTCTTCTTGCAACACTGGTAGATAGCAGAGAAAGTTTGGGATAGGAGGAAGGAGGCAGGAGTCATGAAAATACTTAATTCTGTTTTTAATGTCTGTACATAACATGTTTTCTCTTTGCAAGAGTTAATTATGTTTCTTTTTTTTAAATTTTTGTTTGCTTTTTGTTTTAAGTGGAAACAGTACTCAAGCAAATGCAAACTCCAGAATCTCCCTGCATTCCCCATTTGACGTAGGACATATTGACCTACCAGATATTGAGAATGAGGACACTTTGGAATTGCAGATGAAGCAGCTTAGCCTTCCTCAGTTCTGTGTTTCCATCCTGGAAAATGCAATACCTCTTCTAAGAACAGGTGAGAAAGTTTTGAGTTAAGTATTTAACTTGCATATCTTTCCCATCTTTAATACAAGATACTCTTAAGAAGTTGGTCGATGAGGTGACTACCTCAAATAAATAAGGCACAGATGGCTACTGATGTACTATAGCTGTATGTACCAGATCTTTTCTAGGAACTTTGTTCAGGTCACAAAGCTTGAGACTTTTGATTGATTCCCAGAATTGCTGCAGAAGTTCAAGTGTTTTTTACTAACAGTGGCAAGAAGTCAGTGTATGGTGGAAAAATTATGTGTCAGGATAAAATATCATTCAGGAAGATGGAAAAATAACCACCCTTAACCAAAGGCCTTCTCCAAAGGATCAGTTTAAGCATAGAGTTTTCCCTCCTGTTCAAGAAATAATAAACAAAAATTCTGGTGAAAGGCTTGTTTTTATTCTTACAAATACAGTAACAAATGGTTTAAGAAACATAAGTAATGATAGTCTAATTGCAAATTTTAATTTATAGATGTTCTAAACTGCAAAGCCCTTTTGGAGGACAATATTTTTGCTCCAAGGTTGTCTAAAACGGTATTTAGCTGTAAAATATAATTTAATTCAAAACAGGTATTGATAAATGTGGTCAGGGTTTCAAATATGGAAATGTGTATCTATCTCTGACTAGGATAGTAGGATAGTAAAAGTTAGAGGCTTCAACTTATAAAATTTCTATGAAGTGTGTATGAAAATGATTAAATTCTTTTTGTTTTGTTATAAACCAACTAAAATGAATTAAAGTTTTGTATTTTCCTTTCATAATAATGGTATTTAAATATTAATTAGTCACAAGTGCATTCATGGCTTCTAGCATCTTTTATTTATAATGTAAAACTGCAGAAAATATATTTTCTATCTTTTCCATTTCTGGCGCCTGTCACTGCAAATCTGCAAAGTTAAAAGGCATATTTTCTTCATTTCAAGGTTCTTTCTTTCAATCTTATCACAGAATTAAAATAGTTTTACTTTCTGGAAAGGTGGATGTGTCTTTGTTTATCTTCCCCTTAGGTTTTTTACACTTGTTAAACTCTGGTGATATTTCTTCTTTCTTCCACTGTGCTGTAATGAGACACAGATTGTAAGGAAACTAATATTTTTATCCTGTTCCTGTTGATCTGAAAGCCTGTGATCTGAAGGCACACTGTGAGACAGTGTGATATTGTGAGACAGTAACACAGTTTCTTGTGTGGTTGTATTTTGGGTTGTTATCTTAAGTAAAATTAACAGGCATTTTTATGAACATAATTATCAGTTTATATGGTATAGTTCTAATTTTTATGATTAAAATTTAGATGTTTAAATTATTGGGTAAAGGAAAACCCAAGAAATTTATTGTAAAATTTGCTGCCTTTTATTTTGCAATATGATGTGTATTTAGTTAAGCTTAAATTCTGTTCCTTGTGGAAATGTTTATTGGAATTTTTCTTCCTTTGTGCTGACCTGCCTTGTGAGCAAAGTCATTGCAGAAATCAGTAGTAGTGTGGGCTTGTTTTGGTTTTGTGGTGGTTGTTTTGTGGTTTTTTTTTTGCTTTTTTTTTCTTAAAAAGGAGAGATTTGGCAAGTTAAATTTACCTAATATCAATAGAAAACAACTTCTGTGAGATAGGTAAAACCAAGCTTTCAAAAAGGACTTGTGCCTGTAATTTCTCACCCAAAGCAGATCACTGGAGTTACAAATTGCAGAAGCTGTGGTCATTATAAGTACATATCTAGTCACATACAGAGATAATTTTTTTACTTGAGTATCCACAAGGGTTCTGCAGTCTGTACAATTTACAATATATAGAAAAATACAAAAAGAAATTAATGTTTAATTATAACAAACAAGTAGAGCTTTATCTTTTTAAACAGATTTTGTTTTGAGGATTTTGAAGGATGCAGATATTTAATATTAGTTAAAAGATACATTGAAAATTCAATGGTGTTGTGTGAAATCCATCTATGATTTTAAATAGAAACATACCATCAACAAGCAACTAAGCCAACAGTTGCACTACATGGATTATTTAAGGGAAACTGTTGCTGTATGGTTCCTTAAGATGTCAGACAGTTTTGGCATCTTCACTTGTGTGAGGTTGAAAATATTTGGTCTGGCTCCAGATATTCTGCCTTGTTCTTCGTAAAACCTTCTAACTCTTCTGTTTTCTTGTTATCTGGGGACATTAGGAGGAGGTTTATATTTGTAGTAAATGTAGGCTGTAGATTTCTAAGCTCAGGCCAAGTTTTGTGAGGAGGATAAAAGTTACTAATGGACCAGATTAGCCTTGTTATTAAGATAGGCTCAGAAGAAGAAATTAAAATTAATAAATCCCAGCCTACAAGCAAAGAGGAAACTGTTACAGAGAATTGTGCAAGTAGCTTTAGTGGGTATTCATCTCTTTGTCTTTTAAAATATCTCAAGCAAAATAATCTGTGAAGAAAGGCACTCCTATATCAAAAATGCAGATCAGTGGGAGTAGGTAATATGTACAGAAGATTTTTAACACTGCTGTCAGAATGGGGGAAATTAGTGACTTTATTATGAACTTTAAGAAAGTTCAATAATCAGATTTACAGCTCTAGTAAAGTTCATGATGATTTTCTTAAATAATTTTGTGATAGGCTCTAAGGAAATTCAGATTTTTTTCTAAGTAGACAATTGCTTTAATCTGTTGTGACTTTGGTTGGTTGTTGTCTTCTCTGATTCAGAGTTACTAGTGGTTGAGGACAGTTAGCATTAGTTTTATAGAAGCATATAGGAAAATTAAAATACCAGAATTTCAAGTGAGGAATAATCTCTTGTTTACAGTGGTGTCTTTTGAATATCAAAACATAGTATTTTGTCTGTATTTGAATTTATCCTCTCATTTGTAGGCAGTAGGAGAATGACAATGGAAGTTCTTGAATTGCTTGTTGAAGACATGTCTCTTATTGGTGAAGCTATTTCTGAAAATGTTTGGGAAGATGACAGTCTTTTTGCATTGGAATTGGTAAGATTATTCAGGTTTTGATCAGCCATATTTGCCTCCTTTTATAACCTTCTGACATTTTCTGTGGCGATTCGTATATCTAAGCTTCTGCTGAGCTGTGTGTTTGGAAATTTTAAGTAGTTTATTAATAGTTCTATTGATGGCACTTTTTAAAACATAAGTTCTTTTACCAGACATTACTTGGAGTTTTACCTCAAGAAAATAAGCAGCCACTGAGAGAAACATATGTAGGGAGGGGAAGCTGAAGGAAAAGCACTGACTACAAATGTTGGACACCAGTTTGATGTACATAACAACTTTCCCTTTCTTTTCTCTTTATAAACTATCTATTTGAAATTAGGGAAATAACTGTTCATATCCAGGACTGCAATTCTAAGATACATGCTATCCATGCTATCATACACAGGGACTATAGATCCATGCACAAATTTCAGATATCCTAACAATGTTGCTTAGCTGGGAAAGAAAGGAGGAGCCTTTTTGGCCCAGCAGAGATTCAAAGCATTAAGGTGCTGTTGACTAAATATTTTAAATTGCTGAGCACAGTTGACAGTTGTATACATGAATGACGAAATTAGTGAAAAACAGATGAAATTATTATGACTTGCTCTATTGAAGACAAGTGAAAGCTGAAGCATAAGCTGGCATGACTCAGACCTGTAACAAACATATCAGAGTTGCAGACTGAAACTTGTCTAAAGACTTGAATTAAATGTACTCTTAGATGCACTTGATTTGAGTTGGAATTTGTGAAAATACCACTGAATATGAAACAATAACAGCTGCAATATTAATTATTGCTTTAGGCTTTCCTATTCTCTATTTTATAAATATTAATATTTATATTTATAGGATGAATCAGCGAATTAGATTTTTTCTTTGAATTTAATCTACCAATCTGTGAAAATCTATTATAATTGATCAACATCACATCAGTACTGAAAATTCCTTGCAGAGCACTTAATCTCAGAAGCTTAATATCTCTTCATCTACTTGTTTTATGATCTGAATCAGAATCTTTCATTGCTTATAAATCTGTTGAACTACAGTAGAATATATAATGTGTTTGCCATACTGATTATTATTAGCAGGATAATGTTTGTTTCCTGGCTATTAATAAACAAACCTCTGCAAATACGTTGGGTAATGGTATGCAGTTATATTGATTTTTTTTTTTTAAATAGGGTAGAGAAAGAAAAAAGTTTTGCTGTTTCCTTTGAGAATCAATAGGGATAAAAAACTCTTTGATGTTTTCAAAGTTACTGTGAACTGGTTTGGGAACGTTTTTATTTTTTTATTTTTTTGATTTTAAGGTAAAGCTTTATTAGCGGGTTCAAACCAGGACTTAATATTTCCTTATTAAGACTGAACTTCAAAACAGATAAAATTTCAGAATTTCAAAAATGTAGTGAGCAGAAATTAAGATGGTGGAGGGAGAGAGAAAAGTGAGGGAGGAAAGAGGAAGAAGCAACAAGGAATGGGTAGTTATTGAGCAAAGTATTCAGAACTGATGGTAAAAGTAGACTGAGGTCTAGGACTAGTGCATAGGTGACAAACACATTGCTATTTATTTGGCAGGATTTATGCAATTTTAGTTTATGTGGCATAATTATGCTAAAGATACTGCAGGTGCTGTGTAAACACTGTAAATATATAGTGATGTTTCATTTTTTTCTAATTATTGTATTTTTGATTTTGTTTTCAGAAAGACAAATTGCTTCTGGTCTTGGGTTTGCTTGGAGAAACTATATTATATCACAAAAGCAATATAAGTGCAGAACAGCCCAAGGTGATGCTGGTGCATCACAGAATGACATTTATTAGCATTTCACTCTTCACTGTTAGATTGCTCCAAGTACTTCTCCCTGTAGAAAAGGTATGTCAGCACTAATTATGAGTGGTTGTCTCTTGGTTTTGCATTTTAAGAGGGCTGTAAGAGATACCTTCCTCAGGGGTGGATACTGAGAAAATAGCTCCTTGGGCAGAGAAATCAATCTGATTTGCACAGGAGATGTATGATCACAGATGGCAACTATGTCCATTCTTCAGTTATCAGTGTATTCTTCAGATTATCAATCTTAAAGAAAAAAACTTTTTAAATACAATTTTAAATGAGTTTTTGAAAAAATTCAGTGTTCTTTTTCCTCCTGTAGTGCTTTTTTCTGATATGATGTATGATTTTCAAGGCTCTGCTGCCCCCTGCTTGTTTTTAGTATGCATGCAAGTAAGAGTAGATTTACATAACATAAAATCATCACTCCTATTCTGATGGAATGTAATAATCAACCACATTTTGTAAATTGGAGTGATTTTAATTGTTGTGTGCTTCCAGAGCTCTTTTAAAATTCTGTTGTAGCTCTTGGGGTTGGGATTTTTTTTTAATGTTTTTAATTTGTTTTTTTAGAGTTTAGAGTGTTTTTTTTCGTTTATTTCAGCCGGGAAAGTCTGAAGTTTTTGTGTGATGGAAAATGTGAGATATGTAAACCTGAATTGGTTTTAGTTTTTTGGATCAGTTTTTAGTAGAAGGTAGATTTTCCTAGACATGAGTCAATCGGATTAGAAGATTGATTTTCAGTTACAGGCTTTTTGTCAGAAATATTAAGTTTTGTACCTGAAAATAAGTGTAGGTGTACCAATCTAATGACTTTTCATAATTTTTGTCTTTTATGCAAAATTTCCATTCTGTGTTTAACAGTTGGAACAAAGTTACTGTGTTTGAGGTCAAAATTTAAGTTGAAAGAATGTACACTTGAAATTAAAAATAAAACAAAAAACCATCAAAACAACAAGAAAAATCTCAGTCCTTAATTTGCAGTGTGACCATGTGGAATTGTAGACAGCTTTTTTAACTACAAAAATAATTGTGCTTTGTGTATTCTCTGCCATCTCGTGGTCAGACAGTGCATTGACCACTCTGGCCAGCAGTGTGCCACGCCGGGATCATACACAACTTTTGTGACTGGTTGCAGGTCTGATATTAGGAGTGACATCTAAATAACTATCACTTTTAATGAAGAAAAAATAATTCTTCATATAAAACTCATTTAATGAAATGTGTTTCTCTAAATTTTAAGTAGCAGCAATAATGATTGTACTTGTTGAATGACTGCAAGTGCTGTTGTTGGTTTTACTGTATTTTCAGGCTGTGATTCTGACAGTTGCTTTCTTTTTCAAAGGCGAGTAAAGTTACACAAAAGAGTTTGCTGAATGCTTTGTTCCTTCTCTCACTGGATATGTCGTTCTCCTTGGAATACCCGAGCATACATGAATCCATTGCAGCCTATCTGGAGCAGATGAGTACTGAGAACTACAGTATTTATAAGCAAGTTTCAGAAGCTGCATATTCCATTGAATGCACTTGTAACTTTATGGCTGAAGTTCATAAGGAGGTGTGAAAATTTCTTATATAAAATATTTCCTGTAGGCAAATTTCTTTCCTCACTTTGTTTTCTCTCTGTTAAAAATTAAAGTCTAACATAACAAAGGAAGATCCCCAAATATGAGTATTCTGAATGATGCAAAGTGTAGTTAATGTATATTTGTTTTCATTAATATAGTTATGGTGTTGGTGTAAAAAATCTTATCTGAGGTAAAAACAAAGAAATAAACAATTGGAAATTGGAAGTAGGCACAGGACCTCTTATGGGCAAAGAAAGAAGCAGCAAATACTCTGCTATTTATACACACATGTACATGTATATCAATATATATCTTTATATATAGTACATATTTATATATTAATATAATACACTATTTTATATATATTAAAATATATAGTGTGGGTGTATGTGTGTTGTTCAGGAGTTAAATATATATTTCATAAAATTTTAAATCCCAAGTACTTTGGCAATTGCAGCTTACATAAACAAGTACTAGACTGGCTGAAGTTTGTGCTTCATTTTGTTATGAAGACAACTGCTTTATTAGTTAAGAGATTCTAGCACAGTACTGAAATACTCCTCTCCATTATCCAAATGGATAAGCAATTTTGCACAATACTGGTTCCATTGACACTAATATAAATGTAAAACAGAGAATATGAATATAGTGCTGTCTTAAATCAGAGTTAATCTATCCTTTGTCTAGGCAGGTTCTGAAGTTAATAGAAGCAATACTTTGCTCATAGAATGCTCTTTACAATGAAATTAACTTCATCAAATTTAAATGGCTCATGTTTAATATATTTGGTAACCAAATATGATGAAGACTTATGTACTTAAAAAACAAATCTAACTTGTTTATTAATAGTGATATGTTAAAAGTTTAATAGTTAAATCTTTTATTATACTCCTCTCACATAAAATGCATATTGATAAAAAAATAGTGAATGAATAGTGTTAAAGTGTTCATGCTGTGAAATATTAGACATGCATTATTCCTACTGAATTTAATAGATGTTTATTTGGACTCAGCAGCTGAAGGGCTTTCAGCTCCCCAGAACAAGTTCTAAGTTTTTTTTTTTTTGTTTTTTTTTTTGTTGAAATGTATTGGATTAGTTAATTATAAACTTCTCTGTGAAAGAGTGAATAAAAATCTATTTAGTATTCAATTATGATAAATTTGGAAGTATTATGCAGTTGTATTGGATACTTTTAATTGTACTCATTTTGTTTGTTTCATTCTTTCTCTTCATTTTACTTCACAGAGGGACA
The DNA here is from genome assembly GCA_003676055.1 of Chloebia gouldiae. Taxonomy (NCBI): domain Eukaryota; kingdom Metazoa; phylum Chordata; class Aves; order Passeriformes; family Passeridae; genus Chloebia; species Chloebia gouldiae. The sequence continues at coordinate 14,515,860 of QUSF01000001.1, forward strand.
AGAATCTTTCTGAATTACTAGAATTGGCAGATCAGGCTTTGAGTAGTCTGCCCTTCCACCTACACTTTCCCTTGCTTCAAGAATGCATTCACATATGCTCAAATATGTGAGTATATTATAATTTAAACCTCTGCTTCAGAAAATGTAATTATTTCTTTTTGTGAATACGGTTTCTCAAATTTCTCAAGTTTCTTCTTTTTTCCCTGTAGGAACAATTAGTTTCTTTTAGCCATTGAACAGACTGATTTGTGCCATTCTGTGGTGGATTTCTTTAAAACTAAATTTCAGTTGCTAAAAAGTTAATTATATTCTGTGTACAAGCTTTCATGATTTTGTATGTAAGGTATGTGATGTATAAGGAAGCAATCTTAGACATTTTGACTGAGTTTTGAAAAACTATGGTCTTTGATTACCTACATTTTTAAAATAATAAAAATATACAATGATTGATGCTATGATTTTGGCAAATATATTGTCATCTCTGAACTTTTTATTGTTTTCCAGAATGTATACCATTGCAGGAAGTATTTTTTGGAGATTATCCTGAAATTTAACATGAAAATTTTTGTAGGCATCTTTAGGTACTGTAAAATACATTGGTTTTATTAACTATTTTTCTTTTTTTAGTTGGAAGTCTGCTGAGGCCAACTCACTGCTTCAAGTGGAGGGTCAGAAGTTGCTTCTCCATCTATTGTCTCATCCTTTGTTGAATATAAAGGCTGAAGCCTATCACTGCTGTTTGGAAGTGGTTAAGGTTTGAATTAAAGCTTACTTAACACTCTTAGTGTTGCACTCAATAATGTATGTTGTGTAGTTTTGTCATTACAAACATTTTTAATACAAATTCTGTTTACTGTGTTATATGCAGAAAAATCAGCATAGGCCTGGGCTTGCAGTTTGCTGCTACATTCTTGGTATTAAATCTACTTGGTTAGGTTAGACTTCAGGTGCTGCACTTAAAAATGATATGTAAAGAACATGTAAATCCTTTTAAATGCTCCTAATGTTTGTTGTGTTGTTTTCTTTGAGTTTTTTTCCCTGTTTTGGAGCTGTGTTGTGTGTGTCTTGGTTTTTTTTACACAGGTATTTTGTCATGACCTTAGTTTTTTGCAGTGATAGCCCAAGGGATAAAGAGCATGAACTTCCTGAAAGTATGGCTGTACTCTAGGCTGGGGATGGCAAAGTCATATTTATTGGGTGGTTTTAGGTATTTAGTAATATTGGCTCACAAAATGAAAATAATTTTTGTATTTTGATCCAATACTTGATTGAAACTTATAGTTTCTATAATGGACATAATCTGCACCTAGTGTGCTTGTCACACAGTCCACCAATGTATAAATACGCTGGAGCTAATCTCTCTGAAAGAAACCCCTATCTACCCTGAATGATACTTGTCTATTTTTGCAAGATTTTTACCTACCTGTTTTAGGTTTTCCTTATTTTAATGTAATGCCAGACACTGTCTTATTTAATGTAATATGCAGGTTTTCAATTTTATTTTCACAATTATTCAAAATAAAACTAAAATTATTTTCTATTTCTTAGTCCTTAGTAGTAACAGGAGTTTTCAATCAGTGATTCAGACAGATTGTGTTTCTTCAGGGCTGTCATATTTAACTTTCAAAACTAGTCTTCCAAAGTGCATGGATAAAGTCTTTTACTGCATGACGACTTAATTCTGTTTATAAACAAGATGTGGTAGTGGAGACCGACTTGAATTTTCAAACTAACCAACTTTATTTTTACTGAAGGACTGTCTAGGTATTCATAATATTGCGAAGCCTGTGCCTTCAATCTCCCAGGGAATACATTTTCTTCTACACCCTAGAGTGTTGTATGAAATCTGTACATTTGGCCTTCAGGAAGATAAGAATGAGGTACTGTGTTTACTTGCTGCGTTTGTAAGTTGGTGTGCATGCAGAATAGGTGTTGCTATTCTCTGTAGTGGTCTAATGCTTACTTGAAGTTTTGACCAAATATGGTTTCTTGCATACAGGAAAGCTATGCAAATAGTAAGGTTGTAGTAAATGGAAGGATCTTTTCTATACAATAAATTCAGAGACAAGATAATATTACGTGCATAGGATGCTAGCAACTGTAATGAAGATCAATAAAAAATGAAATATGTTTTTTTTGCTTTTTTCCTGTAATACTCAGCCCTAGTAAAATGTGCCTATGATAAAAAAGTATGTATGGAGCTTCACGTTTATTAGAAACATGAACTTTGAGGTCTCAAGTTTTGTAAAAGTGGGGTAACCTCTGAAATTACCAAGGAACAAAAAGACACTTTAAATCTGCAAGTCTTTGCTATAAAATTATATTTCACCACTGCAAACGTCTGTTTAAATACAGTTACTGGAGTATTATAGAAGTGTTCTATAATGTTATAGAACAGGACCAAATTTCCATTGGGTTCATTTATATGCATGACTGCTTAACATATGTCCACTAGCTTATAGAGCTAAGTAGGGTGTTGTGAGAAGAGAATAAAGTTACTTATGTTCTTTATAGCAGCTCCTTTATAGCTGATGTATAACATCCCCACAGTCAGAAAGAACATTGACTAACAAATTACTTATATATTGTTAGCTTCTCAACTGGAATGAGATTTTTAAAAAAAAATCCAGTACTCTGCACAGTTCCATTTTAAAGAGATTTTTTTAGATGTCAGCATTTTAAAGAGAGAAAAAAAAGACTTTGGGAATGTGCTTTGTTTGTTTATGCTTTGAATGTAATTTATCATTTGCAAGGAAAGCATTTATTTTGGCTACTCCACTGGATATGTTATTAAAAAGACAGAGTTTTCTGTGTTAGTTGTTGTTCAAGCCAAAGAAATAGATTTCAATTGATTCTGAATTTAAAAAATCAGAGATAGTGCCTATTTACAAATTTATCACATTTTGTGTTCTACCTTATAGTGCATTTTTATTCTAACAAAATAGATAATGAACCTCTTATCCAAGTATTTTTTAATTCATATTACTTCTTGCTGTATAACTGCTGCTTAAGTGTTCATAAAGCATCAGTTTAAACTTTTAGGCATGTGACATTGCAAAAAAAATTGACAAGAACCTTGTATTTCAAGGTTAGGCTTGATATTTGCCATATGATTCTGTAAAGCCAGTCTTTCTCTAAAGATAGGCTAGAGTGATACTATTAAAGGCTGTCCTTGTTGCCTGGAGTGCGAGGATTTTTAGCTCTGGCATAAAATGCAGGGTTTTAGCTGCTGAAGGTAGGTGTTTTCACATTATATAAGGAAGAGTTAATTCTGATAAGCTGGGCTTTTTTCCTGTGTTCCCATTGCGTTAATAATTTTAGCTTGTAAATACTCTTTTATATAATGTAGATGATATACTGGATACATTAATGCAGTGTAAATGGTGCAACATCTAGCTTTTTTGGTTTTGATAGAGAACTTCAGATGAATTACCATACAGCTTGAAATATTCGGTAGCCCTCTTAGTTTGACTCTTTGCCTCAGGAAAGTGAAATAGCCACATAACAGGCTTTAAGTCTCTTGTCTTTCTGTATCTTCAGAAGCATATCATAGACTGGGAATAAAATGACCCTGAAAGGCAAGGTCAGGAAAGAAAAGAAACAGAATTTCTTTTACCTGCAGGATAGAGGGACCAATAGTTGCAGAAGTTTGAAGTAATGATTTATTTCAGAAAAGACAAACCAGAGTTTGAAGGAGAAAATGATTTTGTGCTGTTTAGGCAGAACTATTTGTGTGTTTTCTCTTGGAGGATTTTCTAACAACTTAATATGTAGTTGAACTGACAATTTAATTGTAGCCTTCTGCAGTAACAATATTTTGTCTTTGAGACGTTTTTGTATAACATTTCCAATTACAGCATTGACAAGCTGGCTTAGACACATTGGTAGCTGCATTAGTGTTTTGGTTTTATTGTTGTTGAGCAGGTGAACTCTACAGCCAAGGCCATTCTGATACATCTGTTGCAAGGACGGTTAATGATGGAAGTATTGACTTGGAACAAGTTTACTGAGGCCCTCTGTCCCGTTATTCCTGTTTTACAGGTATTTCTAAGTGCTTTAATCTGAATTTGATGTATGCAATCATGTATATCATGTTAAATAACAGGAGTAGCAGATGGAATATAGATAAACAGTAGCATACCTACAGATTTGTTCTATCAGATGTCAAATGGAGAAATGTTTTATAAGTGTCCCAATATTACTAATGTTTGCTAGTACATTGAATTTGCAGACACATTGTAGCCTGGTATTACTTGAGCATGAATTTTGAAATGTAGCACAAATGAGCCGTACTGACTGGGGCTTAAAAGGTTTGAAGATATGAGTGGATAATACAAGTACAAATTAAAGCATTCATTATTTTTAAATATGTTAATAATTACTGGAATGTCCCCATGTCTTAAATTTGAAAACAGTAGTTCCTCTGTAATAATAGTTTTCTGATCAAATACACACTCAAATAATAGCAATCAGCCTAAGGTATATTTTTAGTATATTTAGATATTTGGTTTTTAGTGGTTTTGTTTCCAATATTATAGAAGTATCCCTTAAGCATTAATCTTCCTGTTTCCAGCAAGGTACAAATTTAATTTTCATTATTTTTATTCTCAGCTTGATCTTAATGGACCTTTTGGCTTTCTCAGTTGGATTTTCAGCCTAATAGTTCCATCTGGATTCTTTATTGTTCTTTTACTAGTACTTGAAATTTCCTTCTTGTGGTCGCCCCATAGACTTCCAGATTAGATATTTTGCTGCATTTGCCTGGTATTTGTTTTTTTGCCTTATATTAACTAAGAGTAGCTCATAAATTCAAGTATATGTTTTGTCTTCATTTTCTCCAAAAATATCACACTCAATAATTATACCAACTTACTTGTTTCCCTGTTGTGTGTTCATTAATTGTCTGCACCTCAGAATTGCCATAAGCTGAAAAAGTAGCTTATGTAACCTTACTCTGTATGCAAGTTGCACAAAAATCAAGGCAAAAATAGGGAGAAATTGTAAATAAGATGGGCCATGAAGTAGATGGCTCAGAAAGAAAAATATGTAGAAGAAATACACTAAGAACTTGAAAGAGATGGGAGAAGGGTTATTTCAGAGCTTTCTCAACCAGTGATTTGAACTTTTTTATGTTACTTGAATATATATCTTACATATGATTGATATTCAAGATTAAGTGGTTGGGGATTTAATATAAGATGTAGGCTAACCATGTGAGAAATTTTTGTGAGTAGAATTTCCCTCTATTCTGTAGCCTATAGTGGCTTTGTACAATAGGTGTCAGATTGGTAGGGTCCACCAGAGGTCTGTGTTTACCAGATGCATATAAAATGCATTGTATTTTGCTCTACTTTTAAAATGTTTGCAATATCATTACTGTACATAACTGATTCCCTTTTGTCTGTGTGTGAAAATGCTTTGATGAAAATCTGAAAATAGGTAGAATTTAATATTTTAAAATTATTTTATTGTAGGGAATTAATAATAAATGTTTCAATTTCAATAAATTTTGTTTATCGAGATGGAAGCAAGCCTTACAGAGCGGAATAATGTTAACAGATTGAAGGGTGAAGCTTTGGGTCAAAACACCTCTGAACCATGTAAAGAAATCTTTAATTTATATACAGGATCATTTATTTTTTTTTTTTTAACAGAGGAATATTAATCTGCAGCATTTGAATGTTTTCTTAAAAGTAAATGCACAGTTGTTTTTGTTTTTTATGTTGCTCCTTCTGCACCCTCCCTTAGCCCCTAAAATGGAATTAATTACCTAGTTTACATTGCTAAGTTAATAAATGGATTTTTGTAATTCTGGAAATTTTTGTTTGTTCTTTGTTTCCCTTAGGGTTATGCTGACACAAAAGATACCTTAGGTAAATGCATCCTCTCTTTAAGTGAAACAACCTCTGACACAGGAGAGGGCGTTCTCCCGGGAGCTCCCAGGCTACAGGCTGCTCTGCGCCTTCTCTTCTCAAAAAAGCAGCTGTAAGTAACGCTCGGCGACGTTCCAGCACAGCTTCTCATCTTGATGACAGCAATGTCTTCTCCTACATGTTATGCTGTGTCTTGATTTGAAAGGTTGATTAATCAATTCTGAATTTGGTACTTCCTACCCCATGTTAACCTTTAATATTAATTAATTTCTAACTATACAGCTCAAATTTTCTATTATGAGGGCTTTTTATATTTATTTTAAGTATTTGTTCATTTAGGGTTCGTTCTGTAGCAGCTAAACACTTAGCATTCCATGTTCTCAATGAAGAAGGGGCAAACCTGAAACGCCCATGCCTGGATAGTAATGTCCTTTCCAGCATTTCAAACTTATTTATTATAGAGGGAGCTCTGGAGCTAAAATTGGATGATAAAATGAACTCAATAATTAAGGTTAGTAAAGTCTGTCTAAATTTTGCTCTTCTACCTGTCCAGTCTCTGAGTTTCCACTTTCAGAAAGTTGCAGTATTTGTACAAATTGCCTTGCTTCATAAAAAGAAATCTGTTGGCGTATTCTTTCTGTGTGCACTGCAACAGTAGTTCTTATGCTACCATTTGCAATGCTAAGAAAAAAATAATTCCTTTTTTATTTCTCTGCAGAAAAGATTTGATTGCAGAGAACACAGGCCTGGTCTGTTATAACAATTTCATTCTGCGTGGATAGAGTCTGATTATTTTCTAGAATTTTTTTCTATATTTTTCCCCACAAAAACCAATTTTTACTAAAACAGGCACAAATAATTTTTAATATGAAATATTTTAAAACAGATTGCTTACTTAATGTCTGTGTTTACTTATTATTGCTGCTGTTTCAAAATGTAAAGCAAATCATGAGTGTATGAGTCAGGGGAATATGTCTCTTTTTCTTTCTGTTTTTTCCTCTCACTTCTATTCTCCTTTCTTCCTCCCCTCAATACTTTCAGATTAACAATATGATAAGCAAATGCTTAGATGCTTGACTCTATTGCCATTTAAAAGTCCATCCCCTTTAAGGACTTAAAAGTATGTTCTAGAATTTCTGCATAGTGTTAAGATTTCTGTAGTCCTACATAAATTAGCCATTATTTGTTAGAAGTCTGCAGCTGTGATGGACTAGAAACTGTTTGGTTTTCATATTTCCCAGATGTTATTAGAGATTTGTTGCAAAAAGATTGTAATCTAATCCATTCCTCTTACCTGTATGTGGGATCTCATCAAATACATTCTAATAAAGAATTCAGATATTTTTCTTTTGTACTTCCTTTTAGGAAATTTGTCTGGTTAACTTGTTTCATGGTAGCATACTGGATGGACATCTAATACTTTTTTACTTTTAGGCAGAAACTGTTGAAAAGCTGTATGATATTTTGATTTCTGATGCAGTTGACCTAATTTTACGGAAGTCTGCAGCTGAGCAGCTGGTTGTCATTTTAGAAGGTAAAATTCTTCAGAAAATTTGTATTCATGTGCTGGTCATTTGTGACCTTGAAGATTAGCTAAGTTGTCTGTATGCTTGTGCTAAAGGTACTCTTTGTAATTTTTATTTTATGAATTTTGGTAAAAAGAAGTGATTGAATTACAATGAAAATAAGCAGTCTTGGAGCATTATTTCACTTGGTCCATAACTGTAGAGTTTGAAACCTTGATGGTTTTATGCTATATGCTCAGACTCTAGTTAAATAATGTTTTCTTCAAAGAATTTGGATTCTAATGAGAGAACAAATTCTTTGCCACAGGAAGGTGAAATTTTAGATATTAGAAATAGTGTCAGAAAAATTACCACAAAAATGAGGAAGTGTATCTCCTTTGTCTCATAAAATACATGTAGTTATGACTGCAAAAATGTTCAGATGTTTCAAAATTGAAACAAAGCATAGGATGAAATTGTGAAGGAAAAATTGCAGTTCTGTCAGGACAAATTTCATATGAATGATCATTTTTTAGTTAGTAAAAAACAAACCAGCCCAACTAATTCAAATTACATACCTTTTTGTTGTTTATCTTGTTGAATATTCTTAAATCAACTACTCTAAAGGGTCATACCAGTGGAAAATACTCTAATGATGATTAAGTAAATACCATTTTCAATTCCATATTGAAGTCTTTTATAATATTTGAAGTGACATCCTTGTTTAACTAAAATTGAGTTGCACTGGGGTTACTGTAATTCTTCAACATAAAATTCTCATGGGAATTCATGTTGTGTATTTAAGAATCTAGTGTTCAAGAGGCTACTGTAGTCAGATAAAAATATTTTGAGAAGGCTTGCCTTGCTAGAGATGTGTATTACTGTCAATTGATTGGCAATAGTAGAGACTTTTTGTAGACAGCAAGAGCTGGTAATCTTAGTAAACAATATTAATATTAAGCATTTTAATATTAAATTTGTGCATAACCAGTCATTTTTGCTATATTTGCTTTTCCTACAGATACCAAAATGCATGACATTGTGAAAAAGTTAGGTGTGATAGAGAAGATACTGGCCTACCTTAATGAGTGTGTACGTGTGGATGGCAAGGTAAAAGTATCGTTAGAGGTTCTTCTGCAAGCATTGTACAGCATGACAGTAGTAGAGTCTGCCTTTTTCTGCACTTGCAACACAGATCTTTCTGCATTAATGCTGCACTGAGTACAAGTGTCTACTGACAATTATAATTGCAATATGTATTTTGTTCTAATTGTGATAATGCTAAGATTCTTTCCATGAGAGAATATTGGTTTCCCTACCGATGACAAGAGATATCCAGAGAATTGTGTATGGTGAGGTTCTGGGATTTACCAAAACTTCCCTGAAAGATTTTTCACTAGAGTACAAAGAAATTTTAATGACCATTAAAAAAGCAAAATGTTATGTATTATTGTCTCTAAACTTAAATTCTGAAGCAAATTATAATTAAAAATGAGATGCAATTTTATGATGTGCTATTATAAACGTGTCAGATTTAATTTCACATATAAATAATTTTATGACCAGTAGATCACTTCACCAGGAAGGGGGTCTTGATGTAGATGATAGAGCTTTCTGTTTTTGTAATATATGGGTAATCTGATGCTTGATTTTCCTTCTTTGAAATCATTTCATGTAAGCACGTTTAAGCTAGAAGGTGCTCAATGTAACTTCAGTGGATAACGTTTTTTGGTTTTCTTGCATAGTATTGTTACTGCATTCCAGCAGTCCAAACTTCGAGATTTTTTAAAAAAACATGAGTATTTCTATGTAGTAATGACTTTTTTTCCAAAAATGTTCTAGAGAAAAGAGCTGCTTGATACTTAGTGAAATTCTGGAGTTTTTTTCAGACAAATTAAAATTACATTCTTCTTCAGAAATAGCAGTTCTTCCCCCCAGAGTATCAGTATCTAAGATTATATAATCTTTATAGCATTAAAGAATATCTTGTCCAATTTACGATCTCTTGTATAGAAGTACTTCAGTAAACTCTTCTAATACAGTTGAAGAAATTGAAATATTGGGTTCCTCAGGTTTCTGAATGTTGGGGTTTTTTTTTTAATATCAGTTTTATAGTATCTTCTTTCGATAGAGTAAGTAATGCAACTGTTGTTTTGGTTTGGGTGGTGAGTAGATACTGCTCAATAATAAAGAAGGAGAAGCATGGGAAATGTATTGCCCTGAGCAGTTTCTTCATAATCAAGTAAGGGTCAAGGTCGAACTTTTTATGAAGGGGTAAAAATATTATTTTAACGTTTAATTTAATCCAGGAAGGGCTCAGGCAACAACTCTCTAGGGCTTGTGACATTAGGATGCTATCCTGAGGGAATCTAGTCCAGATCCTTGGTTCTCCCCTTGAATGATTTTGAAAAATTTCATCATAAAGGCAATATCAAAGGAAAATGAACAAAAAATCTTAGAAAAGTGTTCTTAGAAAAGTGACCACTGAGAAAAGAAAATAAGTAGTAGAAATAAAAATCAGCATCTAAATAAGGCTTTATATATAACTGTGCAAAAGATTTTTTCCATACTAAATAAGTAGGAGCTTTCATTCATGTGGAATACAAATAAAATGTATTTGTTGATGCTGTTTGCAAAACAAATTTTAAGGGCAGAAACTCATAAGCCAAGTAATGCTACTGTGAAAGAAATACTCTCTTCTCATTTTTAGGAGCTGTGACTTTGGTTGTATTTTTGGCCATTCATTGACACCTTAACTTTTAGGAAACTGCTTTCCATTCTCATGATCTGACAAACTGGGACCCAGAAAATTACTGTGATATAATAAACTATTTATACTTTTTTAAATGAATAAACTTAGATGGTTGTAAATACTCGGTGTTTTTTAAAATCCTCCATCTTACATATATCCTTCTTAAAATTCTGTAATTTGAAAGCAAATGTTATAATTCTGTTATGAAGCCAGAGACCAATAAAGTTACCATCAATTAATAATAAAATGAATCAACGAGTAAATAATTTTTTTTTAGAATATGCAGTTGTAATTCAGCTGAAATGTGCTTGTCTGAGGAAGTTCTAGACTTTTCTTTTGCAAATGCTGGAATATATTGCTTAATAGTGGGACAGTCTGTCCCACTTATTTATCATAATAAATTATATTGATAGTTGTATTTATTTAATCTTTTTCTCTGTTCCCATAGCTTATGGAATCCATAGTGGTACCGTGTCTGACACTCCTACGCAAAATTGTGTCTGCTGACCCAGAAGTTCGCCTGTCCCTGGCACAGCAGCCTTCTCTACTGCTTTTGCTATTCAGAGGTGAGAATTGTATTTCCACTGTAATACCCTGTCAAAAAATGGTTAGATGTTTAACCAAGTACCTTCTTAAGAACTTTGGATCACTTCATGATATCAGAGTCTGATATTTAAAAGATAAATCACTGTGTTTTCCCATGTCATGGTATGTGTTGAAGATGTTGTCAGGAAACTGTGGAAAGCAATTGCTTTTAACTAGTGCTCTTCTATGTATTATTAGGTATCAGTTTTTTCCTAACATATTTTTAAATATCTTTTATTCAGTTTCCCTGATACTCCAAAGTGATCGTGCTGTTTTAACTGAAACTACAGTATTGCTTTGTCTTCTGTTGTTTGATGGAGTAGCAAGAACAGAAACATGGTATGAAAATCCACTTATTTAATAGCATATTGCCTAGACAAATGGTAAGTTTTTAGTATAAATAAATTTTTATATATCTCCAGACAAGTGACCCAAACTTTTATAGATCCAAAATTGCATATTTGTAGTCCAGATTGTTTCGATAATTGGGTTACATGCTCTGGAGGCCTACATGGCACATTTTTGCACTATGAATACCTTAATGTTAATTTTAAGTTTATTTTTCAAAAATCCTTGATTGGTCTGTAATCCATCTTTTCCGTGAATGGAAACTACACAAATGAAATAGCTAGCTGTAGGGGTTTTTTACTTAATTAGAATTCTTCTATTTACTTACCTTTTAATTGTAGCAGTTGTCTTTAAAGCAACAGTCCTCAGCTTACAGTATTTTATTATTTAAAAGATGCATGTGTGTGCAAAAATATGCTTTTAGAATTCACACACATGAAATATATTGAAAACAATGTGTAGTTTTTCGCTAGCAGAAAAAAGGAGTTTTTAATGTACAGTATATCTGCAATAGGTATTCCATATGTGTGTGACTTAAGAAATATCTCAATATTGGATAGCCACGAAGAAATGTTGTTTATTAAAACAAATTATTCACCAATGTGTTAGTAAAGATCTAACTAAAGGGAGAAATAACAAGGAAATAACATGTGTAACATTAGGAGAAAATCAAATCTTAAAATAGACCATAACTATGACTTAATCTCTTGCAGGGCTGATGGTACAGCTGGTAATAATACTGAGGTACCTGCCTTCAGTTTACCTGTTGCTGTTGTTAGAAGGTATGTGTGGGTTGGTTCATTGTTTTTGATTGTTTTACAGTTAACTTTTGATTTCCATCTACTGTCCTTTCTGAAGTATAGAGTGGAAGGGAAACTTTGATCAAAGCATTTTTATGATGAGGAAATCAGCATTTTTAAATAGGGAATTTTTTTCTCCATGTCTTTGTTCTCTTCAGAAGAGTTTCAAAAACTTTGTTTGCGAACTTACAAGCTGTTTGTAATAGAGCATTTAATTTAAAAATGAGCAAACAAACTCTGACCAACCATGTTTAAAAAATTTTGTTATTATTTGTGTATTTTTAGGTATCATCTCCCAGTTAGGATCACTGCTCATCATGTAGTTAGCCCTAATACTGTTGTGGTGCCACTGTCTTCTGAGTGCTTGGCTATGAAACCCGTGGCAGATATGCTTAAGATGGCTTGGAATCTGTCATGGTACCATGGGATTGAAAACCTACTGCAGCTGACAAATTATGAGAAGGAAACAGAAACGTGAGCCATTTTATCTTTCATTTTAAGTCCTAATATATCTCAATTTAATTGGTGTTTTATGAAGTTTGAATAGGTTTTCAACTTCAAACAGCAGTTCAAGCTGTTACTTGTTTGAGAATGCCGTCATTTAAACTTAAAGGTTCACATCCAAAGAGGATGAAGGTATATTGTCACAGCTAATGTTTTACCTAAATTGCATTTTTTGCATGAAGTCTAGAGCTTGATCTAACTTTTATTGATGGTCAGGCTAATTCCAAACAGTTTTAAGTGGGCTCTATGGCTGTATTTCTTTATAGTCATTGGAGTTTCTTAGAGAACTGACTCTTTCTTCCTAATATGTAGACCCCAGCTATAAAGTTGCATGACTTTGTCTTTATTTTCTTGAAGGTTTATATTTCAAATAAATAATGGTAATACTAAGAATTAGTATTTAGGTATCATTTTTCCAAAGAACTCAAAACTCATGATTTATATGTGATGGTGTTGTATTTGGTTTTGTTTTATATTTTTGTTTGGTTTTTTTGAAGGTTTAGTGAAGAAAGAGTTAGCTAATAAAAATAATGTTTTAAGCCAATTTATCTTTCATCTTCTCAATTAAGCAGGAAACAGTTTGTAGAAATACTGACTGTTAATAATTTTTCTCTATGCTTTTTCAGATTTTTAGACTCTCTAAAACTTTCCTCAGAAGACATTCTTATATTGAAAATAACTCACACAAACTATGGACTGCAGGATTGCCTTAGTTTGATCATTGAGGCAGCATCCCACAGGGATGTTAGAACTGCTCTCACTAGGCTTAGCTTCTATGTCCTGAATGACAGACTTGCATTAAAATACAGTTCTGGGCCTTGTGGAACCACTTTGAAAAGCTTTGTTTGGCAGAAAGCAATGAACAAGTAAGTTATTGAGTACAAGAATCTGTTAAAGATTGTTATACTAAAATGGTATCATATCTACTTTTTATATTTTAACTTTAGAGAATTGATTGTCGATGCATCTCTGATTCTGGTATCTATATATATACACATCTATCTATCTGTCTATCTATCTATCATATATGGGGGAAAGCCTCCTTTAACAGTTTTGTGCCAGGGTTGAGAGATGCACAGGACTCTTTTCGGTCTTCAGGTCACTGTTTATTGTTATCAGAAGCTTTGTATGCTGTCTGCACCAGACTTAACGTGCAAGAAAACACAGCAAACATGGCCCCAAGATGTACAATTTCAGGGTCTTTTAAAGCTGTATAATCCAATGAAGTCTTAAAATGTACTTTATTTCTACCTTTCCACCAATAACTCATCCCTTGTCTCTCCACATAACCTTTGCACTGGGGCTTCCAGTGGCCAATCACCCTGTGCCACCAACTCTGTAGAAAATGGAGTAGGATGAAAACGAAGAAGCTCTAGGCAACCCCCAGGATCCTCTATCTTGCCTCCTATCTACCCCTATACTAAAATCCCAAAACTCTAAATTTCTCACCCTGTGACAACCTGCAGTACTCTCTCTTTTCTATTTCACACTCTTGTAGACTTTAGTCTATCCCGAAGTCTTGAAAAGCCCTCTCCATGGGCAAAGGTCAAAGTCAGTGCTTCTCAGAGCAGATAGAGAAATGTTCCCTGTGCCCTGGGTTCCAACAGTCATATGTCTGTATATTTTTATATTATATATATCTATATCTGGGCTGACAGGAACCTTAGGCAGTTCAACAAGGGGAAGTGCAGAGTCCTGCACCTGGGGAGGAGCAAGCCCATGCCTCTGGGGTGAACCAAGCTGGAAAGCCACTTTGCAGAAAAGGACCTGGGGGTCCGGGTGGGACACCAAGGTGAAAATGAACCAGCAGTTTGTCCTTGCAGTAAAAATGGCAAATGTTATACTGGGCTGCTTTGTTTCTGCAATTAAACACTCCACTTTAGGAGGAGTGTTAGCAACAAGTTGAGGCAGGTGATTCTTCTATTCAGCACTGGTCTGGAGCTCTGGGTCCAGTTTTGGACTTGCCAGCATAAACAGGAATCATATGGAGCACACATACTGGACAGAATCCAATGAAGCACCACAGAGATGATGAAAGACTGGAATATCTTTCCTTTGAGGAAAGGATGAGAGAGCTGGGACTGATAAATGTGGAGGAAAGAATACTCAGTGTGAGGATCTTACCAGTGTGTGCAAGTACTAGAAGAGAAGCTGGGGCCAGGTTCTTTCCAGTGGTGTTCAGTGAGAGAAGCAATGGCTGCAAACTGAAACACAAGAGGATCCCTGTGAACATCAGGAAACACTCTTTTACTGTGAAGGTGTCCAAACAAAGACACAGGTTGCCCAGAGATGTTGTAGCATCTCTGTCCTTGGAGTTAGTCAAAAACATTCTGCTCACAGTCCTGAGCAACCAGCTGCATGTATCCCTTCATAAGCAGGTCCCTTCATGACCAGGTGACCCCTGCAAGTCCCTTCCAATCTCAAAGATTATGATCTTGCAATTTACAAAACCATCAAATATTTACAATTCTATATTTAAATTAAAGGCTATTTGAAATGCATAGGTAAGCTTTGATATTATCAAATATTAGTATTTAGTAGATAATTAACTTCTTATTTCCTCTGTGTGACCCTGCTCAGATTTTTCTACAGTTTACTAAACAGAATTCTATTATTACTGAATGCAAATAGATTTTTAAATATGCATAACTATTTTACATAATAATAACAACGCTAACCATATATTGTATATATTTATGTAGGTTAATAGGTTAATAGGTTAATACAATGCCACATTTTCTATATGTGTAATATACATATTTCCTCTGTATAATTAAACTTTTGCAGGTGACTCCAGTTCTATTAGCCTGAGATTTTAAATGCTCTTTTAAAAAGTTACAAATATGAAAACTTTTGTTTGTGTTGTAGGTTTCTACAAGTGCTTCCAGCTTCTGTGGAGGATGAAAAGCTTTTGGTAGATGTCCTAAGATTTTTAAACAAATTGCTTAGAGAGCAGAAATCAAATCTGGAATCAGAACATCTAAAGTGGATCTTGAAATCATTGCTTAAAAATGTAAGAATGGGGTTGTTGTATATATTTACATGATTTGATTGACCATATAACTGATATAACTGTACTTGCACACATGCATGTGTACCTGCAGAACTGCCTGAGGGTGTGCTTAGCTACATAGCATCCATTGTCTTACAAAGGGTGTTCTATGTTAAATGCAATCTGCATGAACTTGCATTTTCCCATTTGCAAATACAATCTAAGCATTTGTGGAAAAATGCTCATAGACTTAATTTCAGTTACTTATAGAGTACTCTAGGTACTTCAATTTATATCACTACCTGGGAAGTCTATAATTTTTTTAGAGTATGGCCCATTCAATACATTAATATAAAACCTTAAAGCCATTTGATATGAAGTCTTTCAAGGAGCTGAGAAGTCCAAAATGCAGCCTGAACTAATTTTGTTATGGTGTGTTTTCTGGTTGTTTGTGGTCTATTTTTTATTGCTGGTTATTGCTGTATTACTTCGAATTTTCTTTCATTCTTCATAACACACTGTCTTCATAATGCCAGGATATTTGAAAGGCCTTAACAGTAGATTTTATGGCATTTAGTAGATTCGAGATTCAAGTTAATGGTAGGGTTATAGCAATTATAGGAATTTTTCACTAAACTTCTTGCAGTTACTTCTTAGCTAAGTAATCATGGAATTTCTGATTTATAATGTGTGTGATTTGCAAGTTTTCAACAGAAAAATTTGCTTTAAGGAAGGCATTAAAAGAGGATTTAAACAATGCATTATGCGACTATATTTTTTATTCTTTTAGCAGCCGAAATCCCTTGTGGGCCTTCTGGTGCGACAAGAATCCCAAGTGCAGGATGAAATGGATGAAACACAGGCTGCTGTCAGGCAACAACTGGATAAAGAACTCATTCGTCTTTTTAACCTGTTGTTAGTTTGCTCCATGTCAGTCACTGACAGGTACAGTGCAAATGGACCTGCCTCTGTCATTCTGACTGGGCATCATAACACCCATTACTGCTGAATTTTGGTCACAATTTGAATGTCGTTACATCATGGCTCAATTCCTCTGAACTGTGAATATACACTCTTGAAATGAAAATCAACATTAGATAATCCTTTTGACAGTAAAATAAGGAAATTAACTAGGAAATTTGAAGGACAATGTGCTAGTGGTCACTTAGCAGATGGATAATTAAATTGATTTCATGGAGAAGAAGGGCTATTTCTTTTTCACTGCTGCAAATTTGCATGAGCAAATGATAACTTCATTGCTTTTGTAGCATGTGTTTATAGCAAAGTAAAACATTGGAATATTGGAAATAGCAATAAATGTTTGTTTTAATTGAACTCCTTTTTGACCTATTTGCAACAGCTACTTTTAGCATGAAGTTCCAACCTTTTTCTGTCAATTGAGCACAGAAATTAATTTACATTATTTTTTCTTCAAGTTTCTCATAAAACCTTTCCCACACTAAATCTCTCCATCCAAATATATCCTAAGAGCTAATAAAATTTCAGTTTAAGATAATATTTGATTATTTAGTGTCACAATATACCTTTGTGAAAATATTTTCAAAATGTTATCTTTTCCATTATTTCCACTTGGTTATTTTCTAAAAGTTTCGACAGTGGGAAAAGGGCATATTATAGAAATCCATGCTAGTTATGTATCTCACACTTCTGTATTTTTTATCTTCTTAATTCTAGATTTATTATTTTTTTGCAGGAAATGTTTTTAAACGTGTCTCATAATCAGAACAAACATAAGTATAACAGGCCATACATTTAAGAGTTGGACTTGATAATCCTTGTTGGTCTCTTCAACTTAGAATATTCTAGACATTGTGTGATTCTGGAACAACTGAGTTTTGCAGCTCTTCTCACTGTGTCATCTGTTGTCCTCAATCTCTTGCTCTTTATTTAGCGTCCTCCTTAATAATTATAGCTCATTTGTCTTTTTTTAAGTAACCTCATTGTAATCACATGCAATATTATGTTTTCAGAACTGGGGTAAAGCTAGAAATGTTCATATTACTCTTTGCATAATGTAGTATTAAGTAATTGAGATGCTGAGCCTTGCAGGCTAACAGTAAGAAGAATGAGGCATTGGCATTTTTCGAAATGATTCTTTGTAACAGCTTCATATTGATGGTTCATCTGTATTGTTTTTTTACAATTAAACCAGAGAGAGCTTGGAACTTGCTGGCTTGTTCAGAACAGAGCTGGCTCTGAACCTGCTTCAGTGCTTAAGGCTAACAGATGCACCACATTTTTATGGGCTTCCATCACTGGAGAGAACATTACAAGGAATGGTTCACGTTACTGCACTTCCAGGCTGGAGTACCTATTCTGCTGCAGTTGAACCTGTCACAATTTGTAAGAAATATTTAACAGGTCTTCTTGAGGTGAGTAGCTTATGTTCTTACTTAGCTTTTGGTTTGAATGCTGGTAAAGAACTGTGTAACTAATGACAGTATGCTTTTTACAATGTACTTTTATTGAATGTCATCAGTAGCAATAGGTGTGGAAGAGGTGCTTTTTCCTGCTAAATAAATAGGAATGATATGGAGACTAGATTGAGTGATGTGTGTCCATAGTTGTGAAGATGGGTTGTATTGCATGTGCTTTCATCATTGGTTTAAGAGTTAATACAAAGTGACTGTAGTTTTAAGCAAGATAAAAAATATTTGTGGTGTTTTTAATAACTGTTACTCCAAGAGGAAAAATCCAAGTTAACTTCCCCCAGGCAAAATTCACATATGAAAGGTGATCTGGGAGAAGATTAGCTTGTAGGTTGTTAACACAGAGAAAGCAGAAAAGAGGTAATTAAAGATGCTGCAGTTGTTGGAAAGACAAAATTTCATTCTTATTTTCAGTGTTCTTCTATGTTTGCCAAGTCTGGGGATGTGGTAGACAACTAGCTTTTGCTCCTGAAATTATATATTTTGAAAACTCCAATTTTCTTAAAAGAAAAAGCATAGTTTTGGCTTTATGTTTGCTTAACACATATTCAGTAACATGCTTTTAGAAGTTTTTAGTTTAAAATACCAATGCATCTGATGAAAAAAAGATGATAGTGTTTTAGGAGCCTTAATTTGCCCAGATTTCTTGAGTAGAAAGAAATAAACATTTTAGACTTGGTTGATTAGATGAGCTCTGTCACTTAAGTCTAGACTAAAAATGGCACCAAAGTTCTCAAGCAAAAGAAAGATTATTATTGGAAAAAATAAGAATACATATTATGGCATGAAATTAATTGATGATGCATAAGCTTTTGTTCAGAAGAATTAGGCAGCTTTATTTGGTCTAAATATTAAAGTAAATGTGGGTTTCTCTTGGAGAGGAATGGAGAAAATGGGTAAAATATATGTAGCCTGGGACACTGAAAAAAAGAATAACAGCAAAAATGCAGAGGTTTAAATCACTGTTTTGTGGAGAAAAATCTAGAAGTGTATCTTCTAATTATTATTTTTTTTAAGTATTTTGGGGGATATTTTGTTGAAAACTGCATGCCTTTTAATATGCATGGTTACTTATTTGGTCAGATAGTTTATTTTATGTTAGGCTCCACTGACCTTTATTTCTTAGTATTTGATATAGAAAGCTGATAAATTTCTTCAAATCACAATGAAATATATCAATAACATATTCTCTTGAACACTGAATTTTGAAAAGAAATTTTATTTTTAATTCCAGCCATAGCAAAAGAAACACTGGTTAAAATAAATGAACTTTCAGGTCCATGAAAAGAAACACTGAAGTTTCTATTCAACTTAGAGCTTACTATTAAGGTTGGCTGTATTCTTCATTTGAATAAAAAAAACACCATATGACCAAATTACTCAGAAATAAAGAAATTGTTACAATTCAGCTAGAAATCTATCATCTTTCCATGAGTTTAAATTATGATTCAGTGTGTAAGACAGTTTGTACTCTGTTTGTGTGCTGCTTACAGTAAAGCTGTTATGAACTTGTACCCCCACTCTTAGGTCATCTCATCGTTTTATGTTGAGTGGGGGGGAAATGCCATGTCCTTCATGGGAAAAGGTGTGACAAAAAGCACAGTCCTTTGCTTGCTTCACTTATCTCATGAAATGATGGCTCAAGCCAAGGATACGGTGAGTGCATTCCCACTGTCCTTATGTCATCACTGGTGAGGGCTATGCAGAGAGATTTTAACTGCTGAAGTTCTATGATAACTTTCTGTCGTGGTTTTGAAATGGTACTCTCCAACTGAGTAGTCCTGCTAAAACCACACCACTGCTTACTTTTCCTTCCCCTCCAACTTTAAGCACAAAAGGCAGAAAAACCCCCACATTGATTTCATTTGGTCTGGAATCTTAGATAAATGTACAGAATGGAGTATAGTATACAAAAAAGCTGAAGAATCAGTTTTAGCCATACTGAAATTGTTTTGTAAATAAGTTTGTGCATTTTGAAAGGCCTTCTTTCAGAATAAGTATAATTTCATTTTTATAAAAAAATGAAGCATTGGGATTTTCTATAGGGTAAATAAATTTAAGAATTTATAACATCATTATTTCTTCAGCCTCACAGACAAGAGGCTTTCTAACCTATGCTTAAACATTGACATACATAGAGCTTTCACAGTTGTGTGTATATAAATACAGGTAACAATATGTACATGCATGGAAAAAAGGATTGCCAGATAAAAGGAGCTATCATTACATGCTAGCAAAATTCATATTGTGCTTTGTGTTCATGTACATGTTTGAGGGCTAGATTTGTCAGTTTAGGAAGGTAGCCTTTATCCTGTGTCACTCTAGAGCCCCACATGGCGCAGACCACCACGGCTCAGTTAGAAATCTTCCAACTTCTTTAGTTAAACTTCTTTATTGAAGCATCGTGTTGCTTTTATAGTTTTACAAGATGCTTACATTTACTTAATGAACACATACACTGCTCATTGGTCATAAAGAACAAAACTTTCAATAGGTAAAAGGAGCCTCGTCTCTGTGTAAGCCAACCAAAGTCCAGATTTCTTTGCTTACACTTTTTTCTCTCTTTCTTCGTGTCATGGTGATAACCTTGGTAACTTCCTTAAGAGAGATATGAGGCTTGCCTTATCTTCAGGAAGCCTTCACTGGCTCACAAGAACAGCACAGAAATGTCTTTCCTACAATTCTGAAGCAGTTGAAGCAAATTCAACAATTAAGTATTATTTTAAAGATTTAAAATCTGGTCTTACTAATATCTGTGATAGCTACAAATTTTTTTAGTATCATTGTTATAGAGTAATATGCATAGTAGCATAATGATAAGTTTTATTTTCTTAGGTTTCTAAGGCATACCCTGTGTTTATGACAGTGTTACTGTTTAGTCTGTACTAAGAGTTTTTAGTCTCAAAGAAATTTTAAAACCCCTCTGTTGTTCACAATCATGTGATTTAGTATCAAATCCTTATGGGAAGAGAAATACAAAATTATCCTTCCTCTATGCAATTAGTGTTATGCAAAACTGTTTTAGTAGTTGTTGGTAGCTCACACTGTTAGTACACTGGCATGGATTGAAAGATTTATAAAATAATTTCTTAATTTGTTTTCTTTTTGCTTATCAGGATTGGATATCTCTTTGGTCTTTGCCATATGATAGTGGTGAAGAACAAGTTCTGTCTCATCTAGGTCTGGCATGGCTGGTTCCTTTATGGGTAGATAGAGATCCTGAGGTTTGTTACTGTGCTATTAACTTCATATCTTATTTTGACCCTTAAGTATTTGAAAATTTTTGATTCATTGATGTATTTAATAGTAGAACTGCTGTTCCGAATTATTTAGAATGTTACTAACTATATCCTAAATAGCAGTAATAATACAGTAGGGAAAGTGTTTCCATATAAACATAATCTAAGAAATCCTTCCTTATGTCTTCTGTCTTCTATACTTTCATTAGTCACTCACTATCATGATTCGTAGGCAGGTTTCTGTGTGATTGCTGTAACTTAGTTGAAAAGCAGAAACATTTACATTAACTAAAAATTCAGAGCAAATGTATTTAATGGCAATCTGTTAAATTATATGAGTTTGTTAAATGGATCTATTTTCAAGGGGTAAAATATGAAGAATATTAAATTCTATCTTTCTTAGTTTTGAATACTTAAAAATAATTTTGTTTATTCATTTTGTGAATAAACACAAAGTGAATTTAGTTGTGATTGTGAGTGGAGAGCAAGAGAAATATAGGAAAAGAGGTTGTTACTTTTGAAATTATTACCTTATACTCCAGATTCAGTTGATAATACTTTATAATAATAAAAGAAAATATTGCTAATTACTGTAAGAAATACCACTTTCTGTTGTGCTTATATGTACTAGGTCAGATTTACAGCACTTGGAATAGGATCAGCTCTTACATCTCTTGAAATAGGATGTATTGCTTTAGCAGAAAGCTGCCAGAATATTTCAGGAGGCCTGTGGGGAACAGTGATAAACATCCTTCTGGATCAATCTGAATGTAGCATGGTACGCAGAGAGGTATGTTTCTTTTGTCCTTCTGCTGTTGTAGATTGTCAAGTTATTTTTGATTGTGGAGAAAAAATACTTTGTATTTTTTATTGTATATATCTATTATCTGATGCTGCACAGCATCTGCCGCTTTGCAAGTTAAACACTACCTGATTAATATAAATGTTTAGCTGTTTATTTAGGAATTGCATAAGAAGGAACAAATACAGATTACTTATTTCAAAACAGAAATGATATAAACAATACAAGTGAACTCATAAAGATTCCTCAGGCTTGCTCAGTAAGATAAATAGGTTGCTAACGTGTAACTAATCAGCATGATTTTAATCGCTGCTTTGTAACATTTATGAATGCTTTGGTACAAACTCATCACCTGCTCTGCAGTAGATATGTATTCATTGCAGACAGGATATAATCTAATTTGTCTAGGCACTAAGATTTACTGGTGAGAACTGAAGGTCTGTACTATGGTAGAACAACACATAAAATTGTATATTGGTGAATTTAAGCCCTATACATTTTATTTGCAATTTTTTTACAGCTCTAGTTCAAAGGTTTTCCTTCTATTGTAATCAATAAGAAATAAAAGCTCTGACACTCGGTGACTTGTTTTTTTCCTAGCTCTATTGCTTAACTAATTTTATTTTCCAAAGTAATATTTGAAATTATATCTCAAAATGCCTTTGATAATGTCCTTCATTATTTTATTTATTTTATTGTTTTATTTAACTTCAAATATTCTCTTAAGATATTATCTTAAGATTCACATCATTTACAAAAAATTGACAAAATATAAAAGAGAGGAATTTCAGTCCATGCACAGACATGTGAAGTGTGTGTAATATAAATTAGGAAGACAAACGTGCTGTGTATTTATAAAAAGGAAAATATTTGAAACAAGTCTCTGTCCAATGTGTTCACCACATTGTCCAATGTGGTTACCACATTGTCCCAGTTATTTTTTAATAATTAAAAACTCCAAAACATAAGGACAGTAGAGTGACTGGTCATAAACAGTAGGTTTCTCTAGGTTTTTCTGTTCAGGAATTTTTTTCCCCTAGTTCTTCCTGTACTTGTAAAACTTGTTCTGTAGGATTGACTGTACTGGAACAGTGATGAAAGTATCTTATAAATAAATTTTCCTTGTGGTTTCCATCCCATCTTTTCCTTGTCTTTTGTTATAGTAGCCTGCTCTTGTGCCATGGTCTAATAGCATCTCTTGTAAGTGAAGTCTGAGGGCTTTTAAGCTACATCCTTCTAATTATTTTTTCCCAGCATGAACATGAGAATTCAATGTATTTCAGCATATATCTGAAGCAACTGAACAATATGTAGATTTTACTCTTCAGTCTGATGTGTTTTTTGAAGTGTGATGGCTAGATGGCAATATTGATACTTTAATTTCTTTCAGGCTGCTTTTATTCTACAAAATCTACTTGTGATTCCAATCCCAACAGAAGACACTAAAGATTGTATTTGGCAAGTGAGTGACCATTACATTTGGTAAAAGTCATAGTGTCACAGAGAAATGTCATTTGATATGAAAAGTTGTGTCAGAATACCTATAAAATATGAACTCAAAAAATTACATGTCTAAGTTCACGTTTTGGAAAGAGAAATGAATAGACAAACTTCTCTCAAACTTTCTGCAAGCTCAATAAAACAACTAAGTTTAGATTATATATATGTTGCATTTCATGAATGTAGTATCTTTGGGTTCCTAGGAAACTTGCTTACTTATATGGTATATCATTAATGTTTTAGGATAAAAATTGATAATTTATTTTCCTCATACTTGGAATGCAGTAAAACATGATTTGAGGGGCATGAGGAAGAGGAAATTCTGTTAATGTAATGTTTATAAAATGTTTTGAAAGAAAGATGAAGCAGTTTACCACTTAGGTCAATTTAAATGCTTCTTGAAGACAACCACTTCCTCAGAGCAAAGTAAACTAGACCAGGTTGCTCAGGGCTGTTTCCAGTTGGATTTTGAGTTTCTTCAAGAATGGAGACGCCACAGTCGTGCTGGGCAACTTGTTCTAACGTTTGACTACCCTCAGATAGAAAGTTTTATTCTTAGGTTTAAATAGAATTTCCTGTATTTTAGTTTTTGCTCAATGCCTTTTCTTCTGTCACTGGATACCAGTGAGAGGAGTCTGTCTCTCTTTACCTTCTCTTATCAGATATTTATCAAACTGATAAGATGCCCTGGAGACTTTTCCAGTTCTGCTCTTGAGTCAGTCATCTTATTTTAGTCTCAGAAAGTCTGGTTCATTGTATATCAGGATATTTGGATCTTAGCTTGCAATTTTAAAATTTTTTGTGACCTTGATACCTGTTTTTAATGTCTGTCTTGCTCCTTTCAGTGTGTGAGATTACCTATATGGTAACAGTGTATATTAGTTTTTGAAGAAATTGCAAATGCAGCAATATTATTTTTTATCTGTTCCTTTCTGCAGAAGATCAAGTTAGTGTTGAAAGGCATTCCAGCTGTTTTGCTAGGATAAGTTGCTATGAACCTATGATTCAGCTGCACCCAAAATTGATTATGCTATTTTTTGAAGAGCTGAATTGTACAGAATGTCTCATCTTTTCTTTACATGTAATCATAAAAAAAAGATGTGGAAGCAATTTTACAAATCTAGCCCTTGTTTCAGTCTTACTACTTCTAATTTATCAATATAAATAGTAATTGTTTAATTTCATAATAGTAGGGAGTTACAAAAGGGCAGCCATTTTAACTTGTCAATTTAGACTCTATTAAAAGTTGTTTCTTAGTCTTATTTTAAAAAAATCAATCACTATGGTGAGATGACAAAAATTGAATCCAGTTGCACAATTCTGGATGAATTCCAGTGCAATTAAAAGAAGCTTTGAGTCAACATGATTCTTATTAAGAACTGCATTTAATGGAAATTGCTCATCACTTAATAAGTGTTCATGCTGAAAGATATTATCAAACAACACTTCATGGTTACTGGTAAATTAAAACTGTTCAAAATAAAAACAACAATTAAAACTGTATCATACCACCGGGATAAAATTTTATTTTTCAGAGTAACTTTTTTCTCTTGCACTGAATAAGGTGATTTGTCTGTTTCCTTTAATGCCAGGAAGAAAAGGAGGGCTATTAAGTGGATCTTGGTGAATTTGAGGAATACTGTGCCAGAATCAAATTAGAACATTACCATTTTTTTCCTTAGGCAAATAGGAATTGAAAAGGAAATATAAATAGAGTTTGTAGGCCAGTATCTTCATGACAATATCTCTAGTGTTACTTTTGTCTAGTTGGGCTGCTTTATAATATTTCATTTTGCTATGTCACTTAAAAAATTTCCTACGCTGCTCTTTAGTCATGAGTAAAATCAACCTGTGTGAAGTACTCTAAGCGTGAAGCAGACTGTTTTGTATAAAGATGGCTGAAGTCAGAGCACTCTGTTATTCTAATTGATGGGTAACTTTTTCAAGGCCCCCCAATGTACAATAAAGTATCTGGCATGGCTTTTGGAATTGCCAAAGACAATCCTGGGTAGTAAAATTTGGACTAAATTAATCAGTATTTCCTAAGTTTGCACTTGCCATAGTCAATATGGTTGAAGTCTATTGGTGACAGGGTATGAGTAGAGTTTTATAATTCATCATAAATAACGTACTTGAAATCCTACACTCTGCTCAAACTGTTCATCATATCTCATTCTCTGCTGGTTGGTGTAAAAGGCAAATAGTGAAAATAGTGTTACAGAAACCAAAAAAGAATAAGAGTAACAAACTAACATTTTGGTGATATCTTATCTTGTGATACAAAATAGTATTACTGCTTCTACTATATTTGGTATTGGGTTTTGTTTTGTTTTATTGGGAAATAAACTTGTTTTCAGTGTCAATGAAGGGATTGGGTGAGAGTCTCTTAAGGATAAATAATGTTTTCAAATTACTTCTTTTCAGTTGATCCAGCTCTGCTCTCTCCTGACTGCCAAAGAAGGTTTCTAATTAGCACTGAAAGTTTTTCTTTCCATAATTTTCACTAGTTTATTTTTGAACTACTGCAGGATGCCCTCTAATATTGCCTTTCTGAATGTAATTGGTTTGAATATTTCCGAGTTCTTCTGCCTTCTTTACACTTCTAATTTTTCTGGTTGGTTTACACCAGATTATGTGTAGCTTAATAAAACTTTTGGTTGGGTTAACATGGAAAACACTGAAGAAAATTTTAACAAAGGTAGTCAACTTAAACTGTTTATTTGAAATATGACTAGAGTCCATTATCTTAAGGTATAAATCTACTGCTCTAGGGAGTTTTCCCTGATGTCAGTATTAAAAAGAAATAATTGAAAACCATACTTCAAAGAGGATTTTTTGGTTATGTCTTGTTTTCTAAAGAAATCTTTTCTCATAGAAGATTGACATAGCTAGATGTAGTACAGTGACCCTATACTTTAGGGCAGGAGGACTTTTTCAGGATATTTAGTCTTATCTAAGTGTTTTTGCCTAAGGAAAACCTTTTTATTGCTTAATATCTGTAACTAGAAATAAATGAGACATTAAAATTGTAAAGACTTGATACATTTACTGTCTTGAAGCCACTCATTTACAGCTTTTCATGAGTTTTTACTTAACTGTTAGCACACTTCTCAGGAGATAAATAGCTGTTTGATTTTGCTAGGTCATGACAGCTTTTGTAAAATACTACGATTTAGCTCAATGTTAAAATCTGAATTTCATTTTTGGGATTTATTACAGCCTGTAAACCACTGTACACACATACACATAGCATTAGCCTTAGGGTGGGTTTTTCTGACCGTTTATTTTATGTAAAACATTTCCTTAAAGTAATGATGTCTGTGAATTTCATGTCTTCAGGGTCCTTCTGTACATGATGAAGAATCTGGGCTCTCTCAGACAGGAATACCTGCTCTTAGAGCCCTTTTGTATCACTGTCAGTTCTATGAACATGTGAATCAGATGGTGAAACGCTGTTACCTAGGATGTTACATGTTTGATTTTAATTCTTGCAAGGAAGACAAGCTCAGCATAGAAAAAGGTGGTACAACTGGTAAGTGATGTTGATGTAATCTTCTGGTATTTGAAACTTGCTTAAATCAAGTGTAGTTTTGAGTAACTTAAATAATTCTTGGA
Source organism: Chloebia gouldiae (assembly GCA_003676055.1). Classification (NCBI taxonomy): domain Eukaryota; kingdom Metazoa; phylum Chordata; class Aves; order Passeriformes; family Passeridae; genus Chloebia; species Chloebia gouldiae. The sequence goes on from QUSF01000001.1 coordinate 14,542,825, forward strand.
AATATATAAACCCTGCACTTAAATATATTGTAAAGTCAAAAGATTGCTGTGAGGATTTAAGTAGATAAGTCTCTAGTTTAACATGGCTCAGAAAAAGTTCTGAGCTGTTATTTGCATCTTCAAAAAGTTGAAAATGGAAAAGATGTAATTGATTCTGCAGTAAATTTTCTTGAAAAATATTGGGGGTAAAATAACTTTTAACAATTTCCACTTTATGACAATTAGTCAACTTTCATTCAAGGAAAATTTGTGTGAAAGAAATACATGAACTTTATTTAAGATTCCTGTTTCTTGATGTGTTCAACTTCAAGGTTAAATGAGTAGGAATGGACTTTAATAATCTGAATTAAGCTGCCTTCTGAGACATTCTGATATAATTTAATTCCTAGACTGATGGAATGTAATACTCGGATGGGATTTATTTGCTTATTTTTAACCTGTATTCCCTTGGAATATCTGATCTAACTTTTATATTTACTAATAATTTATTGAGCAGTATTTCTAAGGCTCACTCACTATGATGCATTGTGGAAACACTTCCTTGTCCTAATAATACTGATGATTGTAACTTTGGAAAGCTAGGGGATTTTTCAGAGATCAATTATTAAAAGCTTTCATGGGGCAGAAAATTAATGAGGTTTTTTTTCTTTCTTTCCTTTTTTGTGGGTGTAAATCTTTTAAGGCTGCTGGTTTAAATAGCTCTTTTTAAGTCTGTCTTGAATGGAGTAAGAACTTCAGACAAAGTTGTTTATAGAATCCCTCCCACTGAATCACAAGGTGCAGGAAGGACCCCCTTGCTCTGTAAATGCCTCCTCAGAGAGGAGCCTGGCCTGTGACTGGATTCAATCTAGACCCTGACTTTTTCAGTGGCTTAAATCTAAGGAGTTGTAGAGATATGTTTGAATCTTTGTCTTAGTTTATCTTGTGGGATTAAGGATGGCAAACCAGATACATTTATATAAAAATTAATGACTTACTATGATAAATGACTAGACAAAAATATCATAATCAGAATTATTTACTACATATTATAGAAGCTAAAACAGCTAGTGTAGTTTAGTGTACTATATCAAAGGAATTATATTAAAGCATCTATATTAAAGCTGGCAAAAAAGAAGCAATTATTAAATAACGATTGATGTTACTCACCCATACCAATGACCCTGGCAAATCTTTCACTCAGCCTGGAGTGACTGTAAGCAGCATCCCCACCCCAGGGAGGAATCTCCACACACACTCCAAGGGGTATTTTAGAAAAACCTGCTGTTTGTAAGGGAGACTGGACTTTCAGAGTTTAAAGTGATTGACTGTCAGTCGAATGTCTCAGGCCAGCTGGGCCTTAGGGTTTTTAGATAAGAAGTGGCAGACATGATAAAGTATCCGTCAACTCTCTATCAGGATTTTTAACTTTTGGAGTTGATGAGTCAGGCTGGTTTAGTATAATTCAAAAGCAGCATGACACCCCCTCTCAGTTCACTACTTACAGCTTTGCAAAATAAAGTATTGTTTGAATTGTTTTGCACATTTCAGGCTGAGCATCCTGCTGCATTCTGCATTTGATAAACCTGTTCCAGAGGCATGAACAGAATAGGAATGTTACTTCCTCAGCTAAGTTATGACTTTATGACAGACCCAAGGAAAAGAAGCATTCTTAGTTAACTAACTGAGAGAAATACCTGACCAGTACACAAAATTCCAGATATAAAAATCCTCAGTTTCTTCAGTGTCTGCTTTTTTTAATCTATAAGTGTAATTTTTCAATCAAACACATGTGACTGCTCCCATGGTCCTCTAATCTGTGCCTTTTGGTAGTTCTGTTAGCTCCTGCAATATCACATCTAAGAGGAACTCAAAATGTAGAATGGTGCAACTTCTCAGTGAACAACTGAGATACATTTTATTCAGTCTTTGCAAAGTAAAGCCAGAATATACAGTATTTCAGGAATAAGAAACAAGTTTATTTTTCTCTAGAAAAGGGAGAACAGGACCTAAACCTTGTTGGGTTTTTCCCTATGTAGTTTTCTCACATTTTTCAGGATAAAACACATCAGCAATGTAATGTTAAAAATAAGATAGTTCAGATTAGTAATTACTGAGGATACATATAGGACATCTACTTTTGTGAGGTTTGCACTCACAAACTGTGGTCTATTCTTTATTTTCTTTTCTAAATATATGATAGCTTCAAAAGTATTACTGGCAGATTTGTGCTATAACGTTTTTGGCACTTTTTATTCTGAAACCAGTTTGCAAAGTAATTCTGCCTTTTTTGTATTTATGAATATGGGTCCTCTTGAAACTATTTCTCTAAAAATGGGAATTTGAAATGTTTTTGGAGACAAGGACATCAGTTTATTATGTGTGTTCTTTGAGACCCTACTATAGTACTTCAATACTTTAGTACTCTTGTGTTTTAACTAAAATGAAATCTGAACTATTTGAAATGACTAAAGGCTATGCAACTGCAGTTTGAACGTAGCTTATTCTAGACTACTTTATTTTTTATTAGAAAATTTTTATGTGAAATTTTTTTATTTATGTTTATTCAGGTGATTCGATGTGTAAGATTTCATAGATACAATGTGTGAAAACTTGTGTTCTGAGATGTTCAGAAGGATAGCTGTGGTTGGCTATTTTTTCACTGAAACAGTCCTTGAAAAAGCTTGTTAGAGTAATTTTGATTCTTATTTTTTTTGCCCCACAGATTTTGATGATTCTCTCAATCTTTGGAAGGCTCCGCCTAGTCAGAGAAAATCTTCACATTCTCACTCAACGTCTCAAACTATGGTAACTTGCAGAGTAATTATTTATTTTAAATATACAGTTTTTCGTGAACTCCTTTCAAGAAAGTTAGCACTCTTAAAACTGTTAAAAAAAACCCCAGCAAAACCCAAAATGTGAAATCATTCATAAATTAGCTGTGAAATTAAGTTGAAATTTACTCCAATGTAGCTTTAATATGCTGAAAAAACCCTTTTGTGATTTTTAACCTTAGCAAGAATAAATAAGGTAGCTTTCCTTGACTAGATAAATGCATAAGGCAGTACTGAATTCTATAGCTTCCCACAGCAAGACTTATTCTCTAGAGATTACTCTGTAATTGGCTTTATTGACAAAATGCAATTGTCTCCATTTCTGGTTGTCACTTCTGTTGCTTTTATCCAAATTGTCTGTTCAGAGTGAACCTGTGTTTACACAACACAGCCGCGGAGCTGGATCAATCAAAGTCACATAAATACATTGGGTATTCTGTGCCATAATAAAATCTGGATTCTGAAAATGCTTTTGTAGAATTTAAAAGTGCTTGCAGAGTCCAAAACAGACATGGAAAACAGAAAGCAGGTGGCTGCTTAAAAAATTTGTTTGTGACTACAGTAATGAAAAGCTGTACACAAGTGCCATGTTTCAAGATGGCAAATGCAGAGGAGAAATTGAAAGACATTCTTTTAGATCCAGAGTAGATTTGCAGTATCAGTTCAGGCTGTGGAGGGAGCTTTTATAACATTCATTAGTTACCTGACAAAAATCATGTATTTTTCAAAGACTGCAGTATAGATCCAAGAAAACTCTGATATCTTGTACTGAAATTTATTTTTTAGTTTCATATTCAAAAGTTTTTCAATTATGAATGACCTTCTAATCTATTACTGAAGCTACAATATCATTGTTTAGAAGTTTCTTTTCTCTTAAACAGATGCATAGGTGGATGTGACAAAAGCTGATGTATCACAAGATCCTATATTCTTTTCTTGACAAAAATTTCTATGCTCAATTTCACTGGAACATGGTAAAAATAAAACCAGAAAAACCAGTATGGAAATTTTGTCTCAAAAGTATTACACAAGTATAATTTCCATGTTATTTTAATTCTCTGTTATAAATTTATTGCTGTCTAGTACTGATAATGTTATCTTTTTTTAAGTTTCTAATAATTAAGGAAAAAGTGCACTTTAGTTGTAAACTGATTTCTCATTTTTCAGAAATCAACCCCCCAGCCACTTAGGGTTATTTTATACACAAGTATTCAAATTTGAAAGCCAAAACTAAAATAAATTAAAGTGCATGTAAACCAGGAAGTACATGCAATCATGATTGCTCCTTAAAAAACATTCACATAAGAATCTCTTATTTTTTTAAAAGAAGTTCTTCCCAGATCACTTTTTACTGAATAAATTGAATGCCACTTACATAGAGGAATGAAAGTTGATCAAACTTCGTCTTGTTTTGTTCACATTACTTGAAGACAAAATTAAACTGCAGCAATTCTTATCAAAGCTTGGTGTCTAATCTACTTAAAATTGTGCTTGAGGTTTTATGAAGAATTGGACAAGTTCATAACATTAATTTTCTTCAGCTTCAGTAGTTAACAAAAAAGAAAAAAAAGGAAAAATAATGTGGAATCTACTAGATCAAATTAATGTATGAGATTTATATATGTAAAGTGGCATCATAGTTTAACACAAAGAGTTAGCTCTACTATTCCATTCAACAGACATGAAACTAATTATTAACAGTGGAAAGTACAGTGTTATACTAAGCTACACTAACTTATATCAGCCTTCCACATATTGTAGACTTCATACATGCTAAGATTAGACTCTTACAGCTAACCATGTGAATTTTATAGAAGTTTGTGTTTTGTTTTGTTTTTTTTCTTTCCCTAACATGTATGAAGATGTCGCACTAAGACTTTGATTGTCATTTCTGGAAGTTTAGTTTTCATTTATCCTTCATGGACATTTTTAGCAGCTGTAAACTTTTAAAATTAACTAAGTTTCTTATCTTTAAAACAATGCCAGTGCTGGCATGTCATATTTCCAAACTGCAAGATGTAGAGGTGTGATGTTCCAATGCCACTATTAATTAGGAGAAAAAAGGTGGATGAGCATAACTTTGATGGAGACTGATTGCAAACTGTATTTCATAGGGCAGTTACCTGAAGTGTGTATCTAGTGAAGTTAGGAAATACTTCTGACAATTCAAACTTGTCCTGAAATCTCAGGCATTTGTAATTTATTCCTACATAACTTCAAATTTTTGGGTCACAGTTTGGCCCAATTTCTGTTTTGATGTATGAATAAAGAAATATTTTTATAAAGGCATTTCAAAAAGTTTGTAGTTTATTGTTAAATGTTGGATGTTGATGGTGCTAGGAAAATACTGTTATTCCAAGCCCACCAGATGGCGTACTTTACCCATCACAGATGGAAAGGAATCTTCAGGTCTCACTGAAGGGAAAAATCTGTTTTAGATGCTTGGCACAGATTTGATGAAAACACCCACAAATACTTGAGAACGAGAAATCAAACCAAGGAGAATTGTTTCTGTTGAAAACTCTTCTCTCATATTTTAATAATATTTAAAAAAAAAAAACTAGCTATGTTCATATTGATTCCTTTTCCTATCATTCTATTAGTTTTCTCTGCTTCCAGATTTCATGTAACCAGTACTTTGTTTGAGCTGTCTGCTATCGTGAGCTGATTTCACATATAGCCATATGACCATAACTGAAAGTTACAACTCAATTTCTTTTCAGCTTTACCTTTTTTCCTCCATCCCCAGTTATTTTCCTCAAATTTGCAGAAAGAAAATTGAGAAAATTAAAAAGAGAGTCAGAAATTTTGCAGAGACCATAAGTAAAATTTGTTCTTTTTATAGAGTAAAGAATAGTCGTGTGGGGATTAAATCAGTGATTTAGTGCAACAGAAAAAGACAGCAGAACTGGATTGTCTATACTGTGTTAATTCTTATGCACTGTATTTTTTAAGATCTTTAAGATCCCACTGGATTACAGATGTTTGTCAAATTTATCCTTATTATTCTGGGAAGTGGAATATGGATACTGCAAAAAGGCCAGTTCTGAGATAATTAATAATCTTGGTCTTTTATAGAATAAATAGTTTAAGTGTTAACTCAGGTTATCGTAAGAGAAGAAAAATCCTTACTCTTGTTTTAATCAACATGTTTGGTTTGAGTTTCATAGATGTTATAAGAGATCACTGATCTGCATGGAGATGCCGACTTGCTTTACACTGCATAAATATGCTAGGGCTGTTCTGTGTCCAGGAAATCTTAGCAAAATGAGCAGTTATTTAAAAACTTGAGCTAAAAATGATGTGGGCTAAAGATCTACAGACATCTCCCAGACAGCTTTAAGTCATGGCCATTCTTTCCTGTGAAATCTTCTTGCTATTTTCTATAAAAATGTGTGCTTTATTTTCTGGGACTGTGGTTACCAGAGTGCTCTACAGTTAAGTGATTTAAACCTTTGAAAAGAGAACTGAATAGAATTAATCACTGCAAGCCTATTAAAGCAATGCTAGAGGGATTTTTATACTAGAGGTTAAGAAAAGACCTTTTATTCCTATCTAGTAGATAAATGGCAAAGCCCACACATTTCTCCTGTGTTTCCACTCTGACAATTTTTGTATTCTTTTGAATTAGTTTTAATCTGCAGTTGTCATCTCCCTGTCCACACACAGAACCTTTTCCCCTATTACACCCCCTTCCAAAGTTTCACTGTTAAGCAATACAATGCTTCATTGCTCCCAGAAAAAAAAAAGGTCGCAGTAGTAAATATCCTTTACTAAATACTGAGTGCCAAACTTCCCTTTCATCCTTATCAAAGGTGATTTATAGCAGTGGTAATACCTTTTTTTTTCCTTAGAAGACAGAACGGTATGGAAATAACTTCATTGTGTTACTGTATGTTTTCTGTTATGGCAGCAGAAAATTTTGGGGTTTAACGTATTTCCCACTGTGATGCAATTACCTATAAATGTTCCATCAGTGCAAGATTTTATTTTTCTAACCAGATAAAGCTTTTGCTGATTTTTAAAAAAATTTTAATGTAACAGAACTATTTATTTTCTTGCCTAAAGTATTTAATGAGTTGTAGAACATAGAGAGAGATCAGTTGTATGAGGTAGCTGATTTTACTAATACATGAAAGGTTGTATAATTCATAATAATATCTGTAAGATGACTCTCAATATAGTTAAAGTCCTCTTATGGTTTTACTTGTTTCAGAAGAACCATATGGACTGTTAAAAATTACATTTTGGGTTTGTTCTGTTTAAAGCAAGGTGTTATGACTTTTCTCACCTATTAGAATGTTTGGAATTGATGTGTAGTGCTGAATAAATGCAGAAATTTACCACGTATCATGATAGGTTAGCTTAATGGATAATAATGGATTTTAATAATTATTTAAATTAGCACACATAGAACTTCAAGTAACTTTTTAAAATTGGTAAATATGCTTTTTAGTTGTGCAATCAAAATAGAATTTGAATTTCAATTACTCAGTGCAGCTCAGTACTACATTTTGATAATAAGAGAATAATTTAGCCAAACGTTGTCCTAGTGTTTCTATGATCCAAGCACTATGTGTTTTGGACACTGTGTGCTCTATATGCTCTGCCTGTGTGCTCTATATTTTGGACATTCTGTGTGCTCACTTTAGGAGCTCTATGTGTTCCCTGTGTTTGGACACACCTCCAGATCTTACTGTAGCTTGTTTTATGTGTTACAATAATCCTCTGACTTTTCTTGAGGAACAACTGAGCAGGTTTAAGAAGACTTATGACTGTAGGATAAACAATAGTGGGAGGCCAGAGGATAATGTGGGAGAAGAGGAAGTTACAATGTGGAGGTTGCAAGGATACAATAGTTAGGAACAGAGTGATCTGTGATTTCCTTCCCTGCACCCTTTTTGTCTGTTAAGTCACTTTTAACATTTCCTTGGGTAAAAATATATCCCAACTTCTGGAAACCTTCGAGATATTTCAGTCCTCCTTTCAGTTTTCCTCACTGCGAGGAAAATTTTAACAACACCCTTCTTCAAGTATTAACTCTGTTGGGATTCAGTTAGATTCTCCAGCATTCTATATTCTCTACTTTGTATAGTGACACTCTTGAAGAAAATTGTCTGATGTGACTTTCCATCTAGAAAATAAAAACCAGAAGGGAAAGAGTGACTTGACATGACAGATACTTATCCTGTGCTCTGAAACAAGTTGCATAAAGGTCTTGTTGTGTCACAAAAGCATGTAACTTAGATGAATTCTGAGTCTTCGGATCTCAGGCTTGTGATCTTAAACACAGTAACAATGGCATTAGGAACATTAGAAAACACACAAAATTCATAATGTAAGTGATGCAAAATTGGTAGGAGGAACATAGTATTATATCAGTAATGTTGTCTACTGCCATTTAAACATCTCATATCTTCACTATGAAAGGAATACATTTAAGGATCATAGGATTAAGGTTAAGAGAAGCACTCAGAGTTCAAAAGACTCTGAGACATCAACTTTGACTGATGACAAATGCACTTGTGATATTTTTATCTGAGTGTGTTCTGGTACAAAGGGACAAGTGCTGATGTTCTAAGTAGAGCAAATAGTCCATGAAAAATTTGAGTTTAAATGCTTCAGTAATGTCTTTCTATCTTTATCCAAATGTAGGTTGAGTCAATTATATGGATGAAAAAGAAGAATGAAGAGAAGGAATTTCCAGTAACATGGGCATTGATCAATTTTTGACTGAGATGTTTTCAGTCTGTTCACATAGCCTGTCTTTTAATAGTTTCAATTATTAGGTTTTTTGTCATGTATATATACACACACATAGTAGACAAAATCTAATCAAATTGATTTTGAACAGTAATATTTATATCATATTTGATTTTGTTGGTTATGATGGGTTGTTCCCCTTTCTCAAGCAGAATATGAATAAGAGACTAGTCTGTAAAAGCTGGAATCAAGTAGTTTCTCTTTTTATGGCTTTCTAGATTCTGTCTGCATCACCATCACTGGGGAGTGTTACTGAGCTTCAGGCAACAGTTCCAGGTTCAGCCAGTTTCATTCCGGAAACTGTGGTTGATCGGCTTACAGCACAAGGTAAATCAAACTTAAGCCTTGTACCTGATGCTAAGCACAGTGTATTCACCCACCCGTATTTCAGTATTTGTCCATGCTGCACATTGTACAGCTTGCATGTTGCTGGAGCAGTTGATGCTTCTAGTGGTTGCTTTAGAAGACAAACATTTAATACTTTCTTTAATATGAATTTTGATAGATGCAAGTGAAAATGGTACTGCTTGAAATGTAACTCGAGACTTAGGTTCTCTTCCTGGCATCTAGTCATGCTTTCAACTCATCAGTCGTGATAGAGCTGTCATATACATACATAGGAGTGTGTATGCACACACATACACAAAGATGTGTGTATAATCCTCTTCATATGTAAAAGGATAAAAACTTATATGATATAAAATAATATATTTATAATCATGTATGTAGAGACACCTGTATACAAATAAAAATATTTTTCTTTTAAAGAAAGGACGGGCAGTTTTTTGTCTTTCCAAATTTGCTAGTTATCTTTATTTAGTGCCTGGTAGAGGGAGCATTTTATTTGGGAACTATTTCTTGGATCTGATTTCATGTTGGTTTTTGGTTTGTTTTTTTTCCCCTTTCCTTCCTGAATATACAATTTAAATGTAGAGAGGACGTGGATGTTTTGTGAAAAATACAAATAATCTTGGTTTATGTATCTGCTGTAATTTAATCTTTTCATTGTTTTGGTTTTGTTTTTTTTTAATTCAACACACTCTAGGTCAAAGTGATACAACCATAACAGAATCTCCAAGTCAACATGATTCTCCCATGTCTGCTGCTCTGTCTAAACAGTGTGCTGTAGTCACACCTGCCCTTTTGTCAGCTGTTTGCAGCCTTCTGCACAATCTGCTGGTTGTGATGCCCAAAGATACTGGAATTGCCCTTCAACAAACACATTTGCTAACAGCTCTCAGCAGGTATGAGATCGATAACTGTTGAGCTACAAACAAGGTGTAGCAATAGACGTTTAAAAAAATCTTTGAATGAGATCTACCCATGTTTCTTACTAAAACTGTTAAACATATTGATCACTTCTTGTTCCTGAAGTGTTAAATTTTTTTCAAATAAAATAATACAATCAAATGAAGAAATGAATCAGAATTACTTTTTTTTTTTTCACAGACTTGGTAGTCATATTGGTGAGTCCATCTGTGGTGTATGTCTTGTACAGGACTATTGTATTCCTCTCATTATATTTTAGGGTTTTTTTTCAGGTATTTGTAATTGCAGATAATTTCAGTTTATTTTATGTTTTTCTTCTTTGAATTGTATGAAATATTTTGAAGTTGAGCCAAGGATTTTCACACTAAAAGAGAGTGAATAAAACTTGCCAAATTTTGGATGGATCCTAGTATTTTAGTTCCTTTTAAAAGGAGGAACCACTTCAAAGAAGTCTTCAGATTGTATGCTGTGTTTCCATTTCCATTGTAGCAAATTCTTTTGTCTATAAAAAAATGTTTTGAAGTCCTGAAGTGTAGCATGAAAAATTAGTTCATTTTTTGGTAAAAGTTTTCAAGAGCATTTGTAGTTGCTCTTCATAGTGCAATTAATGGAAAAATAAAACACAGACGAACAAAAATAAAACTCCAACAATCCTGATGTGAATGCAGCTTATATTATTGCAGAGGTGTTTATTCTTCTAGAGGAAAGAAAATAAAAAATCAAATAGAAAAAATTGATTTTTGCCATTGCAGTAGCAGCTATTAGAATTTATATTAGTCTAGCTATCTTGAAACAACATACTGCTGCTATAGTTGCCATTCCACTAGACTTCCTTAAAATAGTGGGCTTTAGCAGTAAGTGCATCTTACTTTATTTCTACTTGGTTTATTTATATTATTCTCTTCTATGGAATGTTAATAGAATGTTTAATTACTTAACTATATTTCTAACCAATATATCTTGTTTTAGTCTTGTAAGTGCTAATCTAGTTGAAAGATGCATCTTGGAACTGAAAGCTCCATTGGGTCATCGATGTCATATAGAACATGTAAAAGCTCAGGTTAGAGAAGCATTTCTTACTTCCTAATTTTTTGAAGTTATGAATTTAATTATATTAGTATAATTTATCTTCATTAACATAGTCCAGAAACACTATTATAGGCTACATTCATGTGAATCTTTCTGCTTTTGACAAAGCTTAAGTGAAAATAAACCATTTTATTCAACACAGAAGAATTAATTTCTGTGTTAGGACTATAATTGGAATGACCAAACTGGAAATTAATTGTCTTTTAAAAGTAGAAGTTAAATTTAGCCATTGAAGAAATGATGTAATAGAATTTTTTGTATGTTACTGAAGTATAAGGCAGATATAGTTACTGACACATTGGATATTTATTGTCTGTAACAAATCTGGCTGCTTTGCTTTGTCTCTGATCCTGCAGACACTTACATAGTTCTCAGCTAATTTTGATGTATGCAAACCCCATATAGGGTTATTGCTGATAGAACTACCTTTCTATCAAGTTTAACTCTGTATATACAATGTGTAGAATATGCTGTTTCATGACACAGCCATTCCATAGCCTCTGCTGCTCTGCTTTCAGATTTACTTAGAAGTAAATTACTCTTCTAATTAAGTCAATATGTTTCTGCAGAAAACTTATGAGAATAAATAAATAAATATGTCAGCTTCTATTTTTAAGAACACACGTGTATTCTTCAGTATTAATGACCATTTTTGTGTTTTTCTTTGTGACTTTACAATGAGTATGCTGCTGTAAATGTAGCAAGAGTAATCACCTCCTCACTAGGTACTTTTGCTTTGGTACTAGAAAACTGATTGCACACCTGTGTTTCTATACTAGGGATTCTGTTTCATCTTCTACGGTACAAATTAATAGAAACATTTTAAACTCATGTTCTATTATTTAAATGGTATATATTTAACATTATGAAACAGTTAGCATAATGTGAGTAAATTAAAAAAATGTAGAAGTTGTAAATATATGGCTTTATTTAATTTCTTTCTACAAATATTTAACAGGTCTTGTTACTACTTCAGTACTTATCATCTGTGTCCACGCTTCTAAAATCATGTTTATTGGTGGACTGTCAGCTTGTAAGCCAGGATGAACTGCTGAAACCTCTCTTAGAGAATACCTTCAGGATTCTCACCATACATCCCAAAGCAGGCTTAGGTAATGCAGTACTTTGTTTCCTTTATAACCACACAGAGGCGGGCCTTCATATAGGTACCACCTTGAGGTAAATGGACAAGGAGTGGTCAAGCTCAGCTTTCTAGATTTGTGCACATTTGTAAATGGTTTGATTGTTTTTTTCTGTGTTATCTTTGCAGATACCGAGTTAAAATCTGTACTTCATGAAACTTGGGTAGACTCCTTCAGCCTTCTAGCTACATTACTGTGGAAAAGTGGCCAGATATGTCTTCCATCTGTGACAGCAGCCCTTGCAAATCACTGTACAGCAATAATTGGTAATGACTATTCCTGCATGGTTTTTTTTCCTAGCAACTAATAAACAAATAGAAAAGAGAGTCATTGTTCTTTAGATGCTATTAAGTAATTACTAATGAGATACCCACAATGAAAACCAATGTCTCCAGAGCTTGACTGACTTGCTTTGTTTTCTTCACATGTATGGATGAATTATTTTAGTTGTAAACCTTAACCAAATGTGGCATTTGTTAAATGATCCATTAGCACTTCATTTTTTATTCCTTCTTTCTTTTTAAATATCTTGCATCAAAGGAGAGCAAAGTTTCGAGGGGAGATAAGAGATACAGAAATCCAAGATTATTATACACGAGTTTGTTTTTTGTATTTTAATTCCTCTTACATTAGTTACTTGTGTAGTTAGGCAAGGTTCTGTGAGGTTCTGTGAAGTATGAACGCAGTCAAGACAAGCTTGTGCATGTTAAGAGATCTACTGAACCCAAATCCAATTGCAAATAAAGCAGGTAATGCATACTGTTGGTTTTGTGATGTGAGCTATTGATAAAATGAGGAGAGTTGAAAAAATTACTGGACAAATGAGGGGTTTGAGTGAAATGGAGATCGCTTTTTTGTTTTATATTCAAGTGAATGCAGAGCAATTAATTCCTTCAAACATTATAAAATTCAAATTTTTCTTTCTTAGATTATTTTGAAGACTTATAAGATGCACAGAATTTGTAGAATTCCTCGAACAGTACACTGTATAACTGCTTCTGTATTTAAAGCAGAATACATGCTTTAAATATGGAAAATTTAAATGCTTTCTTTGATAAGTCTTTCAGTGTTCTAAAGTATACTTGAGCTTTATTCCTAATGAAATGTAAAAATTTTAATTTTTTTGTTTAACCGTTTAGATACCATTTCTGACTGTATTCATCTGTCTACCACATATCCTGCTTTATATGTGGCTAGTTTACAGTTCCTCTCTGTCCTTTTGAATGAGGAAGGAAGAAAACAGCTCCAGGATAAACAGAGTGTATGTCAAAATCCAACTATTAGCTTTCTTCTGGACCACACTGAAGAATGCCAGGCACCAGTAACTCAACTTACTGCTTTAATTATTCAGGTATTTAAAATTTGCCAATGTGATTGCAGGATATATTTTTTCATTTTTGACTCTTACTTACTTTATATTGAATCCTTCCCTTATTTACATGTTGGCTGAAGTAAGCAAATTATACATGTAATTTGTGTCTTGTTTTCCTCCAACTTAGTTCTTTTATCTATATTCTTTAATTTATGTGCAGTTTGTCACTGTGACAATCACAGTGATCTATGATTAGAAGTGTAGGGTTTTTTTCTGAATGATGCACATTATATAAAATGTCACTTATTGTTGTCACTTGATTGTTCTGAAGTCATTGACTTACAACTATTTTTTAATAAGTATCTTAGTACTATTTTGCTATCTAAAGCATATTTTTTGACATTTATTGGTCATATATTGGATGGTGTGACCAAAAGAATGCTGTCTTAGTATTCGTCTCTTCTCTCCCTATGGAGTTCTTGGAGAATAACCTTACTCCTGCCAAGACTTGTCCTGGTATCTGTCACAAACTCTGTGCTCCTTTCCTGCTCTGTTGCATCACTGTGGCTCTATTTTATCTATTGGGGCATGGTATTCTGTCCACTGAGAACCTGCTGTCTTTCAGGGAGGAAAAACTTCCCAATAGGGTCTTTCTTGGTCACTTTACAGGCCACATAACCAGAATTCTCTATGTCTTTAGCAACTAATTTCAGATAATTTCAGGGCACAGTATTTTCCTGTGAGGACACGATTTTCAGGGACTCAAGCAAAACAAGGGCACTGCGTTCAAATCCCATAGTTTACTAAATATCCTGTTGGGTTTTTGTATTAATGCTTACATATGTGCCTGAAACAAAACTCCTTGACTCTGGCACAAAAAGTATGGTTGCATGAGAGTATGTCTGATAAAGACATGTTGTAACATTCCTCTATATTCATACAAGTTTACATAACATATCAAGCTATGCTAGCAAAAAGAGAATGACTCGTATGCTGAGATCAGAAAATGTTGATATAATGAAGAATGAACTGCAACCAGGTCAATTAAAGGACATTGGACATAATTTGAGTATTGTAAGAGACATCAGCTTTTGACATCCTTTTTAACTGTTCAGAGATGTAGACAGATATTGTATTTTGTTCATAAAAGGTTCAAAAGATAGCCTGTGCTCTTTGGGTCCTTACAGGGCTGCTATGATCTCCTTGAAAGGATAACAGAATTAGGAAAGAAACAGCCAGTGTATTAAATCAAAGTTAATGTATTTATTTATACCCTCTTACAGTGGTCATTGAGAGGACAATGGAATGAGCCCATGGGATATAACGTAACCTATTGAAACAACAAACACCTAAACAAAACCACCATTAAAAATGAAAAAAACAACCCAAAAGATTTCAGACTTTCTTCAGGAGAAGCACTCTTTAAGAGAAGCAGTCAAGCAAATAATTGGCTAACATAGAAAGGGATGGGAGGCTTTTCAAACAAACAGTCATCTCCATTAATCATCCTAGATACATAAAATCTAAAGAATACCTGATATATGCAGTGGTAAATGCTAATTTAGTATCCAATGTACAGGTGTGAATATTAGTAGACCAGGTCTCACATTGGAACTCATTATCACATATAAGAAATCTAGTAAGTGGACATGCTGACTTTGAAAGGCTTTGGTTGTTTTGTGGATATAAACGTTAATCCTTGTGTACATGTGCTTAAGATGAGAAATACAATTAAGAAGGAAAGCATAATCTATATATAAACTCTCAAATTTTGGCCCTAACTTTTTTTTCCTAGATAAAAAGCTTACAGTATAATAGTAAGCTTTATTACTGTGATCTCCCCTGCAACTAACAGTAGGTGAAGACTGACGTAGCCAAATCTGCTGTGGATTTATGAGGCATCTTAAATTTATTATGCAACATAATTTAAAAAAATTAAATTTCCATTCTCATTTTAATATTTCTATTATAGTTTAAAACTGTAGAATCTTTGGCACAAGGCATTATAAATTCCTAGAGTTATTTTTTCCATTCAACTAGTAGTTAATCATTAATTAATTCTTAATTACTTGTGCTCCCTATGCTTGACATAAATTTTCTTTTTTTATTATGAACTGCAGTTCTTGATGGCACAGTAAGAAAAAATGCATTGAAGATCATGCTTCAAGAAAGAATGGGATTTTGTTAGTGTTCAAGATAAAATTTAGGAAGTAGTAAGATGAAATTAAAACTTTTGAAAAAGATACAGATATAAGAAAACTCACCTTAATTATTGGATCAGTTCTAGTCTGCCACATAATACAGGAAAATACCCAAGAGGTTGATAGGCAAATATGTTTTATATTATTAAAGTATTAATGAATATTAAGAACAAGTAAAAGCATTTAGCAGTTTAATAGGGCAAAAAGCCTTTGAGTGGATAAGTCACAAAACCTATGCAGGATTGCTGGAGCTCAACAATTTTTTCTTTCCTGGCTTGTGTCAATTAGCTTAAGCTTTTAAGTAACTCAAACATCTAAATTTTTTGATTTCGGAAGAAGCCATCACCTTTCAGAACAGAAAAACAGTTAATTTACTTTGAACATCCTTGTGTTGCAGTTAAATTTGAGACTTCACACCACATCTAATAAAAACTATTGTAGTCTAAATGTCAATTTCTTTTTTTTTGGTTATAAACATAGAACCCAGTCCATGCTTTGGTTCTTTTATTTGGTGTCAGTTGTCCTTATCAGTGAGGTGTTGGGATTTTTCTAGTTATTAACTTACTGTTCTTTATCCTTTGACCTTCTCACCCCTAGTTACAGTGAACAATAAATTATGACCTCAGAGCATACATGAAAATTTGAAAAAATTATTAGTCCATTAATACATGGTGTATGTAGAAATAAAATCTGTGAGATCCTATGGATAGGTACTAATGAGATTTCTGTCTAAAGTATTAAGATTTTCTTAAGATGATGTATTTTTGGCTAGCTTAAAAATATGTTTTTCTCTTTACTATGATTCAGCAACTATGCATATTTTCCTGTATTTTTCTGTTTGCAATGGATGGTGTTTTCTTTTATCTTGGATGCCAGAATTGGCATGTTAGGGAAAATTGCTAGATAGACAGAATTCTCTGGTGGATAATATATGAAGCACAGACTGCTCCTTGTCTTTCAGCTGTCTTGTTATGTGACTTCAAATAAATATTCCTTTGAAAACACAGGGATTAATTACACTTAGGTTATTAGAAATGTAGTGGTGCTCACAAAGACCTCACAAAACTAAGACAAGCTACCATTTTTCACTGGCTAGTAACAGTATCTAAAATAATTTTCAGTGATTTTTCTAAAGGAATTTCACTGTATTTAATCTCTTCATCATCATTGTGTAGAAGGAAAGTGAGACTACACTAAAGGCATATCAGTGAGTTGTCTGCAATACCAAAGCTATTCTTGAATATTAGAAAAATAATGGAATGCTAAGATTTGGAATCTAGGCCTTAGAAAAGTAGAATGCTAAGAAAAGAATAAGAAGAGTGGGCTTAGGAGAAAAAGAAGAAAGATTTAATTTTTAAAAAATTACTTACAAGAAAAACCCGAAACACTTCAATGCAGACTGACTGTAAACATGAATATAGAGAGGGAGAACTCTATATAGGAATGTAGTGATAAATCCTCCAAATGAAAATATAGACTCTGATAATCAATTTATAGATGTGAATACTACTTTTAGTATGGTCACTTTTTCATTTCAGTAATGAAATTGCATTTTTGTAGGTCTGTGAAAGAAAATCTTCAAAGGATGTGCTGAAAGAAGTTGCTACAAATGCACTCTTGTCTCTGTTAGCTGTCAGTAAAAATGCCCAGAAATGTGCTTTGGAAGGTGAGCATTTCAAAATGTATGTTAAATTATATGTGAATCAAATGCTTGCAGGTGTTTTACATATTATCTTTAGATTGTTGTTTTTTTTTTTCAAAGCAGAAGACCTAGATTTCAGTGGAAGGTTTTTTTTTCAGATTTTCACTAAGAAATCTTATTGATAATTAAGGTTTTCAGCTGCAGATTAAATATTATGTTATAGCCAGTTTAAAACCCTGTGGTGAAGTCACAGATCTGTGTTGGAGTAAGAAGAGACCTGTTAGCTTTTTACTACTAATGGCATATTTATCCATTAGAAACTGGAGATTTTTCACTGTCAGTGTCTTCCAATACTTGTGTAGGTGAAAGTATGCCATGTGGTTTTTGTTCTGGCTGTACCTGGACAAGAGGAGACTTGCTTTGTTCTTCCCTGTTTCTTTGGTCCCATTTGACATTTTTAGTAGGACTTTCTTCCCTTCGCAATAGTAAACCAGCTTCTAATCAGAGGCTTCTTGTGCCCTCTAGAACATGGGAGAATGGTGACTTTGCATTTCTCATGTATCATGTGTTTTTTGACACTTGGACACCTTTTCATCTGTCCAAGTGCACTTTGTCTTGGGTGCTTTCCTGTAACTTACCACTTGTTAGACTAAAACTAGAATAGTGCATCCAGTTTTGACAACAAATGTCAACAAACTGCAACAGGTGCCCCAGAGGGCTATCAAGGTTTTCTTCACTTGTCATTAGAGAAGAAGCTGATGGAGTTGACTTATGTTCTGCCTGGAGAAAAGAAGGGTTTGGGAGGACCTATGAGATTTTGAAAAAGTTGGAGATGGGTTTCTTACAGCAGTGCATGGTATAGGAGGATGGAAAGAATGGACATAAATTGAAACATGAGAGTCAAACTGCCTGTAAATAAATATTTGCCCTTTGAAGGCAGTAAAGCACTGCTAGACATAGTGTGCTGTCTCTCTTTTTGTCTCTCAAGACCCTGCAGGGTAAAGCTGCAGGCGAACCTTGCCTGCTTAGAATTTGCTCTGTTTTGAGGAAAAGGTTGGGTATATGACTTCTGGCACCATCTCTTCCAACTTGAATTATCCCATTTCATGGAATCTTAGAATGCATTGGAAAGGGCCTTTAAAGGCCATCTAGGTCAACCTCCCTGTAATAATCAGGGACAGCTTCAACTTTATCAGGTTACTCAGAGCCCCATCCAACCTGTTTCAAGGAGTAGGTCTTCCACCATCTCTCTGGACAATCTGTTCCAGTGTTTCACGATCCTCATTGTAAAAAATTTCTTCCTCATATCTAGACTCAGTTTGTCCTCTTTTAGTTTAAAACCATTACTCCTCAAAACTGGCCCTGCTGAAACAGTTGTCCCCATCTTTCTTAAGCTTTTCCTTTTAAGTGGAAGGCTGCAACCAGGTCTTCCTGGAGCATTCTCTTCAGGCTCAGCAATCCCAACTTTCCCAGCCTATCCTCATGGATGTATTAGATCCCTCTCAGGATTATTGTGATCTGCCTCTGGACTTGCTTCAACAGGCCTGTTCTCTGCTGGGAACCTCAGGGCTGGATGCAGTGTTCCAGGTGGGGTCTGAGCAGAGCAGAGGGACAATCTCCTCCCCTGCCCTGCTGGCCACTCTGCTTTGGATGCAGTCCATGATGCACTTGGCCTTCTAGACTGTGAGCTCACATTGCCTGGTCATGTCCAACCTTTCATTCACCAGCATGCTAACTACATCTTGGCAGGGCTGTTCTCAATCCTTTTATCCCCCAATCTGCACTGACAGTTGGGATTGTCCCAACCCAAGTGCAGCACCTTGCACATGACCTTGTTGAACGTCATGAGGTCCATCTAGACCTTGAGCTTGTCCAGGTCTCTCTGGGTGGCATCTGAGACCTCAGGTGTGTCAATTGCACTGCTCAGTTTAGGGTCACCTGCAAATTTGCTGCAGGTGCACTCAATCCCACTATGTTATTGATAGAGACATTAAACAGTATTGGTCCCAGTCTGGATCCTTGAAGGACACCACTGGTCACCACTCTCCATCTGGACATTGATCCACTGACTGCTACCCTCTAGGTGTCACTGTCTAACCAATTCCTCATCCATGATCAAGTCCCCCTGTCAATTACATAACTCTCCAATTTGGAAGGATGTTGTAAAGGTCCGTGTCAAAAATCCTTACAGAAGTCCAGACAGATGATATCTGTAGCTCTTATCTTCTCCACTTACACAGTCACTCCATCATCTTATAGTGACATAAAGCCTAGATCCAAAGAAAAGAGCCGAACTCAACATTTTGCCCTTTAAGTCACCTGTACAGTTGCTTTCCTTTCTCTCACCACAGATGCAGCAAATCTGCTGTTGTTAGGGAAAGGCTGGGTAAAATAAATGGATGCCCTAATCTCTTGAAGTTTTACACTTCTAAGGAGCATTGTTGAAGATATCCTGAAGAGTTATGAGTTGTTATCCTCTTTGGGCATTCCTCTAATGGGACTTTGTTGCAAGAGAACTGAAATATATTCTTGCTTCTTGAGAGCATTCACCTAGATGCACTTCATCTCAGAAACCGTTTGCTACTTGATAACAAGAAGATAATTGATAACAAGATGATCATCTTGTTGTTATCTGATAACAAGAAGATAATTGCCAAAAAGATACTCTGGTTTTTAATAAAACATTTTTGATTGTGAATGTAATTATAAATGTTACTGGTTTTTGTCTTCCAGCTGACCTGATAGACAGCTGTATAGAAAGCATGAAGCACATTCACGCACAGCTGAATTTGGATTCCCTAAAGCCTGGGAAAGCACAGAGAAAAAAGGTAGCTATAAAAAAACAGAACATTGATAGGATAAGTCACTTCCCAGCTTTCTTCTGTTTGTTTGTTGTCTTGAGGCAGATGCTGCTTGTATGTGTCATGAATGAGACAAAGTAAATGACAGCTTGTAGTGGATGCAGATACTGGAGCTTCTATAAAATTCAATTATATTAGAACTTTTACCAACTTAATTATCTCACACACTCTTCCACCCAGAGGTCTCACTATGTCTCAGCTATCTTTTCCAACATAGAGATGACTGCTACTTCAGGAATATCAGGCAGAAAATCACCTCGGTTCATACTTTACAGCTGCCCAGTCTTGGCTGTTCACTGGACAAAGCCCCTGGGCATGTCCTGGTAGTTTTTTTCTATGTATCTCTCTTGCTCTCAGGATCTTCTCCCATTGCCAGATTGTTCCTCCAGCCAGGATCTTCACATTCTTCTTTTAGGGCCCCTTTCTTTCTGTCAGGGACCATCTCTTTTCAGGAAACCTCCTTTTTTCCACTAACTTTTCTTTCCAGAACTCCAAGCTTCTGTTTGCCTAAGCTCAATAGTCTACATGTGAAGTAGAATACATGATCTGTGTCTTTTCATTAATTGTAGGATTTGAGACTTCCCACTTTTAGTTTATGTCGTCAGAATTAGCAACTAGTCCATCCTGGCTGAAAGCAGCAAATAGCAGGATGATTGAGAGTTGAGAATTCACTTTCAGACATCTCCTCAGGTACAAATCTCATCCTTTTGTAATCTGTCATGGTTGTAATTTATGATATTTGTGTTATATCAGAATATGGTTTTCAAACTTAGTTGGACTTTCAGTCGTGACTTTATGACCCAATCTAATCCAGCTAATTCTTAAAATGTTGTTTCCACAATAATGGTTTTTATTTTTATTAAGTTGTTTTTTTCAGTATCTTTCAACCAGTACTAGCTATTTTGATTTTGTCTAGTCTTGTATCAGTCAATCTCCCTCCTATCCCAAAACTAGTTCCATTATGCTTGTGCATATAAATCATAGCTTTTTTTACTCTCCTATTATAGGGCTTTCAGTTTTTCTTTTTTTTTTCCTCTTCTCCTTCAAACTTGGTCTGGACATCTCAGTTTCTTGTCATCAGATCCTATTGTCCTGTTTTTTTAAGTTCTTGTCAGTTTTGGGTTTTTTTTAACCTCAATCTTTTGTTCCTCCCATTGCCTTTATTCCCAGTAGTTTCTCTCCATTCACAGTTTATTTATTTAGCCCTTTTTTTATAACCTGCTTTCCAGTTCTTCGAGACTCTCATGTCACCCAAGTATTCTTTACCACATCTAGATATAAATTATGTCTTGCCATCATACAAGTTTCATGCTATTTTTGTTGCAATCTGCTTGTTTTCTGCCACTATCATCTAAGAGAATTAATAAAATACAGGCCATAACCTCTGCTGTCAAGTTTGATATCTTGTCCACTGCCACATAAATCAAAAATTGCAGAAAACACTTTCCTGTAGGGTATTTCTGCATTGCTTCAGCTAAATAGTATTTTTCTCTGAGCTTTTGATTTGTGAGAGTATGGAAATGTGTTTTATGACAATGAACTCTTAAAAAAAAATTGAGTTTGACCCTGAGATTTGAAGGCTATCATATTTTTTCTTGATATCTCCTAAACACATTCATTTTACGTTTTCAAGTGTTGGAGGCTGAAAGGTGTCCTGCCCTAGATATGTCCTGTAAGGTTGAAGTCTGCTGGTTCTTTGTAGCTTTTGGGTTGAGGACAAATCTAAAACTTGAATGAAATTAGAGGAAAGGAGCCTCTGAGAAAGTTCAGAAAAACAGTTTATGTTTAATTGAAAATTCTTTGAAAGATTTGCAAAATACTTTGTGGCAGATTTCTTGCTGAGCTGAGACTGTAGGTTGCTTGCATCATGTGTAAGTGTACGTTCACCAAATGTGGTACATAAAGACAGTTTCATGTGGAGGACACTGAGACATTGCTCTAGTGGTAGATTTAGCTGATCATTCACAAAACTGCCCCTTCACCCACTTCAGGGCACAGCTCTCAGAGGAAAGTAATGACAGCTTCGTTTCTTTTTTCCTTTCTCTGACTCTTAATTATTGGGAAAAACATGTTTTATCTACCTGCATTCTCAGGTCAGCTGAGGTGTTTCACCTTGATATGCCTTTTCTTTTACATTAATTAGTGTGGTGCTAATGAAGAGCATGGAAAGTGTTTAGAAGTAGTCAAGCTTTCAAAAAATGCCAAAATATTATCATAGTAAAAAGCAAGGTATACTAAAATAAAGAAATATAAACAGTGCTATCAATGCAATCTATAACTTTTTCAACCTCCTAGAAAGTTTGTACATTAAATAGGAGTTGTAGCTTGTGGCATTTTAATGCTATTTTACTTATTAACTAAATTAATACATACAGAATTCCTTGAAAGAATTCTTCTTGTCTTAAGAGTCTTGTCTTAGTGTTAGCATTTTATTTGACTAGAAGTGAGACAAACCAGTTATCAAATGTATTTCTAATAATGACTTGTATATTTCTTCCTGATCTACTACACCTGGCTTTCATTAACCTTTTTGCAGTAGGCTGTACTGCAGAGTACTTCATGTCTAAATGTCATCAAATACATGATTTATAATGTGTAAGCACATTATGATTTATAAGCATGCATTGTTTTCTCACCTTGTCTGAGATTAAGTATGAATCCTGTTTTACATTTTTGTTCCTTTATGCTTGATAAGACAGGAATAGTATCCTGTGGTGAACAAGCTTGTTGGAATTTGGTAATCTTTCAGAAGTGGTTTAGTGTGTCACCCTTATAGGAGTTAGGTCAGCCATCACTGCCCTGTAGTGTCACAGCTCTGTCAAGAAGATAGATTCTTTGTTCACTTGTAACTTGACTCTCAGGCTAGCACCTCACTGTCTAAAGGTCTCTATTTATTTCTGTAATATTCTTATCAGGTTGGAAGTTAGTTGTAGCATCTATATTTATAGGTAAGGATACGAAATTAAGATCCTGGGAATAGAAGGATGGATTGGCCTCACCTGCTGTAGACATCACAGAATATTCTGAATTGGAAGGGATTCCCAAGAATCATCAGATCCAGTGAATAGTAAATAAAGAGGTCAAAGCTGCAACCTTGACATTATTAGCACCATGCTCCAACTGAGGTCCTCTCAGGGTCTGAAAGACAGAGCTAATTTAACCTTGCTTTTATCCAAAGAAGAAAAGTAAATGCTTACTTCTAGGGAATTATTAATTTGACTTGTTTTAGGTGTGTGCTTTAGGATGGAACAAATACTTAGAAAGTTCCTGCCCGTTCTTTATTAGTTGTAAGAGAAATGGAGCTCAACATTACAGATTTCTGAATTTGGTTACATTGATGCCCCTAGAAATAGTATCTGTGGGTTATAAAGAGAGATGAGGATAATAAGTTACTGGTTATAAATGTCTTTAGTAAATGTGCTTGAAGCTAGCTAGCTAAGATGAATTCTACGTGAAATCAGAAGAAAACTGCTGAGCAGATGTGACCCAAAAGTTGCTATCTTAGATTTGCACTTCTTTTGAAATATCTTTCCTCCTTATACAAAATTCATTCTGGTCTTACACTGATGATCTTTAATTATTTTTCCCTGGATAGGAGGATAACCTCGTCAAGGAGTTAAGGTGTTCTATGCAGCTCCTTAGAAACTGCCTCTTTCAAAATGAAGAATGCAAAGTAAGTATTGTTATACTGAAGTAATGTGAGCACATTTAGTTACTGAATGAAGATAATTTTTTTTCTACTTTGAAGTTACTTTCAAGCTGGCTAAATTTAAGTTTGATATTAATGGCAAGAAATACTTCATATTTCATTATTATTCCCACTTCCCAAGAATATTTCACACATCTATTAGGAACTTAGTGTTCTTATGGAAACATCATCTCCCAGTGGTTTCAGATGGCTGTTATCTTTTATACCACTTCTGCTTTTTGTATGTCAATAATTCTAATTTTCAAAGCATACAACATGAAAAGTGGATGTGGAGAAAAGTTTGGGGCCACCAGAAAGGCTCATAGAGATACATTTCAGATCTTAGAGAGTTGTTTCCTCTTCTTCTTTTGCCTTTCTGAAAGACAAGAAAACGCCAAAATCACCCCAACAAAACAAGCAAAACGAACAAAACCCAAAATCTAAGTAATAATTTGCTATTTATTTTTCTTTAGCTGAGTTAAATTGTACTAATCCTCCAAAACACAATTTTGTTTTCATATTTGTTTTTTATAAAATAATTTTTCTTGGTCAAAATCTTGAATGTGTTTTCATTTTATTCTTGTTTTTTTCTGTTCTTTTCAATTTCTTTTCAACTTCAATTCTGCCTACTTGTTTTTTCATGGGGAAAATACTACATTACTTGTTTTAATTTTTTCCTGTGTTCATTCTTTCTGATCACTGCCCTTCTTTCTTATTGCTGATACCATTCACAGATTTATTTCCACTTTCACAGTTTAATTTTTCTTGGCATTGTGTTACTTGTGCTATTTATACAACTCGGGCTACTTTTAGGAAATGCAGTGGTAGAACTGCAAGATTTCCTTACATCCCAGGAGTACCCCTTTTCCAGGGCATGTATTAACATCATTTTTGTATGCAGAACACCTGGGGCTGAATAAGGCATCTGGTTATTCCTGAAGTCCCCATAACTTGGTTGTGCCATAATCTCAGCTAAGATTATTGTGGAAAGTTTTTCTTCTTTTGATCAGGATCTGCAGAAAGAATTGCTTGGAGGATTGAAGGCAGTTGCTGTTGATAACTGAAGAGTTCTATCATTTGCTCTGTATACAACTGCACTCTTATATTCCCATGCTTTTTGAGTTCCAATAATTACTTTAGAAGGAGCTCTTGAACAAGAAGAGTTGGAATGAATAAATCTTTACTTTGTTTGCATGTCTTTCAGTAATTAAGATATGTGCTGGTTTTGACTGGCATAGAGTTAAATTTATTGGTGATTGAAATGGTGTCAGTTCTCCATACAATCTTTCAAACCATAAGATAAAACATAAGATAAAAATATGTTTTTTTCATTCTGGATTTCGTTTTCAAAGGACTGATTGCATTTGAAATTCTTCCTCATGTTGTTGTAGATGGCAGCACTCAAAGCTCATCTTGTTCCTGTTCTGCATTCTCTGTGGCCCTGGTTTTTAGCAGATGATTGCTCAATGCAAATAGCTCTGCATTTGCTTTGTGTCTACACTGCAAACTATCCTGCAGGTATGAAAGTCACTCTGTGGTGGAATACTTCAAAATATTTTACCAGAATAATTAAGACAGAAAAGCATAATAAAGAGAAAAAAATGTTTATTTTTACCATATGAGGAAAGTGTAAAAGCATTGGCCCATCAAAGTCCATCAAGAGTTTGATTTTAATACATTCCAGGCTTTTATTCAGATCTGGTTAAAGCTGTTGGATTTAGCAAGATGCAATTGTGCTAAAGGATTAAGTAGCATTTAATTCAAACCATTATATTTGAAGGTTTTGCTGAACGTCCTGCCAAGCTGAGTAGTATATTATAGAAGTACTATTCTAGGAATTCTTTAATAGAGAACATTGTGTATCAGTACTTTGTATGGGTTGTACATCAGTCCTTATTGACAACATTCTGGTTTTGAAATAGTCAGTCAAATTAAATTTTGTATTAAATTTCTTCAATTTATTTATGCCTTGGACTCAGTAGCTTGTATTTGTATATTTTTCATAAGGAGTCTCCTTTTCATTTGAGCAAACCTTTATTTCCCTTGATAATTATCCCCACTACTAGAAGCCTGAACTTTCTTCTAGCATGGATTTTTCTCTTTTCATATTCTGGTTATTTAGATTTAGCAAATCATAGAGAATGATTTGCAAGTAGCTTGAAGAGACACAGAAGTGTCTGTTCCTTTCTCCCTGTCAAGATATAATCATTAAAATAGTTAACAGTTAAAATATGATTCTTTTTTTAAGTTAATGTCTCCAGACCTTAAATAAACTCGCAATGGCTTTTTTTAATAAAGGGGTTTTTTTTAATATGGACTGAAGAAAGATGTATATTAGTCAGCTACAGAGTCTAAAATAAAAATGTAGTGTCCTGTCCACGTGCAAGAAATCAAACTGAAGTGACTCCAGGCTGCATTTTTATTTTCCTTGCTGATAAGAGCAAGTGCTCTCTGATCAATCAAGTTTTTTCTTTATGTTTGAAATAGCTGGCTTCTGAGGTGTCCCAAATTTACCCACTCTGAACTGGTTAACCACTCCTCCTCCATGTAGTCAGAGAAATGCATGTAAATATTTGTCACAGTTAAGCATTGTCTCGTTTTTGTTTACTTTTGCCATGTAAGAAAGTGCCTGTTGTTGCTGATGTTCAATGCCACTAAAAAAAAGACATATATCTATATTTGTGCAGAAGACATTTATCTATTTTAGGTCGGTAACATAGCTGTTCCCTGCTGCTGTATTAATTCAAACTTGTAACTCTGTAGCATAGGATTGTGCATTCTTCTGTTGTACAACGTAATGACAACTGCAGACAGCTCTTCTATTTCTTGGAAAAATATTCTAAGAAACTTAATCTTTTCAAATTATACAAAGACTTCTTTTTCTGAGCCAGTTTCAGAGGATCCCTTCAGATTCAACTTCCAAATAATTGTATAATTAGATATATGTTCTGGTTTTAAAGGAGACATTCTGCGATAGAGCAATGGCTTCTGTTTAACAGCAGAATTACCTCTTACATTCTAGAACAATAGAGTAGTAGATGCCTATTCCAGTAAAGTGCCACATTAAGGCACAATTCTATTGAAAGCATATCTGATTGACTTCATTGGGGTTCAAAGAAATGATACCTAACAAATCCTTTGAAAAGTTCCATCTCAGTGTTTGAGCAGTTCCAGTGTTCTTTCTGTAGATTTTTCTTCTAAATACATATCTGTATTTCTAATATGATAAATGTCTCATTGCTTTAAGGTTGTACTTCACTTTGTTGGGCCAGTGGTGGACAGTCATCACTTCCATCTGCACGAAGTGCAGCTGGCAATTCATTAATGCATTACGTCTTGAAATTGGCTTCCCATGTGTCAAATGATAACAGCCCAGTTCAGCAGGTGGTCTTTTGTCTAATATCCAATCTTGCTCTGTCTCATGACTGTAAAGGCATTATTCAGAAGGTAAGTAAATGGTAACCTGTATTTTAGCAATGGATGCAATTTCCTTTTTAATAAACTCTCATATTTTAATATGGAGTGTCATATGATCATATAGATGTGTTTCTGTGGGAATCAAATCCATTGTATCTTCTCAGCTGTGTTACTGTTCCCTAAGAGCAGAATGTAATTCGGTTATATTCATAGTCTGGACAATTTTTGCTAGAGCTTTTTGTTACCTCTCTGTTTCAATGGGTTGTAACATTTTTAATACCCGTATATATTGATAGCAATCACTAGTGGATCATGCAAGTAAGTATGCTGTAGAGCAAGCTGCATGTGGATGAAGAAGTTAAACATTGTGTAAATCATTGGGTATGCTGTGGGAAACATAACCTTTGTCGAAGTTTTAGGAAAAAAGCAATGATTGGATGTTGGATAAAATCTATTCTTACTACACAAATATATGTAATGTCTTTTCCTTTTTATATTTTGTATATTGAATGATCCTTACCCTGTTTTATGAAATGTGCTTTGAAAAATCTGTTTCCTTTAAAATTTGATCATTAAAATAAATTCAAACCTTGAGAAAAGGTACTGACCATGTAGAAAGTCAACTGTAGTAGCGATATGATAAGATGAGCTAACACAGTGGAAATTATAAAAAGTGTGTTTGTTTCTAGCATCTTTTATAGTAATTTATTAATTGCAAAAATTTCTTTTGATCTCCATAAATAATGTTCTGTTCTTGGACCTAATTACCTGTTAGAAATGCAGGGAGAAATAGATCTTTTTGTGATGCTAATTATGTAAAGCATGGTCATACCTTTGCAAAGTGGCTAATACTCAAACTTTTTGATAGAAACAAAAACTTTGAGATCTCTTCTGTAGTAGCTGTTGTATTCTGTGAATTGTTTTTGCTTTTAGACTCTTCAGAGTTTCACTCTAGAGTGATAGTACTACCTTCTCTCTCTTGGGCTCTGCTTTCATAAGTGTAAGCAATTCTGAATAACCAATTCTTTCTGTGAAAATTAAATTACCAATATTATATTCACATGAAGAAAACGACAGTTTCTATGCTGGGTTACTTGCTTTCAACCAGATGCTTGTATATATTGTCAAGATTCAGTGAGGCTGGGATTATTTAGGAAAGGACTTTTTCATTAGAGGAATTTATGTTAGGATGCCTCCCTCTTGCAACAGGGGAATTGATTTTTGTCTTCTCAGATTCTCCTTAAAGTAGAGGCAAAGCCTGAGATAGTATATGTCATATCAATGCACAGTTCTTTTTCTTTAAAGCTTGCAAAAATAGAGGCTGTTCCTTTGGCTGTCAGTGAAGGGAGGAGTGGTACTGTAGGTTCTTTTAAGTCACTTCCAATTCTATGACATCTTTAACATCTGTTAATAGCGTGCAATAATAAGTAAGGAATCAAGAATGTATTATCTAAGTAATGCCTTGATTCACTTCAAATGTTGCTAGCTTATTTTTGGGTAGAAACACTGAGTGCAAAGCAAAAAGCTTATGTAGTGGTGGGAATTAGCCTTTAAAGAAATATACTGTTTTGGATCAACTTTTTTGTCTCTATACTGTATAAATTATTATAGAAGAAAATGTATGTTACCATATTAACTTTTTAACCATGCAGCAGATTCTTTTTCATATGTAATTATTTTCAAAAATCCCTGACTAATAATGGGTTGACTTTAATGTTTAAATTTAACAATACTACTAGTGTTTGGTCAACTATGTAGATTGAAAGGTCAAACAAGTCATGGAATACTGTAAATTCTAAAACCCTTTTTCTTCCTTTTAACAGAGTAACTTCCTGCAGAACTTTTTATCTCTTTCATTGCCAAAAGGAAGTAATAAAAATTCTGGTAATGTGTCTACTCTCTGGCTAAAGCTGCTACTGAACATATCTTTTGGAGAAGATGGACAACAGATGGTTATGAAGATAAATGGCTTTTTAGACCAGATCATTGAAATGTGTAAATACAAGCACAAGAGCAATCAACATCTAGCACTTCTTATTCTACATAACATATGTTTTAGTCCAGCTAATAAACCAAAGATATTAGGTAATGGTAAGTATCTGAAGGGTATGCAAACTGTTGTTCTCTGATGATAATATGCTTTCCAGAAGACTATATTTTCATGACAGTTTGGGCCACTGATCAAAAACTCAATGTTGTATTTTAGAAGAGCATATTTATAAAAATTAATTTTTAGAAGTAATTATAGAATACATATTTTGGCAGAGAGACAATTACAGTAATACATAATAAAAGGAAAACCAAATAAATAGTTCTCAAAAGAAAATCAAGATTCATTGTTAGGCAGATCATTTGGATATAATAACAGATTTTGAATGAAAGGATTTTTGCAATTTTCTCAAACAGCTAGCTTTTCAGGGAGGGTTGAAGGATTCTTTGTATCAGTCAATTTGAAATAACTGAAGTTCCTGTCTTTCAGCTGGACAAAACTTTTTTAGCTTGTGCAAATCATGAATGTTGAGACAAACTATTTTATGTCCTGTAATGTACAGAAAATGTCATGGCATATATGTTTAATCTAACAATATGTTTAGAACTTTTTTCTTGGTTATTTGTAGAAGGCGTGTTTCTTTCCCTGATTTAATTGCAGAGAGAATGCTCCTGTCTTTGTTTCAAATTCTCAGCAGGTTTTCCATAGTGTCCATGCTTTTTATTTTTCCTAAGATGTGGATTTACTGCCTTAATTAAATATACATTATTTAGTTACATAATCTATGAAGTTTTGTTGTGAAGAAGCAAAGTGAAAGAATTTGGCTTCAGAGCAATGCAAGAAAATGAAGGCACCTACAGTGGGGTGGCAAATGTTTCTCATTGGTTGCAAATCATCTGCATAATAAGTATGAAGGGAAATAGAACCATCTTAATATCCATCCTGATGTGGCTCTAATTGTGGCTACTGGGAGTTGTAAAACAGTTTCACAGCTTACTTAGTCCCTAAGCGTAGCTGATAGCTATACATAATGTTCATGTTTTATTACTGGTGGCTTAACTTTTTAGCATTACTTGGTTTTGTTTTGCTGTATTATTTTTAACACTTCTTTCAACGTACTTGTGCTGATTTTATGAGCATATTGAAATTTAATCGATAATAAAGTTTCTGTAATTCCTCTGCCATACCAGTACTTGTCATAAAAATAAGTGTACTCCAAGCATCAATCTACTGAGGCATGTAAATATATTTACATTGCTCTTGATTATATTTTCTAGATGCATTTGGTTTCATGTTTTTTTATTTGTCTCATTAGATCAAGCAATTGCAGTACTGTCTGCCTGTTTGGAAAGTAACAGTCCTGCTGTTCAGAGAATAGGAGCAGCTTCGCTTTGGGCTTTGCTTCACAACTATCAGAAGGTTAGTATTTGAGAAATCTGTGAAAAAAATGTGTAATGTTATACTTTTATGCTGTAAACAATACAGTAATCTCTAAGTAAATAATAATAAAGTTTACAATAGTCATTCTGTTTTATTTTAATCCTGTAGCTGCTGAGGCTGGGAGATTAAACAACACAGTATAGAAGCAGTTTGTCCTTTGTAATTTGTGACTACTTATACAAATGCAGTTTATATGGTGATACAATTATATTAAATCTAAAAATTCCTACATCTCATGCTCTGTTGAATTATTGCAGTTTTTTTAAACTCTTTTAAGGTGTGGTCATGTGGGCAAGAAACCTCATTGTGTTTTGTGTGTTTGTGTGTGCTACAGGCAAAAGTGACTTTGAAGAATCCATCCATAAGGAGAAGAATAGATGAAGCTTATTCTTTAGTGAAGAAAAGTAGGTCTTACTTCTACCTAATGCCAATTCTTAATTTTTCCATCATTAAAGCATTTCAATTTATATCATTACAGTAAGTTTTTGTTGTGCTACAAGTTTTTGAAAGGATACTTCTGTCCCTAAAATCACAATTAGCCATGTGGCTTATGGTTAGGCATCTTATAAATAGAGATGGAGAAAAATGCCTTAGGTGAAGAACCTTAGGTAATTACCAATGTTAGTTTTGAACCTTGGTTAGGTCTGGTTAGTTTTGAACCATAGGTCTGATCATGCTTGCAATAAAAAAAACTTTTCACAGTACAGTTCTGTGAATCTTTAAATCTTAAATTTAGTGATAAGAAAAATTGTTCTCTTAGCAATGACTTCGCCTAACCATGCTCGCCCTCAGAGAGTTGAGCCACACAGGGAAGGGATCAGAACAGAGCATTGTTACCACATTAAAACATTCTGGCATGGGTTAGTGACATTCTGAAAGCTTCAGATCTTTGCTTGAGTAACTGAACAAAACTCTTGTTTGAATGACTGCATTACAATAGATTCAGCTGAAGAACGTTCAGTATGGAAGGTGTTCAAACACTGATCTGGAACTTCAGTAGCTGATAATGGGTTTATTGGTTGTTAGTCACATCAAGTTAGTCTAATCTTGAAAGGACATGATAATGTCTTTTTAAGCTAATGAGCTTTCCCACTAATTTAAATTGTTCTATGGATGTACTCAAATAGATTTATTGATTAAAGGGCTTATAATACAAGGTTTCCATAGTATTTGCATAACAGATCTATCACAAACTTTCTCTCTACTTTGACCATTGTTTGTATCCTAATAAGGAGGATATGTATTTTTCATAGAATATCTCATCATTTTTTCCAGTGCTGTCACCCAAATTAATGAATTTTGTGAGTGTACTGTTGTTTCAAACTCAGCCTTTACTAAGTCAATCCTTACACATAACAATACATTTCATATACTGATAATATATTAATAAATTTGTATTGTTCCTTATAGCAGAACTATCACTGATCAGAGACTTTTCAAAATACAATGTTGAATCAACAAGGTAGAAATACGTATCATTTACAGACTAGCACCTCGTAACATTAATCCCTGTTTATTTATGTACTGCTGTAGAACATAAGTCCCAGTCTGAACTATTGATTCTTAATTCAATAAACATTTACATATCAAAATAAGGAGTATAACGGATTTTATGCAACTGGCATTGTTACAGTTTACAGTGGTGTAATAGGTCATCAGTATTGTCACTAAAATATTCCTGCATTAAGGGTCTCAACTAGTCTGTGCTTGTAAAGCTTTAATCACTTAACAGTGATAATGGGGCTAAAATGGTAGATCGTTATTCTGAATATACATGGGGAAATATTTCAACATGGCTATTGTTACTTTGCATTTCCTGCTTTGTCGTATCCAAGGGTAAAACCAGAATAGACTTTGCAACATAAAGTAAAAGTATTTTATTTGCTACTCATTAATACAGAGGTTAAGGTCACAAACCAGCATGAATTCTTGCAAGGCATTTAATGCAATCTTTGGAAAAGTAATTTTGTATTTAGAATCAACTAGAAATTCAAATCTTGGGTTTTTTTCCTTTCAGGTTCTCCCCAGCCAGAAGAAAATGAACTACATGCCTACCATGTAAAATGCTTAGAGAATATAATGCAGCTTCTTGATTGTTAATGGTCATCAGACAACTTCTCATGGTGAAATTAAATAACTTGTTCAATGAGAGCCTGAAATTTGAAGAAAGCACTTCTGATGTGCAGATTTGTAGCAGCAGCAGATCTGCTATGGAAGAAATTTATGAAGCCTTTGAGGAAGGAGTTCATCACTTTGAACCAAAGAAATTGCACTGTTTCTGGTTCAAACTGTTTATACTGTAATCCCAATGGGAAATTATAATTATGCTACTATGTAAAGTATGTACACAGAAGAATGAATGTACAGGGGAAAAGATTTGAAAAATTAGTAATTTTCTTAAATTATGCATTGAAATTGTTCCTGTAAAGTATTAGAATTTCTATTTTGGATTATTCTTAATAAATGAGTTTTTAACTGAGATCAGCATTTGCTGTGAGTGAAGTGGAATTTTTAAGATTGCAAGTGTGCACAGTGTATGCTCAGATTCAAAAACTGAAAATGTTGGCAATTGTGGTGGGTTACACAGATGCAGAATGGCAAGGTGTGTGTTGTGGTTTTGAAGATTTCAGTTCAAATTGCTGCATGTTTTTTAAGATGCTAACAATTTAAAAAGAGTTCTCAATTGCCGATATTAGAGGTGAAAGTTATGTTAACGTAGTTATTTATTCAGGATAAGGGGTCTCTGCGTCCATTTTAGTTACATTACAACAGTGTAGAAAATATTTGAGTCAAAATTTGTTAGTTTGTGAAGACTTTGAATCTTTTGCTTGCTTGCAGCAAATTCCCCCTTCTCCCCCCACCTCCAAAGTCCTGTGTTGCTCTTGAAGTGCTACTATATAACTATTGTTCTAAGTTTTTCAGTATTCTATGCTGAATTTGACTATGAAAGAATTTGAGAAAAAAAAAAAAGTTGCTGTCTGAGCTTAAATGTTTTTCTGGCCATGCTTCTGGAGTATCTGACAGGGTGTTTTAATTTCCCTCAACACATAAAGCTTTTATTTTATGTCAGAGTCAGAAGTGAGCTAATTCAAAGCAAAACCCAAATAATATGTCTGAGAATTATAGCAAGGCCACGTCTACCTGTAATTAGTCTTTTCTTCTTAACCAGGTGATGAAAGTATTTTCTGCTGACAGAAGGGATTTTGGTTTATTTGTTTAGCTGTGCTTGTAATTTATGTGTGACTTGATATAATTCAGCTGACCATAAGTGTGATGCTTATGGCTAGGTTAAGTCATTACTAGAAATATAATTATTGGCTGATCTCCACCAAACAAAGAACAAGGATGGACCACGAAAACTTGATTCTTTTCCACTTACTGTACTGTATAATTACTGTATTTTGCAAAGCAGTTGTTAAATGCTGTCATGCTCATCCCATGGTATTTATTGCAGAACACTCAGCTGCAGGGGAGGAGACAGCTCTGCAAGTCAGCATTTGCTGACTGGGTTTGGAAGTGTGAGGTCTCTTCCCCTCAGACTACCAAGTGCAAAGTCGCTTCAGAGACTTATCTTTCAGCATACTCACCCCAATGATCTTTCTCATAAAACAGTCACTAAGTCAGAATGCAGATTGTTTGCCATTTTTTCTGTTTCAAAAGGACAAAAAATGAGAGCACTCAATGCCAAATGAATTGTAATGGAGGTAACCACTCCTGCAAGGATGGCAAGAGCTCATTCAAAGCATAGAAATACTCATGGGGAGAATGAGGGCTGCAGTTTCATGACTTCCATGAAGTGCAAGTACAATATAATAAGGCTGTAGAAGATCTGGATGCTTGTTTTCCATTAAACATTTCTTGAAGAAACTATTTATTTTGAAAAATCTAGGCAAATTGCTAATACATTTGTTGTTACAGTAAGCCTTAGTGCTGTGCTTATCCCAAAATGAGTTATTTTCTCAGTATTCTGGAACAATTTACAGTTGTGGGAAGCAATTGTAGCAGTGTCATAAGTAAATACTTATGTGTGGTGTTGCTATTCTGGAAAATCAAAACAATTTTTAAACTCTAAGGGCTAAAATCTGTATTCATATTGTGTATAAGCTTTCCTCCTTGAAGATTAAGGAAAGGTCTTCATGTCTTTATTTAAAGGACAGCACTTCCTTCCATCACATTTTCTGTTGAAAACTGGGAACATAGAGTGGTTGCATCCTGCCTTCCTGCATGTTAATGAAGTGAGTTATAAAATGTAAATGATGCTATATTTCCTATTCACTGGGCATTTAGACTACCATAAATAGCCTCATAATAACCTTTAGTCTTAATCAATTTCATAAAAATATATTTACATACTTAGACTTCATTCACAGTTAATTTCCAAAGTTTGGAGATCTTGAAGGATGGAGTATTTGTCAGGTTTGTGTTTTCAAAGAAAATTAAACCCTTAAATACCTTCAAATTCTAAGAACTGTAAAATAATTTTTTAGCTTACAGAGGAAAGTGCAATTAAAGTGGAGAAGGATTTCCTGAATAAGCTACAGAATTTAAAAGGTAATATTCAACTTTCATCTAGTTTCTCTAATAAAAGGCACAGCCATGCAAGCTAGGAGTCTCTTGAAAATCCTTATTCAGGAGAATTCAATTACCATTTGCACTAACTGCAGATATATCATGCTCTTACTTGGTTGCTTTATCTTTTATGATAAGCTTGTAATCAAGAAAGAAGTTATTAAATTCAAAAGAGGTAAGTGCATAAAATCCACTAATAATGAAGCTTTCAGATTCTTTTTTAAGATGGATGTGTCATCTAGTGCATGTTCAAAACTTTCACAGAAATAATTTTCACTTAAGTGGTATAATATTGTAGATTAAGCTTAAATAATTTCATTTTGATTGTGTGTGTTCATGCAAATAGAGACATTTAGTCAAGACTTACTGATGAAGTTTTCAAACCTTTGAGTAATAGGTTTTCAAGCCTACTTGAAAATCCTCAGGAAAAATACTTCATTTATGAGAAAGGGACTATTTTTTGCTCTTCCAGCAATTTGGATTTATGGATTCTCCTCACTCAGCAACTACACATCCCTGGATTATGTTTTTCATTGATTCCCCTCCATACCAAACTTGCAAATTACAGCAATTATGGGCTTGTGGCAGCAGTACTAGCCAGACTGGGGAGGAGAGTTTTCTATATTCAAGACTTCAGCCCAGCTTTTTTTAAGGATTTCCCTTCACAGTAAAGTAGAAGCTGCTGTGACAGCTTCTCAGATCTGCTTTTCCTTCAGAGAAATATTTTAATGTCTTCTAGGGGAGAAAAAAACGGTTAGCAGCCACACAAAGATTGCTGTCCACTTGGGAGTCTGGGGGTACTCCACACTTCACTTGAGGTTTCCTCTGCTTGCACACACACAAAAAAAAATTCCTTCAACTCTCCAAGATGGCTCCTAAAGTAATTATTCACAGCTCCACTGCTGAGATAGCAGTCATGCTGCCATTCAGAGAAGGAGTTGTGGTAAATACAATTTCAAAACACTGCAGTCCTTGTAGGCTCCTCTCAGCTCCTGGGCTGCCCTGTTGAAGATGTGCATTCTACATTAATCACCTCATCATCATCATCATCTTTTTGTGATTACCTAACCTCATTCAGGAATTGTGTGGCCTCTGAGCATTTCTAAGACCTGGTTGGTCTCCCTATATTGTAACACATAAGGGTTTGGCCCTATGATTGAGGGTCTGTGTGTGCCCTCTGGCCTCAGTTCCAGCTATTCTTGGGCACATCTTTATTTTTATAACTGGTGTTTTAGGTGCTGAGCATTAGGCAGTAGGGAATTTATAATTGAGTTTGGTATTCAGGGTATATTCACCTCTACTCCTCCTCCAATCAGCCACCACAACCTTTTCCAAAAAAAAAGAGAACATGGAAAACTGGTTGCGTTTTCACTGGAAGAGGAGAATTCTTAGAGCACCTGCTTTCAGGTATCAGAGTATCAGTCTGTGTTGAATTTACAACCAACCTGCAGGCTTAGGTTTACAGATATCCTCATTCCTCGTAAACAAAGCACATGGACTTACTTTGAATGGTCAATCTGGATGTTATGTCATCATTCCAGCTTCTTGATTGCTTGCCAACAGGCCTATAATATAAATCTGTGTGTTTTTAAATCCCAGTCCTTAGCATTTACTATGCTAATCATGTAGGTAATAAATGATTTAGTTCACATATGTGACTTGCAAATTTCCACTGTTGTTGCAGATCTTTCTTGAAAAACTCAGTTTTAGTAATGCTTCCTAATTGAGAATATCTTCAGAATGCTGACTTGGAGTTGAAATACAAATGAAGTCAGCAGCAGCAGGGGGAATTCATTTAAACCCAAATACTCTCCCTCACCAAAATATCCTTCACTAACCCTAAGTGGCAGTGCAGAGCTTCAGAGAGACAAAGAAAAGGAGATGGGGGTGATGTCCTCAGCCTGTGGCCCACTATCTTAAACATACTGGGAGTTACAGGATCACCTGTGTCTGTATTTTAGATCCAGGGGTAATAAAATACATGTTATTGAAAAGTTTGTGGCCAATCTAGATATGTCTCCTAATTGAGTTTAGGAACAAAGTAATAGGTCCTCAATTTATTTTCTGGTTTGTGTCACATGTTGTCACTGACTTCAGACACCATTTTGATATATGAATAAAAAAAACTCAACAAAACAAACAAATGAACCCCAAAATAACTCTTTTGAGAGAATACAGTTGTCATCTGTATTGACATCTAGGTGAGTTGAGAAAGATGCACTCTCAACTGGGGTAACTCCAATCAACATGCAAGCGTCAGCATAGTAGTGCTCATCACATAAATACAAGCTTAAAGTCTCGTAGACAAGCTCAAAGTGATTACACTTCTGAGGTGATTTCACCAAATCAGGATAAGGAAAATTGTCTTTCTTCGTGATTTCCATTCTAGGACTCTGCAACTGAGGATTTGCAGAAGGACTTCATCACATTGCTGTGACAGCTGGAGAGTGACTCACTCCTCAGCAAGAGTTTTTCTTGCCCATTAGGATATTTTTCCAGAAAGATAGATGTTTTTCACAGTTGAGTAACAGTACCTGAATAAAAACTTTTAGTTGCTTCCAATGAAAACTACTTTATCTGAACTTCAGAGTCTTCCTGAATCTTGAATTTGGTGAATGGGGGCTGGACTGCATGATCTTCAGAGGTCTCTTCCAACCCTAACAATTTAATGATTCTGTGAGTCCTGTAGATCTACTAACAGGCTTTAGTGCCTAAACAATTAAATGCTTTGAAGTTTCAAAGTTTTTTCATAAATGGCAAACAGCTCTGAAGTTTCAAGGGCTAACACAAGCTGCTCCTGCAGGTAGCAGCAGTGTCGCTGGAATTCTTATTTTTTTTCTGAAAGTTTTGGTGTGATTTTTCACCTGTTTGTGTAAATTAAGACATCAGCTGCTCATTAGTCCACAGCTCAGGAGACTCTTCCTTAGAACCTCTGGTGTTGTTGCTTCATGCCTGCAAGATGTACCATTTCTAGCATTAAAAATAAGTTTTAAAAAGGAATATTAAATTCACCTGCATGCTGGTTTCTAACCTAATAACTGCTACAGTGGAGTGAAAAATCCTGCATTGTCCAAAATTATTCTGCAATAATTAAAGGTTGGCAAAGCATCCCTGAAAAAAAATGCTTATTAATATAAGAGAAGGAGTGGAGCCATACAGCAGGAGGTTGCCAGCAGCTGGCACAGCCTGTGGGGAGCTTTTGGGGTTCTGTGCAGCCTGTGGCTGTCTCTCTGTCTCAGGAGATGTAAAGGAGAAAAATTCTCTCTGCTCACTTTGGGTGTTTGTTGACAGTAATTTGCCATTGTATTGTTTCTATTTATTACATTTATCATATAATGACAACAATCCTCCCTCTCCATTTTGAATAAAACATTTTTACACAGTTTTATGGGGTAATATGATTGAGATGTCACAAAAACACCTTAAATACTGTTTTTAAAGCTAACTTTCTTAGCAACAGATGTTTGCATACTGTAAAAATAAAATTATTAAAAAATTGTAGCACAGCAATGGATTATAAGGATTTATATTCTTCTATGAGTATTACTGTGTCTCTGTGTGGTTAAACATGCAGTTTAACATTGTGAGAATTCTCCAATATGCTTTTCAAAATATAGTATGACAAACGGAGTGGAATTTTTTTTTTTTTTTGGAAGTAACAACAACTGATTTTAAGAAGCAAATGATCATAAAGTTCAATAGAAAAATCAAATTTTAGGTGGTGTTCGACTAGGTCCCAGCAGGAGAAATGTATGGACAGTCACTAGGGAATATAGCAGGAATTGAGGTCAAAATGTAATCACCCAGAACACAGCTCTTCGGAGTGGATTATTTTATTCTCTCTCTGAACTGAAATACCTTTTAATGGTAACAAATCTCCTTATCCTGTGCTGGGAGTGTATTTGCCATAATGTATTAGAAGAAAGATCCTTAACAGCCTACGCACTTTTTCATATGATTATCAAAAATGTTCTGTGCTTTCTCTCCAAAGTGCTGGAATAATTTTATTTTCAGTTAGAGACAAAATGGCCAGTTGGAAGGAGTGGTAGGTGGTAAGGGCTAAACTAAGGGTTTGAAATATAACTAAAACTGAGCATTTAAAGAAACAGATAAGAAGAAGGGAGATAAAGAGAGAAAAAGAAACATTAAAACAGGTTAAATAGCCTGGTACTGTAGAAAATCACTTCAAAGGGCCATAGCTATGAACACCTGTGAAGACAGCAACTCACTGTGCTATCACAGCTTGTTTGAATTTCAATTATTTAATTTCTATTGTCCTTTTTTCTTCTTCTTTTTCTTTCTTTTTTTTTTTTTTTTGTGTTTAGCAACAACCTAAGAGGTGTTCTACTGCTGCTGTTCCAGAAACTTTGGTTGGCTCTTATTCTAAGAATGGCAATTTTGTGCCAACCACTTGAATGTTGCATCTTTTTATGCCAATGTGGATATAGTAGCTTATGGTGTTCTTTTTTTTTTTTTCATACCAGTGTAACATTATTAATAGTGACACTCTTACAAAAGTACCACAAAGAGGCAACTTCCATGTGTGTGTTCAGCTTCTGAAACACAAATGAAACAGTGAGCCAGGCTGGCTCCCCATGGCTGGTTCTGTCTTGTCATCAGTGCTGTATTCCAAAAGACTTCATTTCTTCATACAGAAATCCCCCCTCTCCCACCAGAAGTATAATCTATGTTTTGGTGAAGCCATTGGAAATTCTTACTTGGTAATGTTAAGGGTAAGAGTTCTTTCATTTCATTTAATTTTGATTCCTGGGATTTTCCTTGCATATATCAGTACACCAACCATGATAGCCTTTTTCATGTTCCGCAGAAGGTCATGTAAGTGTCAGAAATTTCTGTTAGCAGAAGTAAAAAATACTGTCAAAATCTTTTCAGAAGAGCAAACTGAGCTATTTAAGATGCTTTTAATGATACCCAAAGAATGACTAATATCAGAATGCCAGAAAATTGTCTATGTTCTCAGTAGTATTTATTCACCATTTGATGAATTCATTCAGCAGCCATCGTCTATATATTATTTCATATGTATATATTTGAAGCAATACAATTTCTACTTCAGTGAAAGAGGAACACACATGTATTCAACTCAGGCTTGGTAGAAAATGCAGTTGATTCAGTTGTGTAAAAGAAGTCCATGGAGACTGAGAAATAATGTCCAGAAAATATAATTTACTGTTATCTACAACAGAAACAACAAAAAACAGCACACAAAGCTTTCAATCCCAGGAATCCAGGGACAAAATTCTGCTATAACAATACAATGTATGTTTCATTTTATGTTTTGAAAAATAATAAAACAAAATAGTAATTCTATATAGCTATGTTTCCCATTACAAAAGAGATATGGTTTGCAATGGATACAAGCACTGATGCAAGTAAGCTGAAAAATGCAATTTTGATCTTGGACCTCTGTATCCAGGATGTTAATGTGAATAAATCAAAACCTGAATTTGTGTGAGTGACAGCCCACCATGTGCATGAAGAGCCTTCTCCCATAAAATATTTAGAAATTAAATGCCTACTAAATCAGGGTCTCTGGTTATTTCTGATCAAACTAAATGCAGACAACCAGCTCTTTAAAACTATCCTAGCAAGGTTTGCCTCAGATTATCTGTTGAAATTCCTGTCTGCCTAATGCATCAGATTATTCTGGTAAGCCTTTGAACACTCACACATCATAAACTTACACATCATAGATCACTACCTTTTAAAAAAATCTCTTTCACTTTAACAAAAATAACAAAAAATCCACTAAAAATAGAACGACAAAGTTGTACAAAAAGAAATATCTGCAATTTTTCCACTTCGCGTGATTTAAAATCACAGAATAATTTGGCTGGAGAATACCTCCAAATCATCAAGTCCAAACTCTAACCAATCACCACCCTGTCAATTAGACCATGGCAAGGAAGTGCCACGTCCAGCCAGTTCTTGAACACTTCCTGAGATGGTGACTCCACCACCTCCCTGGGCGTTTTGTTCCAAAGCTTAACAAGCCTTTCCATGAAGAAATTCCTTCTGATATTCAACCTGAACCTTCCCTGGTGCAGTTTGTGCCTGTGTCGTCTCATCTTGTCACTGGTTCCCTGGGAGAAGGGGCCACTCCCCACCCACCTGGCTACACCCTCCTTTCAAGCAGTTGTAGAGAATGATAAGGTCTCCCCTGAACCTCCTTTTCTCCAGGCTAAACAGCCCCAGCTCCCTTAGCCATTTGGCTTTGTCTCTAGAAGTCCTATGGGTTATATTTAAACTGACAGGGGCTTTGCATACGACTTCAACTAAGGAGAGTTCATTTCAACCATCAAAATAAGAATATAATATATTTGACTGATGGCAGCATTAATGTGTTAGGATAGTTATGTTGAGATGGTTGATAAGCATTATTTGAGCAGATATGCTACTTCACAGGTATTTTGTGATTCCTATGGATTGTACATGTAACTAAAAAAAAATCTGTTGCAGAACAGTGTCTCTTGTTATGAACATACCAATGAAACAAAAGATCTATGCAGTCACAGTAATTCATTTTAAAAGCTAAATCTGCCTAAAATAACTTATGATGGTTTTTCAAGGGGTGCTCGGAAGCCCTTTAGATGTAATTAAACTTTCAGCTTCTTAGAAATCAGTGAACAAAATTACAGGCTAAATTTTGGAAAATCAAGAAAAATCTCTGATATTCCTTTTCAGACTGAAGACACTAATGGAGAATATGACTCACCATAGCTTTATGTCAGTATAAATATCATTGATTTCTTTGGAACTACATTAGCATAAAACAGATGTAATGTGTTGCAGTGGATAAGGCAGGAGTTTATGGCACAATTATGCTACTTCAACTAAAAGAAATGATTGCAGCAGATATTCCTTGGCTCTGTTTATTCACAGTTGACTGTGATACCTTTCTTGTAAAAGCTATGCACTTTTGTTTGGCTTTGTCTAAACAAATGAAGTTCTGCAAAGCAACAACATGCATAAGAAATATCTGGTTTTAATTTTAGTAGGAAAGGGAATTTTACTTGAGGATTATTATTTAGCAGTGTTTTTACAGTGAAAAGGTAAAGAAAAGCCCAAACTAATGCCAAAAATATCCAGTTTAATTCATTACAATAGAACAGAAGTTTAATTTTTTCTTTAGATTTTGGTTATTTTTTCATTTCATTGCATATGTAAAGATTTAATAGGATGCAGTTGTTTTTACATACTTTCTGTGTCATTCTTAGACCTTGCAAGGTTTAGACTGGGCAGCATTTAGTTCATGATTAATTCAAAAGTTTGCTAGAAAATTTTTTTTTTTGTTTGCTTGTTTTCTGTTTTGAATCTCTCTAAGCAGAATAGTTTTAGGGGAAGAGTTCACTTATTTGCTTTGAAGAATGCTTATTTCAAGGGGAAGCTTGAATGCTTGGTTTTGTAACTCTTCCAACATTTAAAGCCAGTCCAAGATCAAAAAGTGGAAAAGAAAGAAGTGGCCATGCATTCTGCCAGGGCATTTGTCTGGAAACCAGGATATTTGTGTTTGGGGTGGTCTTATTTGCTTTTCATTTTCTCTTTGTGTGTGTGTTTGTGCATTGTAGAGGGGAGATTTTAGATATCATTGTCTGCTGGAGTTGATCTTGTAGGGGAGATGTGCACTATCAGAAAATGATTAACAGTCACTGTGCTGTTTACCAAGCTTTTTCCCAATGAAGGTCCACAAAAGGGGCTTAAGAAAAAGAAGATGCATGAGATAACTTTGCTAGAAAGGTAACTCTCAGGTCTTGGATGCAACAAAAAAGGGTTAAGGATGCCATATAGGAAAGATACATTGTTAGCTCTCTTTAACTTACTGGCTCGATTTTGAGGGCCATTTAGAAACTCAAAAGCTTCTTTGCCTTATAAAAGTTTGAGGTCTTTCTTGGAGAAATTTCTGAGCTAACAACATCCTGTAATTAAGGATAGCCTCAACCTTAAGTGAACTGCCTCTGCAGGAAGTTTTCACATTCAGGCTGTATTTGAGGGCATTGTTTAGGAAACAGCTCTGTAAGCCTCTGCCAGAAAGAGAAAAGAATCCAACAATGTTCATTTCCTTAAGCAGACTTTTAACAAGTTTTTTTAGCAGCACGATGGACATAGAAAGAAGAGTTGAACTAAGAAAAGAATAATTCAGGAAACATAATAGGTGCACGAGGATGGCTCTACCCTGAAACAGAAAGTTCCATTTCCTGTACCAAAACCAGATTTTTGTGAGAACCTTAAAGCTTTTCTGCTTTGATTTTTCTTTCATTAAAATGAAACTTTTATGTCTCTGCAAAAAACATCACTTTTTGCAAACTAATAAAATCAGAGATTTCAGCAGGAATAAAAAAATTAAACTGAAATAAGTAAAAACAGACAACTACACAGAATTAGTACATTAAATACTTTGAGAACCAAATGTACTTTACTACTTTCTTTTGTGACTTAGGTTTTTTATCTCTTTTAAATGTTTTATTTCATGTTATTACTGGATAGAAATGCTTAGACTACACGTTAAAAGATTTTGAATACAAATCCAGTATTATCTTCCTATTACAAAAATAAAAGAGTTCATAAAGTATTTCTAAGGAAATTTCTAATAGCTTATTGACCTAATAAGTAGCAGACATTTACAGTCAAGATCACTGAACAGAAAAACCTTAGATTGAAGAAAAATATGTTGTGATAATTTTTAATGTTAAGCATTCATGTAAATAAAAAGATAAGCAAAATAAATTAAGTGGATATTTTATTTGGTTGATTTGTTGGGGTTTTCACTCCCTTTTCTAAGTAGATCATCTTGGCTTTGTTAATTGTCTTCACAAGTATCTTCACCCTTCTATCCTATTTTTAACTTTTGTTT
Organism: Chloebia gouldiae; assembly: GCA_003676055.1. Lineage (NCBI taxonomy): Eukaryota > Metazoa > Chordata > Aves > Passeriformes > Passeridae > Chloebia > Chloebia gouldiae. The sequence continues at coordinate 14,586,893 of QUSF01000001.1, forward strand.
TATATAAATGCAGAGGAATAATCTGAATGGCTGCTTTAAGGGTTTCCCCTTCACAATTAGACACATGAACTTCTCTCAAGTTTGACAAGCAGGCAGACACTCCGGCCATGAATACATCGAAGGAATGTTACTTACACGCTGACTTTGAAAATTCCACAAGCTTTCTTATCTCCTGTTATGTGTAGTAAACATAATTCGCGCCATTCCTTGTATGAAATATGTAATATTGGATACTTGTTAGATTATGCTCGTTTGTATTAGAAGCCTCCCCACCCTCGCAGGCGAGACACTGTAGTGTATTAGAACCCAGGCAGGAGATGGGCCATGTCTGGAGAGATCCGGGGCTGATCGCCGGGTAAACAACCCGAGATGGCTATCATGGAAATCCTCGGGCAGATACATGTGAATGCAGCCTTCCCGTAAATGTCATCGAGGGATTCAACAACTCCGGACACTGAATTGTTCTTCCTCATCACCAAGAAAGAAAATCCTATTAACCTATGGACTCTGAATGGAAGAAAAGACTGACTGCTGAAATCTTGGCCTCAGGCGGAATTTTCCCTATAAAAACCGCTTGTGCCAGGATGGAGATGTGGGCACAGAGGAAAACCTCTGCTGAGGCTGACCTCGTTGTTGCACACTCAGAGCCGACCCCAGGCTCGGCTCTGTTCTTTCCTTGTGGCTGGCTAGATAGAATTTGATTGTAAAATAAATATTTTATGTTTTTCATTTTTAATTTGGCTGGACAAATTTTCATTTATAACATTCATAACATCCTACGAACACACCTTTCAGCAGTAGTGTTTTGTGGTGTTCAAAAATTGCTCAGAAGTGGTGCCTTTTCCACTGCTCAAATCAGATGTTTATACCATTGGTTCATCTCACCATTAGCCATCTGACACTAAATGTATCTTTTACAGGTTCAGACGACACCCATTACACATGTGTAACCTCCCAGAAGAAAACCTGTGAAAATGCTCTTCTCTTACCTTGACATCACAGTGTCATAGCTTAACCCTGTCCCCCACACAACCACTTGCTTACTCCCCAGCCAGTGGGATCAGGGAGAGAATTGGAAGGGCAGAAAAGCTGGAAAACTCACGGACTGAGATAAGAGAGTTTAATAGGAAAAGCAAGAGCTGTGTATGTGAGCCAAGGAAATCAAGGAATCCATTCACCACTTCCCATAGCAGGCGCGTTCAGCCATCTCCAGGTGCACTGGGTCTGCCTGAGATGGAGTCAGTTTTTCCCTAGCAGCCCTCACAGTGCTCTGAGGGCCTGTGGGCATCTGCACCCACCAAACCACACCCTCCGGATAGACCTTTGGGGGTACCTGGAGCTGTGACAGGAGCTGGAGATGAGATAAAGGTGCTGCTATGGTCTGAGTGTTACCTCAGACCTAGGGGGAAGTGCAGTGGTGAGCATTTGCACGTGAATTTCTCACCTCTGGTAGACTTTTGTTATTAATATTGTTACTGCTCCTGTTTGTTTTCTTATCTCGCTGCTGGTTCCAGTAAACCAGCAATAGTTTACTGTTCTTATCTCAACCCATGATCTTTACCTTTTGTGCCTCCAATTCTCCTCTCCAGCCCAGCGAAGGGGAGGGTAGAATGAGAACACTAAATTGGAGAATACATTCCTAAACCACAACACTGACAGGGTTATGTTAGGATGGATAGCCAAAAATATAAGTAATTTTCCAGTTCCAAAAATGCAGAAGCATCAACATTTATTTAAGATTCCTGAATTCATATCCTCTTGCAATTTCTTGTGGTTGAAGCATATTATCATAAAACTATGATTTATATAACATTATCTCTTGCAGGCCAGTATGTTTAAGAATAAAAATTATTGATAAATTGAGCAGGTAGATTATATTTTCTTTACTTTTCTACATTTGGAAAAGTCTTTAGGATTCAATTTTTCCCCTCTCTGAATCATCTTTATCAAGATATCCCCAAAATGTGACCATATTTAATTTACAAATATTTTCTTTCTCTTTGTAGGAATGTTTAATGTTCATTTAACTTCTCCTTTGAGATTAAATAATACATACTGAAGAATCCTATCCTTTATGTTGCTGAATAATGTTGGCCTATAGATTAATCCATTTTGGGATGCTTGATTGTTCAATTAAATTAGATGCAGAATAGGAAAAAGCAAATTGAATTATTGTGCCTTTATCCATCTGTACCACTCAGCCATCCCACTTAAAGGAAAAGGGAATGGTGCATGGAAAAAGAGGCATTTTTCTTGATAGTGGACTCTCATCCATAGAGAAAAAGGGACAACCCTTGTCACTGAATTTTTGTTCTGGATTAGTTAACCTGGCTTCTACAGGGTTAGAGCTAAGCTACAGGGGTGCTCACAGCAGGTGTGAAATTGCTAAATCCTCCCTCCTCCCAGCCCACTTGCTTCATTACCTTCACTGAAAATTCATTGCCTTTTGGCCTGGCCCCTTTCCAGTTGGTCATATTTGCAGGTAAAGAAGTGGTAGCTGGAGTGGTTCCCCTTCTGGCTGTCTCCTGCTTTGCTGCCCCACTCAAGGCCTTCCTTTCTGGTGGTAACAGCCTTCTGCAAAAATATTTGCCACTCTTTCTTCATTATTGCTACAGGCCTATCTGTTAAATCTTAAATACTAATGAATCATTAAAAAGGGTATTAACATATTTGCTGGCCCTATATGTGTGTCTTATTTTTCACAGTTTTATAGCAATTTCTATTAAAAACCTCATTACAGAGATTATTGTGACATGCTTTGAAACAGCAGCATTCATTACATATTATCTATGTATTGGAATTTGGGAAATTAATGCACCAGGAAATGAAATGACTCACCCAGGGTCTCTGAAGATGTATGTTCAACTCATGATTAAAATTCAAGCTGTATATCTGCATTGTGTTGGTTGCACATTCTTTTTTGCTGCTTCCCTTTTTTTCTTTAAACCACATCAGTTTTACATTTAGCTGGAAAATTCCACTGTGCTGCTTTTGTTGTCAAATGATAACTGGCATTTAGCCAATTACTTTAGTTAAATGTGACTTGTTTGTGAGTGTTTCCTCCCTCTACTTAAGGGTTCAAAGGATGGAGAGAAAATGGGATAACTGGGAAAGAAGAGCCAGGCTGTGGGGAAGGATTGGCAGAGAAATAGAGGCAGAGACCAAAGAACTGCTCAGGTGATAAAGCGACTGTGAGATGTGCTGCTGCTGCTGCTGTTGGGAGTCTTGTATCCACAAATGGTCAGAATTACATCGATTTTCCACCCTTTCAGTTTGGGTGGGGTAGGGAAAAAAGAGGGTTAGAGGTAAGGGAGAAATGGGGAGAGGCTGTGAGGGAGCTGCACAATGGGCTTTTCCTTACATTACCTGTTCTGGTGTGTCCACTCCTCAGGTGGGTAGTGTGGAAATGGTAGATCTTTATTTTCATAGATTACATCTTCTGTAAAAAGATGATGTTTTATGCGTCTGCTTCCAAATTGTATGAGTGGAATCAACTCTCACAGTGCCTACAGCTTTCTGATTTGTGTCTTGCAGATGTGTTGCCCTTGTCTCTCCAGGGGCTGGTTTCCAGAGGGGACTTCAACTGCAGCCTTTAGAGGGGACACCCAGCAATGCCCTGGTTACAGGGTATTTTTTTAGCAAGTACGATGAGGGATCCTATCCTTGGGGCCAGCTGCCTAAGAATTCTTGACATTTGTAGTAATTTTGTTTGTTGTTGAGCAAATAAATGTCCTTAGACATCAACATATCATCAATACTTAGTCATCATAAGGAGTTAGAAATTTATTTCTTAACTTCTGCTTTCCTTTCAATGCCAGATGGAGAGAAATTAACAAGAAATTCAGAACAATAAAATTGCAATTTTCTATATAGACAGATAAGTGAAAAACAATTTTCATTTATGGGAATATGTCTTCATTTTGGAGATGTCTTGAATATATCTTAGCTTTGGTTTGAGAAAACAGATGTGTGAAAAAGTTCGTTTGTAATAATAATCATAAAGAAATTAACATATGCTTATATTTTTCATTCCACTTTAGATTTTGTGGAACACCACTCATCTGTAAACTATTATATGCACATGTATTATTGCATAAAGATTAATGTTTCAGGTTAGAGATGTACTTTCTTTTTTTTTGCCTCTTCTGTGACTGCAGTGTGAGAACTGCTAGCCAGAAGGTTGAAGATTTTAATGTGGGATCCGTACAGTTCCAATGCAGCAGATTTAAAGGTTGTAATGCCACAGAGCATCCAGGAATCTGACCAATTTGACTCATAAATCCTTTCTAATACAAAATCTGCAGTATAGTATCTGAAGCTTCCCATTTCCTGCTTTTCTTATCAGTAATGCTTCTGTGTTTCCTAAGACAAGTTACATTTAAGTTGATCTTTTGATCTGTTTGTAAAGATAACTTTGTCATGCAAATAAAATGAGGCCCAGTCTCCAGTTCAATTCTCTTCCATTTAGATTTTTATACTGAGCATCAGAGGGACTACTGACTATCTTGTGAATCCAGGTTTTGGATTGTCCGTGACAATTTCAATTGCTCAGTTAAAAGGTAAGTAAGTAATGCTCCTCAGAAACAGGAAGCTGCTTTTAAAAACTGTGTCCTGTCATAAGATTTTCTTAATCCTCAAGGCCTGCACTTCTGTGAAGTTCCACTACTTGAGGAAATCCCCAAAATATTGAAGTAACTGCAATAAAAACAATACACAAATGAAGAAACAAAGTCAGTAACAATTTTAATGAGGAGGTGGTTGTGTTAAAAATAATTTGGAAAACTAAGTTCAGGCTTTTAACAAAATATTTTGCATAAAATATTTTCCTGTATTTAATTTTTATTTGTAGCATATTTGGTGAATCTGTCAGTGTGGTGAGGCACAGGAGTAGTTATCCCTGAGAAGTTGTGGATGTCCCATAGTGGTCAATGTTCAAAGACAGGTTCAATGGGGCTCTGAGCAACCTGGTCTAGTGGAAGGTGTCCCTGCCCATGGCAAGTGGGTCAGAACTAGGTGGTCTTTAAGGTCCTTCAAGTGCAAAGCATTTTATGATTCTGTGATTCTGTGAATTCAAAATATACCACTTCCTCATAAAACAAAAACCCAGTCCTGTTTAGAGGAATACAGTATCTGCAACAATTTCACTTATCTACAACAGTGAACACGATTTCCCACACAGGAAAAAAACAGGAAATCACTTGTAAAAGCAAAAAAGTCAAGGTTTATTGATATCTCACACTGAAATTCAGATTTCTTCTTCCCCACAGAGTTGTTCTCCATAAGAAGAAAATTTTTTAAATACTTGAAAATTACATGAAAATTGTTGTAGTTAACAGAAACACAAGAATCATGTCAGTTTAAGGGATTGAGAAGAGTTACCTTTATAAGTTTTTTTCTAAATTTTGACAAAAAGACATATTACTAATCATATATTTATCTATTAGCTTCTATTTGTTTCTAAAAGTAAGTATATTCAGGCAGTACAGCTTTTTGAGTTAAAAAATTGTACAGAGTAGGATTTCCTTATTCATCATTTGGTGGATTCTGTTTGTTGGTAAGGTGAAGTAGAAATAAGTGTAACTGCAACAATGTGGAATTACAGTGGCAAAATGAATTCATTGGAAAAAAATGAAAATCATAGAATCATTTTGGTTGGAAAATAAGTGTATCTTGTATTATTCTAAAAGATGCCTAGTGTTATACAGATAAATATATGCAGATTCTGATTTCCAGTCAGGTTGTTGCATTGTGGAAGGTGTTTTGAGCAGCTCTGATGCAGAGTCCTTCTGTGGCTTGTGCAGGGTATTACTCACCTGAAATATTAACGTCTAATTTCAGCTTTTGTTCATATTACACTTATTTATTCATTAGAGAATTTTAATGGGTTGATTCAAGCTTAATTTTGACTTCAAATTAGTCATATTGTTCCAATTTCAAGCAGCTCAATAAAAGTGTGGTTTGCCGAAGTGCAAAAATACTTGCAGTTGTCCCAGGAAAAATCCATTAAAAATGTAAGAATGAGGCTTGTTTTGACAAATTTCAACATGAGTCATGAATAGTCAGGATTCTTACACCTTTGAACACGAATTTTCAAGCTGCATAATTTTGATCCCAAAATAATACCTCATGCCATATTATCACAAATAAATTCTCAGACCTTAAGATGTTACTTTTTATAACTAGTCACTGACTTATGACCTATAGAAACTGTCTTATCTTATCTTTAGATTTTTTTAATCCCTGAATATCAGAAAAATGTTGCGCTGTGGTGTCTGAAAAAAAACAGGTCATTTTGGATACATAACATGGAAAATTCCTGTTTTCTTCTGGTGATAAACCCTGAAGATCCCTGCTTCATCAGTTATTATAGTATCCATGCATAATGGATTAATTTGGAATGAAAAATTTATTCTGAGATTGATTTTCGTAGGAATTTAGACAATTTCTGATGCAACTGCAATGAGGCCTCCAACTTGGTATTTCTCAGAATGTGAAAGTAAAAAGCACATGATGTTTTTCATATTCCAAAAGTGAAAATATACTGTCAGGGGGGCAGTAGATGTGCAGAGATAGAATAAAATCATATCACACTATAGTCACTGATTCCATGTTCTTTGAAAAGGACTACACAGTTTTCATTATTGACCTGCAACTTTGTGGAAGTAAAGTTGCTTTCTTATCCCTATTTAGCATATATTGGTTGTTTATCATAGCACAACAGATATAATCAAAATTCACTAATTGGCCTTGGACAGCTCAGTGACATTCACAAATTAGAAGTAATAATAATTTGTAGCTTTTGGGGTTTTTTTTCAGCAAACTTTCTTTGCAGTGTTTTGCTTGTAGTGCTACCAAAGTTTTTTTTCTGTGTTTCTCTATGAATTTAATTTTCAGTTATGTTAATACTGAAACTGAATTTCTGTGTGTGCTTTAGCCAACATGGAAGCATAGTTTGCAGATTCATCTAGAAAGCTTACTGAGAAAGTGGAAATGCAGTGCATATATCCAAAAAAAAAAGCTGTCATAATCCAGATATCCTGGATGAAACTTAATGTCACTCTTAGAGAAAATACAGCTGTCTTGAATCCAATCTATGGTATGCATACTAAAGACAAATGCAATAGAAGAATTTATTTTGAAAATAATGCTCTTCATCAAGAGCACTTTGGAAGATGATGGTCTCTATTATAACCAACAATTTTTCCATTGCAACTAACTCAGATGGAATTTTGAAAAAGCTAATAGAAATTACTCAGGTCATCAAATATCTCATTTTTAAAAAATTTTAGATATATGCAAGACATAAATCTATGCCAATTCAGGGAGCATCTGGTATTGCAAGTTTTGCTATAAGAGAAATTTTTTTAAAAACAGAAAAGGGAAGAAGAAGAGAAAAAGATCTAGCTGTGCTCATGTACTTTCTGTGTAGCTGTCCATGTACTTTCCAAAAACCCTGTAATTACTTGACCACTCATCTCATTTTTTTTCCCTTTTAGTCCTATGACTAAGAGCAGAAAAATCTCTTTTCTAGTAATTTTCCATGCATGCCTCATCAACATGGGTCAACTGAAAGATTAGAAGAATCATTATGTACATGTGACAGAATAGCCTTCAAAATATAAGCACTTGGCCTTATTGTTTTGTTGATTTGTTAGTCACAATGTGGAAAAATTATACTCCTCTTTCCCATTCACCCGACTGAGAATAGATGCCATTCAATGTTTGATTGTATTTTCCAGCTAGGAAATAAAAGATCAATAGGAAATTTCAGTTCCTAGCATTTGAAAAGAGGCAAAACAGATCTCTTATTTTGTTCAATCCCACCTGACTTCTGGCAGTGCAAAGCCCTCATATGCAATGGATTCATTTTCTATATAATTCTAAAATTTACATGCAGTAGAGATCTGGAAGTCCTTGTAGTCCTTTTTCTGGCCAAGGCAGCACTGACACCAGCTGTTTGTTCCTGGGTGTCTCTGCTAGAGTCAGTCTGAAATGATGCAAGAAACAAGGCAGTCACCTTCCTGTGGAACGATCCTCTTCAGTCCAGCACCTCTATTAGGCAATCACTTTACAGATTTGAATATCATGTAAACCACACAAAAAGTGGATTTGATAGCAGAGATAATTTTTTTCCAAATGATTTTGTAGTATTCTCAGCATGTGGGGTTTCTCTCTTAGTTTGAGCACACTAAAAATGAAATCTTAATCAACAGCAAAGCCCTCATGTTTCAAGTATGTCAATTTAAGTCAACCACAAAGGTAGACAATAATTTTGAATTGAAATGAATCCTTTTCCATTTAAAGAATCAAGATTTCTGAGAACAATCCTGTTCAGCTCCTGGTAGATATCTATAAACATGATCTGATCTGAGGAAAATGAAGTGTATTGCCAGTGCCAATAAAGATAAATATTACAGCTTTAATCTACACTGAAAATTAAGTGTTATTAAAATCAGACTCTAGAGAATGTATTTATTTATTAAGTAATCATAGTAGAACTGTTTTCAGTCAGACTTTATCTTACTTTACTAGCACCTTTGTCAGTACCAAGTATTTTAACTCCTGAAAGACATGTTGCTGAGATTAAATAAACAGTTCATATCCATATAGACAGTATTTTAGCTGCTGCTGTCACCAGATCCATATTTTTTCTTGTCTTCCAAACTGTAAAATTAGGACATTGATGTTCATCTTTAAAGTGGGTTTTTTTTTCTGCACCAGGGTAAGTTTATTGAGAAAGCTGAGTGTTAGCCTCATATTTTACTGTACATGGATCTTGTTCTAAAAGATTCACATAAAAAATAATCGGGGTCCTGGTATATTAAATGCTTTTTAAAGTATCTTTTTTTTATGTAATAAAGAAATCTGGCCAACATACAAGAATGATCACTTTGTAGGTAATGAAACTTTTTCCCAATTACAGTGTGGGGTTTTTTTTGTTTGGATTTATAAATTATTGATTCCCAATAGACATTATTTTTCTAAAAGAGTTAATTTATCTACAGTCCCCCAGACAAATAAACAACTCACTGCAAAATCCATTTCTTCTTCTTTAGTTAATCAACAAAAATTTAATAGACTAATTTCTTTTTCTTATGATTTTCATGGTGTCTAATGCTTTGTAATTCATGCTTTTAGTTTTAAATATTGATTGCCTAAGCTAAAGTTGTGAAGTGTGTGCCTGTAAAAGCATGCAACCTTGTGGACACATATATTCAAAATGAAACTTAAGCTTGCTCTGTGTTGGCATGGTGAAGTTAAGTAGGTATTATTAAGTTTTTTGTATCAATCAAAACTGAAGCCCAGTTTATAATTTAAATCATACCACAAAGGCATTGAAAATTGTCAAGATTTATCTATAAAGACCTGTTACTGTTGGACACAGAGACATTCCTGCACCAGCTTAAGCAGGTATCTATGCCATTGAGGAATCTGCATTGCGTACTTCAATGAAAGCTGACACCAGACTAGATGTAGAATATATGATTGGCTTTCAAAATTTCCATTGAGAGGAAATAGAAGAAATAAGTTAAAATAATGCCATATGGCATTTGCTCATGATGGAGAGTTCTTAACTAGACTAAATGTGAAATGTTCTTCACATGTCAATCAAATTTGCTGGCATTTATGTAAATTTTAATAAAGTATCTTGGGTTAACTTTTACTGTCTTGCAAAACAATGAGTGTTTCTGCACTCAATGTGTTCAAAGTTGCTCTATGGCTTCATTCCTGGTAATCAACAGAGGCCATGAGTCCCATTCTGCTTTCCCATGTGATTTGTATAATTTTTAAAAATTCGAATACAAAGTGAGTATATTTAGAGTGATTCCAATCTGCATAGTTTGAATCCTTGTGTGCTGACCCTTAATGAGTAAAAATTTCAATGAGTATCTAATGGTGACAGCAGTGTCACTAGATCTAGAAACTCACATGGTAACAAAACCCTGACACTAAAAGATCAAAATGTTAAAAATGGTTGGGGATGATCGCTTGCTTTTCAAAACAAAAAGAGAAGAAAGAAATCAGGTATTTGAAAAACATTAAGCATTTTTTTTTCTCAGTATTTTGACAAGATCTCTGTTTTCCTTTAGAGTAAAGGTGTCCTTATAAAAAAAATGTCCGTGGTGGTTGCACTCTTTCATGTGTGATAAAGATGTTATTGAATGAATAAGAGACCACAACAGATTTGTCTGAAGTTTTCCTACTGCATTTGTGAAATAGGTGAGAGAGAGCTCCGGCAAACTATACAATGTTATCCATGTTTTCTTTATGCCCCGTGATTGAAACAGTTATTGAAGCAGATTGACAAAAAAGAAATAATATTCAGGATATTATGTCAGAAACTTCACAGTTTAGGTAGCTACAGGATATTTTTACATGTGGATGCAGTGCTGAAAGCCTGCTCCATAATTGCAAAGAACTTGAGAGTTCGTGCTGCCTCTTTTACACATGAATGTATGGGTAAAGAACACTCTAGTTATCCCACAGGAAGATACTTGCCAGCTGGGTGAATCTAAGGCTTCTTTTTTTTTTTTTTTTTTTTCTCCTTGCAGAGTGAGCATATAGCCAACAGTTTTCAGAACTGAATTCAAGGGACTTTTTTTTTTATCCTCAATGTTCCCACATTATATGAGTCACAAATCCTCCAGCACTAAGCAGACAAAACACTTACTTTCAGAGAAAAATTCTTTACATATTTTCTAAGATACACTGATTATGTAAGAATAGTCAGTATCTTTATTCCATCATTCTTAATGAACAGTTTAAAAGTGATCTGTAGTTTCTTATGTACAATGCTTAGGGATGTATGTCTGAAGACTGATTTCAAGTTCAGTATAAAATGTGAGGAGCAGAGATTAAAGTCACTATTAATAGAACAAGCATTAAAATTGGAGGTGTCACACAGGAATCTGATCACTGACGAGATGTTAATTCATGCACTTGCTGACTGGAAGAAAATGTATTTGAAGCTGCAGGTGTTGAAACTTTAATTTCAAATGGAAGAGTGAGAGAGAGCAGTGCACTGGGACAGTCCATTGGACAGGGCTGTGTGGAGGTGTACCTTATATTTTCATCCCAGGTGACCACTCAAAACACATTAAACAACTGTGACATTTCACCAACTGCCAGCCACGTATCTAACAGCAGCAAAGCAGCAGCAGGAATTCCTGCTATCCTTCTTTCTTTTGTTTTAAACTAAAAAATTTTGCCAAGAAATGTATGCAGAGAAAAGATATGTCTACAGTGTATAGAACATTAAAAGGAAACATAGAATTACTTTAAAGGTGTTGGAAGAAGTATTGGGAAAATCTCTTTTATCTTTACACAATGTGCATTGTCTTCTTCTGGTTTTTCTGGTATTTAATTGCCTTTGGCCACTTGAGGTAAGGATACATTTATTTACTTCATCCTTTCCAGACCTATCTTTAGGCCTTTGGTTCTTTTCTGCTCTGTTAAAGCCATCAGTACAAAAGTTACTAATCTGTGATGGTTTTTTTTTAAAGTATGAATAAAGTATCAATTTACAGAAAAAGAGTTTAAGGAATTATTCTGGCCAGGAAATTCAGGTTTTGTCATATCATCTACATATCCACCTTAACATTCGTAATCCATTGTTTTTAAGCTGTACTTGACTCCAGGGAACATTATAATGAGGGTGTATAAAAGCTAAAATAATGTCAACAAGACAAATATTGGGTTAAAAATATGATTTCCATTAATATCTTTACATCTAGAATTTAAGAATTCTCAGACCTGAAGTGTATTCCTGTCTTGTTCCCAATCTGGCAGAATAAATTAGTGATAACTTACTTGCAAAATATCTTCCAGGTCCAGGGCTCTGTTGAACTTGATGGATATATTTTAAACTCCCTTTACAGACACCACGCAAAACTTTCTTCCTATTGCACTCTCATATCTGTGATGATACATTACATACCATTACTGCTTGGTTAGAACTTTCTGTTGTCATTGCCCATAAAGATAATCTTACCCTTTTCTGTCTTGCCCTTATTGAAAGAATGAAGAATTTCTTTGTCAGCTGCTGTTCAGTGCAATAATTTTCCCATTTCCAGACCATGGGATTAATGCCTCCTACACAACCACAAACTATCCTCTGACTCATGCTGCATTGAGAAATACTGGTAAGTACATCTGGCTTCATGTGCTTCACGCATCCTTCCAAAACCTCTTGGCCTTGTTAATAGTTAGCTCTCCAGGCTGCATCGCTTCAAAATGCAGTAGTCCCCAAATTAAGAGTTTTAAAGTTTTCATTGAAATGTAATTAGAATGTTGATTATTTCAAATTTAACAGAAGCAGAAATGATTGAGCAATTTGTGAAGAGCTTTGTGATGCAGAACTCAATCAGATAAAATTGAATCGGAAATCTTAAAATGGAGGATGAGCAAATTTACAATGCAAATTTAATGTAAAATATAAAATATAATAAACATCATTAGAGAGATCATAAACCGATATTGATCTGCTATGCACCATGCCTTTGCTGCACATCTAGATAGAAAGTTGGAAGACTTCAGTAGTGAAAAATTACATGATATAGAAGCTATTTAATTAAAAACTGGCCTTTATGGCAGAACAGTGTGGTATGTTTATTAAAAACAAATGAAGTTATAATTACCTGGAATATTTTTGTCCTATATTTACCTTCTCAGAATGGTTACTTTTAACAAGAATTTCTATATATTTGGAAATCTGTTTATTTTCTCAGGAAATTTATCTCAGTTGGATGTTAAAATAGTGTTAGTTAGACTTGAACATTTCCATGCTATGCTCTGAGTAGAATGGGAAAAAAGTATTTTGATACAGTGACTTTTATATACACAGTGTGAATTATTCAGAGTTGCATAATTCATTGAGGTTTTTTGTTGGTTTTGGGGGCCTGGGGGATGGGGTCTCCTTTTTATTTTATTTCTTTTTTTTTCTGTTCCTTAATTGGGAATTGTGGGGTTTTGTGTTTTGGTGGTTTTCTTTTAATTTATGGGTGAATTGTTGTTTCTGTCAATCAGTGACAATGGACCATTTTCTCAGGGGATATGTTTTGCTAGGAACTCAGAATAAGAATGGAAGTTCATTACTAGAGTATTTAAATGCCAGATGTATCGTGAAGTACTCCTAATTTTTAAATAGAGTGATCAACCTCTTCTGTGATAACAGAGACAGAGCTTTTCTATTCTTGGCTAGTGTGATGATATCCATGCCACTCAGCACTTACTTCTATATTAATGATCTTCTGCCTGCCAAAAGCAGCACATTACATAGCTTTTTTTTCAAGTCCCTATTCACCTGAAATAACTTGCTTTCTATTTATCTCTGTCTCAATTTAGAATGTGATTCATAGGTCTACAGTGAAAAATTATCAGTCTTTTAAAGCACATGGAAGCAAGAACTAATCCTGAGGGACCTTCATTCTTTGGCTCTTAGATGCTGAGCTCCCCAGAGCCAGAATTATCTCTGTATCTTACACGGTGTCAGCCACATTGTCAGCACCTAATTAGGAAGCAAGAAGATGGAGACAAGTGAAGATGCCTTTTTCACACTTCTGCTGTGATTACTGACCTCTTAAATGCTGCTTTTCTTACTTTTTATCTTTTATTCTGAACTAAAGATTGGATGCCCCTTCACTATAAAACACTAAAAGGAAAGAAGCCAAGCCAGCCCTGTAGAGAGTACAAGAGATATCTCCTCTTCCTTTCCAAAGGAAAAGCTTAGCTCAAAAGCAGCTATAAAATTGTGGAAAACTCAGGCTGGAAGAGACATTCCAAATTCATCTCATCCATCTCTGTCTTCTGAGGCAGGAGAAGCATATCCTTAATGTGTCTGAGAAATTCCCACTTTGGAAATGCATGCATAAAACCCTTTTGAGGTCATACTACAGCACGTAATCAGACTTACAAGGAGATTCTTTTCCATTATATCTAATCCAGATACCTCTTGGTTAATAATGACTTTATTAATTATTGTTCTCTGAAAAATAGAGAAAGAAAGTGTCATGTTACCAGCCTTCATCCTTCTTTTTTTTTTCCCAGAGAAGTTGTGGATGTCCAACTGAAAATGTTCATCTCTCAAAATGTTCAATGCCAGGCTGGATGGAGCTCTGAGCAACTTGGTTCAGTGGAATTTGTCTCTGCCCACTGCAAGGGGGTTGGAATGAAACCATTTTTAAGGTCCCTTCCTACCCAAGACATTTATGATTCTATGCTTCTCTGAGATCTCTGCACTAAACAAACACAGTACTTTCAGCTTTTCTTCTTTGTTCATGATTCTAAATTTAATCAGTTATTGTTCTCATCTGAAGTTTCTCCCATTTGTGTAAAACCTTACTTTAATAATATTAATTATGATGGCATATTCCATCTAAGGTCTTACCACTTCTAAAAGAAGCAGAAAAATGCCTCCTTTGCCTTGTATGGAACTCTCTCTTCACATACCTGAGAAAATTTCTTTTGGAAACAGACAATGTGATTATATTTTTGATATTGTTTGGCTAGCAGTCAGAGCATCCAGATCCTTTTATTCATCTCTGGGGAAGTTTTTTAGTTTTTAAATTTTTTTTCCCTTTTCTTCTTTTTAATTCTTAACATTTTGAACATTCTGTTAGTTACTAAGACTAATGATGCTATTAGGTACTCTTGGTTACTTTGTTTGCATTGGAATGTGCTATGTTAAGGAAAATAGTGCAGTGAGACTAAGGAGGCTTGCCCTGCTGCTTTTTAATATGTACACCAAAGATCAGTCCAGGAGAGATCTGAAGCACATCAGGTGCTAGAGGGGGTGATCAAGAACATAGGCAGCTTAGGTGGTGTCTTCCTGATACTGCTGAAAAAAGGGAAAGTTCTGGGAAGAGAGGACAATTCCATGGGCCAGGACTGAGTTGCATGGCTGATGTCAACAGCAAGTTGCCTTTTATCACCGTGGGCTCTTTTATTGATCAAGGAATGCTAGAAAGAGACAGGATCCACCTGAGGACAGAGGAGAAGAGCATCCTTGACAACAGACTGGTGAGGGGAGCTGCAATAGGAAAGTGAGATGACAACCCACATGTGAGCAAGGAAGTGGACTGGGCTGACAAGCAAAAGGTGTGCAATTCTAGGGACAGGAAACACCTTGAAAACAATAAAACAGGGTACAAGGGTGACCATTCCAATTATGCCTACACAAACAGGGAAATGCTAAGGGAGCACAAGTGGAATCTAATGGGTTAAACATTTTTTTTGAGGGCTACTATTCTGCTACCTCTATAAGCCAAAAATACTTCATCTTCTCAGCTACTCTTCCAAAATTTTATGCCACTGTAGCCACCACTTGGAAATTCAATTTAAATAAAGGATGGTATTATCTCTACTATCCAACATAACTGCAGTGACACACAGTAGTTAAATCCAGATCCAAGAGTTTTGTAACTTTGTTTTTTGTTTCCAACATAGTAAATGTGATGGATGAAATTTTGAGATAATGCAATTTGGAAATCATCACAGGATGGAATTGCATGGGAAAATAGAAAGTGTACAGTCACAGCTTTAAAGTATTCACAATTAAGGAGACAGTTTTGTCTAGGACAGATGGAATACTATTTTATTTGGGGAAATACAAGTTAACTTATTGACTTAACATAGGCAGATAAAAAGCAGAGGATAAAAGGAATTACAGATTCAGATATTTAAACTTCCAAATACTCTAAAGGAAATCACTAACAGGTGATTACTATTTAATGTCTGAAATGTTCATATCTGCAAAAGCATCTGCAGCTGCATATATTTCTAATGATGAACCTGTCTTCCAGCTGGCCTGTAAGACAGGAATAGAATTTATAATTTAATAAGGACAAAAGAAATGCAATGAAAATTTTTGGTAAAAATACTGATTATATATTGATTTTTTAATGTTTTCCTTCTGGGTACCAAGCTGCATAACAAACTTATTATTAAACAAATTAGGTATTTCATTCTTCACCAGTATGTTTTCAGCCCATAAAACAATCCATTCACAGGGTCTGAGAAGTAAGACAGCAAATTCCCCATAGTGTGTCCTCATGCCACACTCCTGTCATAAAACACTTCTGGGGCTGGGCAGCTTGGGTTTGTACCCTATCCATTGCCTTGGCACCTGTGGTTTTCACTCTTGAGAAACACTGGTTCCAATAGTCATCCTTAGGATCCTTAGGATACAGCCTGATTTTTCCCTTCCCTTCCCTTCCCTTCCCTTCCCTTCCCTTCCCTTCCCTT
>QUSF01000001.1:14603144-14683411 GCA_003676055.1 Chloebia gouldiae
TCTTCATCCTGAACCTGAATGAAATTCCTGGACAGGATGAAAGTCTGGAAATCTGACCTCTCAGATCTTCAAGATCCTTCTGCAGGTAAATCTTGTCATAGTGCTCTATATGATTTTAACAGATGACTTCTTCCCCAGCAACCAAATTCTCCTTGCTGGGAGTTCATAACTGTTTATACTTGAAGAGAGAATGATTTTCTCACTCTTACTAAAACAGCACTCTTTCTCCCTCCCTCTCTTTGACTTCTCTCTTTTCTTGTACCCTAGGCAACTAAAGTTCTAGCGTACAATGGAAAAAATCAACAAAAACAGAATATATGCAAACTGCAATTGGCAGGTGAATTACAATTGAGTGCTCAATGTTTCATGTATAATGCAGAATTAATAATTTGTACACAAAGAATCACCACATTTTCCACAATATAATTTAATATATATTTAAAGGGATGTTTTAAGGATATAGGAGTATAAATACTTTCATTTTAACTTTCATGAGCTGAACAGCTGCTGTTAGTAAAATGCATTCTTCAAACACAACAGTACTTCTGGTTTCTGGTCTAATTGTAGAACTGGTGTCAGTAACTGTTAAAACTGGAAAAAAAGAGGCAAACCTGTGTTTTTAGAAACTTCACAAAATCATGTAGTATGTGTGTAGTTCAGAAGCTAAATATAATGACTTGTTTAGTCTAGTCAGGAAGGGTGAAAGGGTCACTCAAAATATTTTCTCCTCTGAAAACTGATTTTCTTGGTGAAAAGAACCCCAGAAAAAGTTTGTCTTCCTAAAATTTTAAGCCTCCTTTTCACACCTTTTTTTTTTTTTTTTTGTCACAGCTTATTACAAGCAGAGGAAGAAAATTGTGTGTGTGAAGCTTCAGCAAACCAAGTGGAACCTGGGAACATCCCTCTACTGTAGAGCTGAGTTAACTTTGCAGTTTTGAAAAGTTTGCTGAGGTCATTAGTTATTTCTGATAGATAGCATTACTTTATAAGAGAATGAAAGAATCTCTGCAGAAACAGTATCAACCAATACTATCTGAGGCCAAAAGAACAAGAACAACAAACCAAACAAAAACAAAACCCCAAACACAACAAAAATGAAGTGGACATGAAAAACTGGAGAAAGTCTGAAAATCTCTACCAATGAATGGGGACCAGACTTTCACATGAGTTATTTTGACTTCTAAGTGCTTGTAGCGAGGGCAGGAGGGGCTGGGGAGAAATGATACCATTATTTTATTATTCCTTTAGAAGCTTTTCTCAACTTCAACTATTTCCCTGCTGCAGAATTTTAGTTTAGTTTCTTGATGTTTTAAATCTTGGAGAGTTCCTTTACAGTTTTCTATGCCTCTATATTCCTGATATTTGCTATCCAAGAAAAAAATGAAAGAGAACACATTTTAAAAATATGAAATCTTCATTTTTTCTCCTTTAAATACCCAATATCATACAGGCAGAGGTACAACTGCAAAATATGATGAGATAACATGCTGCCAAAAGAGCTTGGTGGAGGATAACAAGCATATGAGCACTTCCTTGCTAAGAAGAGGGCTATGAACCTATCCTGAGTGCTGTCACCTCCTCCTACTTTCTGTTCAGGCAGCAAGATATGACCATGGGCAGAGCAGACAAGACTGGCAGTGTCTGGCATGAGCAGCAGGAAGGCAGAGTCTGTTTTTATCAGACACAATGATAAATTTTTATTTAACATTTCTGAAATGTTCACACGTGGCGTGTCACCCTGAGCTGTGCGTGTGCAGGGGTGAAGGTGTGTGGGTGTGCTTTTTTCCCATTCGATGGGTTTCTGGGAGCGGGAGGTTTTCATCCCACACATACCAGGCTGAAAGCAAAGAAACTGTGTTTAGAATGGTGCTAAATAAAGTAAGTGACTGAACAGAGGAGAAGGAGGATGAAAGAACTATGCTGATGCTGCTGTCAAAATAAAATGGGACAATTGCTTAAAACAAAAGCCTGGGATTCTTTAGCGTACTTAGAAGATTTAATTAGAACTACGTAGGCCTGATTTGCCATTGTTTGTGCCTTATATAATCATATAAATTGTTCAAGGTACCATACTGTAATAAAGGGAGATATTTACATTATTCATCAAGAGTGAAAATGCATTAATGTTGCTGCACATTTTCAAATAAAGTATATATGCAAACAAATAAAGAAACAAAAAAAAAAATCATGATGTCTGTGCTTGAAAATGGTCATGATAGAATGCAGAGCAGCAAGAATCTCCAAACTGTTTCTATTTTAATTTGGCTGTTTTTGCCTTGTTCTCATTATTAACATAACACTTATTATTTGTATGCATGCAAATTATACAGTATATCAAGATTTCTACATGGAAAATCTTCACTGAATTTAAAAGGCAATCTTAGCTTTGTAATGTTCCTGTTATAGTGTATTACCATGTTGTAATATTATATATTATCAAGCAATTGGGATATATTGTTTGGCAAATAAAACACAGGAGTTAACTAATAAATTTTAGGACAGAAGAGATTTTCATCTATTTGGTGGAAATGTTTTATCTCTTTGCTCCCAGTTGACCATATGTGTACTGTACAATTTTCTAGCAAATATATGGCAAAGCAGCAGCAGGGAAGAAGGCTGGTTGTTATAAGGTCCTGTCATTTGGGTCAGGGGGAAATGCTCTGGAAGGTAGGAGGTAGCATCATTATACACAAAATTCCCTATTAAGCATGTTTGCATAGGAGAACCACCTGGAGTTCAATGAAACAATTCAGATAGCAAGGAGGTACCCAGGAGAAGATGGGGAGATGTCAGTGCTCCTGAGGGGAATGTGGGTAGCAGTAGGGCTTGCTCATAGTGGAAAACCAGAGCAAAGACTGCACAATGAAGTGCAAGATTTCTTTGGCAAGAATATGTGGTTTATTGTAAAGAAGGCTCTTGCTGGAAGTTAGTGGTCCGAGGAAAGGATCTGACATCTCAGAATATGGTGTTCCATGGAGAGGATGGGTTTCGATCACTTCTTCCATTTACCCCTCTTCCCTAGCAAATCTGAATGAATCTGCAGATCTGTATCTGCAAGGTATATAAAAAAAATTACCCAATTAAATGTAGTGAATTTTGAGGGACTGCACTTCAAGGAACTTATTTTGTAAGTGTAAAGTCCTATCATAGCAGTTATTCAGTCTAATTTAAATAATACTTAGACTTCCATAGGTAAATTCTTGCTGGAATTTGAATGAGAACTTAAATGATTATCCAGCCTTTGCTGTCAACTTCAGTAATAGAAATTTAGTTGTCTTCGGCAAGCTGTGTAAAGAGTTAATTAGCTTCACTGTGTTATACCTTCTGTTTGGTTTACTGATTTTATCTCTCTTCCTTGCCTGCCATTAATTTTCAGTCTCCTTGATTGCAGTCTACATGGATCTTCAAGTTCTTCATTAATTATTTTAGGTAAACTCATTAGAAAGTGTTCCTTCTGTCTTTCTACATTTCAATGTTTTAATCATATTTCAGGTCTCCAAAGGCAGAGGGAATGTAATTTTCTGTGCTGTATTCCATTGATAAAAAATTGTAGGCTAGACTTTTTCACTCTCTGTTTCACACAGACTGAGAGGTTCTCTGAAGTTACAGATTCCCACAATGGAGGCTCCATCCTGCCAACATGAAACACGTAATCCTAGGTAGCCTACTTACCTTCCAGTTGTTGCCATGGAGAGAAACAAACACATTAAGAATATATTGTAGTGACTTTTTTTACTTAAAAACATCTAATTAAAAAAATCTAATTGAAGAACTTGAAAGATTGATCCTTTTACATTGTAAGAAAAACAGTGTGATCACTACTCTTTTCCAACATTAAGGTCTTCAGTGCTCATCCTAGCTTATGGGATGCAGGCATTACAAAGCTGACTTTAGAAATCAAGTGGCTCTGAATGTCAGAAATGACAATCTTTCTACTACAGACTTTTAAACATGTATTTTCTTAACTAGTAAACAGTAAATTATATTAATAAAAACAATTACTCAAAGGGATTTCAGTCAAAATTATTTGATATATCAACTATGTGGTTGAAGTCTTGAATTTGTCTGGAAATCTTTCATACCACAGACAGACCATACAGATTTTTCCCAAGTACAGTGTATGAATGGATAAGATTTTTTTTTTGTGTTTAATTTAGGTGGTGTGAGTTTTGTGAATGGGAGAATTGCAGCTCTTAGGCTGGAATGTCTTTAACATAATTTACTAAAGCATGTCCTGAGAGTCACATCAAACCATTTTCTTATTATAACTAGTGTGAAAGAAGAACAAGATTATGCCAGGTTTAATTAGATTGGCCCCATAATTTATGCTGCTGAATATTTGCTGAAACTCTTAATAGAACATTCATGTACTCAAAGTTTATAGAAATAGCCTTCTTGCAATGTCATCACAGACTCAGAATTCCATAAAGACTGTTTTGTCTAAATGTGCACAAAAATATAGTCATAGGTATGAATGATATTTTTCAGCATTTAAAATTATTTCAATGTCATTCTGCTGTAAGTCAATTTCATCGATATTTGCTGTACTGGAATTGTGGATACTAAACTTCCCTTGAATTAATTATAAGCGGGTTTTTGCTGGGTCTTGTGTTTTCAACAGATGCTTTTGAAGTGTCTGAGAAACAAAATAATCCCATGTTTACCAGGCCGGGAGGAAACATTGCTTTTACTTGCTCTGATAAAATTGGAGATTCAGTGCAGCGAGTGATGTGGGAAAGGATTAAATCAGATTGGGTAGATATTGTCATTCTGTGCAACTCATCAGGAAAGCAAAGCTTTGGTTCAGATTTCAAAGAATGTATACCAGTGCATTGTTCTGATCAGGAAAACTCCAGGATTGTCTTTTAAAACATTACAGCCTCTGACTTCGTGATATACTTCCATGTAGCTGCTGGAAGCAACAAAAACTATATGATGAATTTTACTGTGGCTGGTAAGTAAAGGAAAAAATGGTAAATGTTTTCAAACAAGGCCTTCTGAGGTATTAGCACTTTTATACAAATAAAATGACTCTTCAGTAACAAGTGAGGATTTATTTAAATACCACATTCCAATTAGCAGCATGTAAAAGATAGCAAAGTTAACAATAAGTCTTATTTTCTCAAAAATAAGCTGGATTTAAGCTTGTCTGATCTCATTGCAAGACTTTAGACCTATTTGTCTTTTTAGAAACTGATTTGATATTAACAATCACAGAATCATGGAATTATTTAGACTGGAAAAGACCTCCAGGATCATCAGGCCCAAACTTTGACTGGACAACATCTTGTGAACTGAATAATTCCTGTTGTTTCTTGAACACTTCCAGGGACAGTGACTTCATAACCTGCCTGGGCAGACTGCTTCTGTGCCTGACCACCTTTTTCTGAATGTCCAACAAGGACATCCCCTGGTGAAGCTTCAGGGAGTCTCTTGTCCTGTCACTGGATGGCTGGGAAAAGAGATCAACCCCCACCTGGCTACAACCTTTTCAGGTAGAGAGTGGTGAGGTCTCCTCTGATCCTCCTTTTCTCCAGGCTAAACAACCCCACCTCCTTCAGCTGCTCCTCCTATGACTTACAAGAAGGAGATGCTTTGGAAGGGGACAGAGTGCCTGAGTTTGCAGGAAGAGGTGGCATTCTCCCAAAGAAGGCACAAGGAGATGTCCCCATCTGCACATTGTATTGCAGGGCCTTGGGGATGAGACCCGTCTTCCAACAAAGGCAAAAAGCACACTCACAGTAGTATTTGTCATGTAGAAATTTCTAAACTGTGCTCCACCTTTTTCAGGTAAGGGAGAGCTTTTCCTCATGGAGAGCTGACAAGGTTTTGCTGTTACTATGATCACAGTTTGCTTGTAATAGGACCTATGTGTCCCAACACATAGACACTTGAAATTTCTCAAATTGTGGGTTAAATTCCACCTTTACTTACTTCTATTTTCTATTATGACCCCCCCCCAAAAAAAAAAAAAAGACTTGGTTTTGCTTCTTTTCTGTAAAATGCATTTTGAAGACCTAATCCTTGCACCATCCCAGACCTCCTTCTGTTGAAGCATTCAGTACAGCTTTCATTGCTCTGTCCTTGTTCCTGGTGATACATGAGTGTTTGGCAATGCCGTGGCATGTTCTAAAACTCCAGGATATGTTGAAACTGTGATATGGTTAATTGAAATGAGGAGAATATGCTTGGAAAAAACCCCATGATGACCTTCTTTACTTTGAATACTTGACCACAAAAATCTATGAAAATAAGCAGAATGTGATAAAAATACAGGAAATAGGACAAAAAACCCTCACTTCTGACAGTTTTAAACATTGAAATTTAAAAATCCTGACTATATTGATATACTCAAGCATGTGTTGATTGTGGAGCAATAGAAATATTTCCTTTTTACTCCCAAGTGCAGTGCATCTAACACCAAAATGAAAACATATAGTTGGAAAAAAATACTGTAACCTTCAGAATGACCAGTTCTACCTATACAACATACTTATTCTCCAAAGAAGAGAGTTTAGTTTCCATGCTTCTTTTGCTCTTGAAACAAATTCAGTTTATGATTTTAGTCCTAGCAGTGGTAGCATAGTTGTGGCTGTTTATTGGAGAGAAAAATATGAAAACATTGAAGAATACAAAGTACAGTATGATTCAGAAAGCACTCCACTGTATCCCTTTTAATCCCTCACCCGGTGTCATTAAGTGCATTTTGTTGAGTTTTCATTAATCTCAATGAAACTGAAATATCAAGGCTTTCCTATTATTTCTCTTCAGCGTTTGGAGTTTCTTCATGACACATAATTAATATATTCTGGTATGATATATAAAAACAGTAAGTGGAGAGAAATAGCAGGCCAGGCATCAGCTCCCACTGCACCTCTGGCACAGACAGTGAAGTCTATCACAAACTCATGAGTGACTTACCCTACATGATCCAACAGTTGTGGCTAGAAAAACAAACTGCTGCCAGAAACTTACTGCACTATTTTTCTTTTTTTTTTGGTATGTTCTACCAGTTCAGTCATGTCATTTACTTTGGCTTAGCACTACAGCCACGCTCCAGCTCGGATTTTGTACCAAACTCTTCCAACGCTTTAAGCCTTTTGGTGTGATTCTGTATGGGTGAGATTCTTCTCGCCTTGCCCAGTTCCAGAGTTATTTTGAAATACTGAGTGTAGAAGGTGGGAGGAGAGGAGGAGAGCTGCTGTTTAGGTTTTAGGTTGAGAGAGTAAGAGAAAAGATAAGAACCCCTTTTTTTTTGTTTGTTTTTAAGCTGTTGCTGAGAGGACCTCAAGAACTTTTGAAGAGCAGGAATCTTAGGTAAAAAGCTGTATTAAGAGCACAGGATTATACTCAAAAGAGGTAACAGTCCAAAAATTGCTGATTCTGAGAGGTGGTATGGTAGAAAGAAGCATCTTGCTTCATGTCTAGAGGTGAATGAATTTTTGCAAAGAAAACAGCATGGAATTCTTGTTCCATGAAAAGAGGGAGAGAGGAAGGAATTCAAGCATCATGAAAGCATTTCTTGTATCAGTAAAATTCAGCAAGCTGCATTTAATGTTTTTGAATGCTAGCAAATATTAAACCATGAGATTAATTCAGTATCACTAAGTTTATCCACCCTATCCTACTAAATATTGTAACTGTTGTTTTCCAGCAACAGGTTAAATTGGTCTTCTGCAAATACTTTTTAACATCAAAATCTGGAACATTTGAAGCAATGTATTTGTAAAATAGTGTAGTCCTTGTTGGATGACTCTTACAGAAACAGGCGAATATTACAGATTTATACAATGTGTTCAAGAGATTCTGGATTAATTTCTGATGTATTCTTCACCATATCTCTCCTGCTAAAAATTCTCGATTTGGAGATCAGTCATGACACCACATTCCACATCTGAACCCTTTTTCTGTGCTTTTCTTACTGTGCATTTTTCTTTGAGACAGTCTTTGAAGAAAGGAAGCAGACTTGTGATCCACATATTGTTTTGGTAGATGGTTGGGAAAGAATGGGACATGTCATATGAAAAGACCGAAAAATTAGCAGGGCTGAAAAAGAAGTACTTATTCCGTCCTGAAGATACAGACATTTTCAGAGATTTAACAATTTTTTTATCACTTCAGCAGAAAGCAGGGTAGCAAGTTCTTTTAGGCAAAGTAAAACAAAAGCATGTTTTTGTGTGGTCCCACTACATCTGAAAAATGGATTAGTGGTTGCATTTATGTGCATTTTTATGGGGTCAGAATTACATTACAGTTTGTACAAGGCCTTCCACTAGCTTTGTTGCCTGCCTCTGGATACATTCAAATATCTCCACCTACTTCTAAATTTGTGGGGCCCAGAACTGCACATAGCACTCAGGGTGAGATCACACCATGGCTGAATACAGTAGGATAATCTTCATTAGCATCCAGATGAAAAGCAGGGAAGGACTTGCATTGTCGCTGGGGTTTATCATACATTCCTTGAGAGCTGGAAGGAGACAGCAGCACTTCTGGGCCATGGGAAACAGACAGAAAATAACAACTGCAGTAAGGGGGTGAGGAGAACCAGGATAGGAGCGAAATTATCTTCCTTCTTCCTTCATGAAGTCATTCAGTATGAACACTAGGTATCAAATTATCTCTGTGGGTCTCTACTCAACCAACCACCATTCCCTGGGCTTAAATGCATTCATGCTGGATTTCTGCCTTTCAGCTATGGGGTAAACTATTTCAGTGATACCCAGTTAGGATACCATACGTGCCAGTCCAACAAGGCACATGACAAAATACATGAAGTTCTTGACAGAGCAGTTTGAATCTCTTGTTAAGACAACTCTCTGGCCCATCAGTGCTTCCTCCTCAAAACCAAAGTTGATGCACTGAAGGTTGAAAAGTGTCCCACAAAAAAAAAATTCCCAAACTTGCAGAGAAATACTAATACTTGACAGAAATTGTACTGATGCTGAAAATATACTTAATAGCCTCCTGTCAGCATAACACCTTTGTTGAGAACATAAGAACTAAAGACACACATGACAAGTCTCTGACATGTTTCTGCAAAATCTTGACTGTGATGTTAAAGTCAGTAATTATAAAAGGTTTTGTGTAGTTAAAGAAAACAAATGCCTAAGGGAGGTTTTGCTCACTTCAAATGAGAAAAGGCACATGGGCTTTCACTTGTTGTTATTTAAAAGAAAGAGAATCTAATGATTTTTCTCATCCATATTTAACTGACAGCTGATAATCTCAGCTCTCAAACTCATTAACTCTGAGATTATTATCATGACCTGATAAAACCGAAGGAGAAACTTCAGAAAAAGAAAAATTAAGTCTGGAGCAGTTAAAATGAAGGTTGAGGATGCTGCTGAAATCCGCAACTCTATCCAGATTCACCCATCTTTGATGAAAATCAAATAAAAGATTTAATTTTTTTTCCCCTTGTTACTTATAGGATGGGTTGTTTTGTATTTCTGTAAGTACTCACTGACATAGACAATGGCTTTGTCTGGCGTGTAGCATAACAGCTGGTAAAAAAAAAAAGACATTATCATTTTTCCTGAATTTAGAGGTAGGTATATGAACCATCCTGTCATTTAAAGTACACAGGAGCTGAAAACATTCTGGCAGTAGAGTGGTTATAACACAAAAGGTGCTGGTTTGTATTATCAGGCAGCCTTCTCTATAGTGTCACATACCTTCACCAGTTTAAACTTCTGAGAGAATTTTCTTTCTTTTTTCTTTTCAGTAAAATAGCATTGGATTCAAGGATAAGACTCTTCCCTAATCAGTATTTTTTGTTATCCTTTCCAATGGACACGTTACTCAAGAGGCATACCAGAGCAAATCTCATGTGGGATTCAGGACAGCCAGATAAGATGTGCACGTTTTTGATCCCGGAGAGGAAAGCCATCTGGTGATGGCTCAGCAGCTGGTTAGCTGGGATTACTGTCACTAGTGACACTGATTGCTTTCCTTTGCCTGTGAACTAAGCACATAACTTGTCCACCCCAATGGAAGCTGTGCTGTAGAGTGAGCAGAACGTTAAAGAGGGAGCACACCTGAAGACAGATTTTAGCTCCCATTCAACAATGAATAGGTGAGAACTTAAGCTATGGATTACTTGTGTGACTTTGATAATATTACCTCTGTTCTTTTCTCCAATGCTTTTCTCCTAAAAAATAAGTATTACCTCACCACAGACTTGAGCACTATAAGAATAAATTGGCTTATACCTTTAAGCCATTTTCTTGTCTGTCTCTACCTTTAGTTATTACACGTTGTTATTTAGTTTCATTTGAAGATATGACTCTATTCCAAAGAAATCAATGCACTTCAAGCAAAGTTACTACAAGTTTAACTTTTCCAGCCTAGGTTGCAGTTTTTAAAGAAAGCCTTTTTACTTAGGCTAGAACGAATGGGGCAGGTTTCCTGACATCCATCATCAAGGCAGGTAAAATACTAGGTGATTAAAAAAGGAGGATGAT
Organism: Chloebia gouldiae; assembly: GCA_003676055.1. Lineage (NCBI taxonomy): Eukaryota > Metazoa > Chordata > Aves > Passeriformes > Passeridae > Chloebia > Chloebia gouldiae. The sequence continues at coordinate 14,613,611 of QUSF01000001.1, forward strand.
AACAGGAGAAATTTTTGTGAAAATTTTTTTGTTCAAAGCAGAACAGATTTGTTTTTGAATTGGGGCAGAAAATAACTGGTACCATTGTGTGCAGTACTGAACAGAAAATCTCTTGAGCATTGAGATGATCTTCCTGTAAATCTGCAAAATAATTTGCTGCCCATGGAAATATTGAATGATTGTTTGGTATCTCCAATGGGACAACCTTTACAATCACAGAACCACAGGGTCAGGTTGGAGGAGACTACAGTGGGTCATGTGGTTCAACCTCCCCGCTCAAGCAGGGTCATCCTGGAGCACATGGCACAGGATTGTGATCAGATAGTTCTCGAATATCTCCAGTGAGGGGGACTCCACAGCTTCTCTGAGCAATCTGTCCAAGTGCTTGGGCACACACAGAGTAAAGTTCTTCCTCACATTTAGGTGGATCTTGTGCATCAGTTTCTACCCATTGCCTCTTGAATTTTGCTTAGTACCACTGAGAAAAGCCTGGATTCATTAATCTTCTTGGCACCCTCCCTTCAGATACTTACGGACTTACAGGTTGGACTTGATGATCTCAAAGGTTTTTCCCAACCTAGCTGATTCTGATGATGTCTCCTCTCAGTCATCTCTCCTTGAGGCTGAACAGACCCAGCTCCCTCAACCTTTCCTCATAAAAGAGAATCTCCAGCCCTTTGATCTCCTTTGTTGCCCTGTGCTGGACCCACACCAGGAGCTCCATGTCTCTCTTGCACTGAGGAGCCCCAAACTGGATGCAGCACTCCAAATGTGGCCTCACTAGGGCTGAGCAGAGGGCCAGGATCACCTCCCTTGACCTGTTGGAATGTTCTTCCTAATGCGCCCCAGGATCCCATTGGCCCTCTCGGCCAAAAGGTCACACTGCTGGCTCATGGACAGCTTGTTGTCCACCAGGAGCCCTACATCCTTCTCTGCAAAGCTGCTTTCCAGCAGATCAGCCCCAGCCTGTACTGGCGTGTTAGGTTATTCCTTTCCAGATGCAGGACCCTGCATTTGCCCTCATTGAATTTCAGAGAATTGTCTGCCCATCTCTCCAACCCATCGAGGTCCTTCTGAAGGGCAGCTTTCAGAGAGCCCTCTGGGGTATTGGCCACTCCTCACAGCTTGGTGTTAGCCAAGAACATTATTTCAAGTAGACTGAGAACTTTCATTAACCATATATTGAGTAACTTATGTATGGACTGCTTTCTCACTGGGGAGGGAAGGAGATAGAAAAGGATTATACAAAGCATGGCTATGCTTTTTTCATACTGCTGTGCTGCGTTCACTCACCTTTGGTCATCCCAGTCACAACTTTGTTAGGAGCTGGTTCAGCATAACAAAGGCTTTTTAGAACTAAGGAAATTGCTGTAAAGTCTGAATATTGAGCATGAGCTGTCATGGAATAATGCCTTTATATAATCATTGATTTTTCAGCTTAGTTTGTCATAAAAAGTTCATGATGATTTATAATTTTACAAATTACCAATTGTATTTATTCCAATCATATTTTTAGCAGCTTGGGATCACAAATGGCTTATTACCTACCTAGCTGAAAGGATTTCTGCTGCTGTTTCAGTGTTAGATTTCCTACTGATCTTCTGCATCACCACTGCTTATCAAAAAAAAGTGAGTAACAAATCAATTTGCATAATCTACTGAAGAAGGTAAGGATAGATGCGTTAACAGCTCATCCTACTATCCTCCTCAGAACAACAACAACAAAAAGGTATCCATAAAAAATTGAATTTTCTCTCCAGAATTTTAAACTTGAAAAGACCTATCAGTTCTACAGCCTATGAAAAAGTGACATTTTCTTGTTTTTTTCTCCTTTTTTTCACATTGGGAAAACAAATGGCTTACTCAAGTTCCTTTGTCAGCTAAATGCTTACTGTGGCATTAGCTGAAACAACATGTTAAGGGTGATTTGTCATGAATAATATCAAGTGAGGCATTGATATTCCTATTTTGAGCACAGAGAACAGCTGATATCTTGAAGTTTTCTACATCTTCTAGCATTTTATGTCCTCTGATTTTATGTTCCAGATTAATAGTTTAAAGCATTATCTAAGTTTGCTGTATTCCCTGCCAAATATCTCTAGTGGTCTGATCAAGAATCTCTCTTCTTCCAAAGGTAAAAATACAGTGAGCAGAAAATGTATTTCTTCCCCTACCACAATATATGAGGCTGCTGGAATTTTGGGCAATATATTAGTATTTCCCCAAACCAAAGGGCCTTTTCAGGCTTTTATGACATAGTGCTGATCTCATGCATGTTGCACTTTGCAAGTCTACCTGGATTTTTATTGCATTTATTGATTTCAGTGGGAAAGTAAGCAGTATCAGCATTATATTGGAATTAGATATTTTAGACTACACTATCATGTATGATGCAGTTTTCTCCACTATGTTTCTGACTAAATGTATGTCTTCAGAAAGGAGGATCACAGAGGCTTTATCAAAAGTTTTGTACTCTACTCAGATCTGGGTAAAGTCATCTGTTAAGATGAAGCATACTCATAGTTTGTACTGTATATTTATTAAAATCTTTCCCTTCTGTGTCTACTCTTTATAGCCCCTGAATCTTATAGTTTAATCTTAAATTATATAGACAGGAAAAATTGAAGGTTTTAAAATATGATTTCTAATATTTGTTATTTTTTGATTGATATCCTTTAATGCTTTGCAGACACATTTAGAGACTACTCTGTTCCATGTTATTAACAAATTATCTCTTTTGGTTTTATAGCCTTTTTATTATTTACATTGTTATAATGTCTTTTTTCCTCAAGCCATCACTTGTAAAACTGAGGCAAAAAATTATATTCTATGATAGTATTCTTTGTCTTATCTGTTTTTTCCAGTTCAGCTTCACTAAAATTCTTTAGGATGGATGCTTCAGTGCATCTCCTTTTTTTTTTTTTTTTTTTTTACATTGTAGTAATCTGTGTTTTGGAACACTGAGTCATTTTTTTCCCCCTTAAAAATCCTATTCAAGCCCTTAAGTTTAGAAGTGGAAAGACAGGAGCCAATTTTACTGCTTCTGTCTTGTCTCTTCACACCCTTAATGGGGGATGTGTTTAGGAAAACAAGCATTTCACAGTGGATGTGAGATTCTGTCTTTCCACCTATCTCCGCTCAGATCTCGCTCCTGTATGATCCAGTGACAAGCTCCACTGTCAAGATGTCCTTATAAAGCCAATTTCTCTCATTCTGACAGCTGGGTCACTGTTTGTGCCAGGATGAAGCTCTTCCTAGAGTGGTCATAGGTTAGGGACCATCTTTTGCTTCAGAAACTGCTTTTCCTCCATACCAGTTCACCCAGGCACTGTAACATTAAGCTGACATAATGAAATGACTAATTCTTAGCATAGTCAATAGCTTCAGACTAATTCATGTTTTAAGATGGATGTAGGAGAAACTGTATCAGTATCTGAAGAGTGTGTGTGAGGGGAAAGGGGCATTTCACTGTTGCTTTATCAGGGGCCAGATGTGAGACAGCTGGAAAACATATTGAAGCTGCAATTTCCTTTTTTCATATGACTTGTATCTGAAATGTATTCACAGAAAACAAGAAGAAAAAACCCTGTTTTTATTGATGGTTTGATACTTCTCAATGATAAATCAGCATCTGAAGAAAAGTTTTTCTGCTTTTTCAAAGTGGTAGCTGCTTTGAGAAAAGTCCTTCAAAGTTTTATTTTTTAAATTTTTTTTCCTTCCTTTTAATGTTCTTTTAGCCTCCTTCTAACAGTTATGGAAGATCCAATTTTCATGGCATACACAGCAGAGAAAGAAGAGGAGAAGAATCATCACTCAGGCAGACAGAGGAGATTTATGTCAACTGCAAAAACGTCTCACACAAACACAAGAAAAGACCATTAGGTTCTTTCTTAAGAATGAAGTAATCAAAGCACAGGCCTTTTATTTACAGAATATTTATTTTCTCTGTGCTGGCAAGATGTGGAAGGCCAAACTGGCTTTGTTGAGCACAGCCGGGGCTGCTTTGTCAGGACAGTGACGTGACCCTGGCTGTGTTGGTGTTGTATTGCAGCCTACAGTTACCCTATCCTTTAATCCATATGCAGGATTAGAGACTATTTGTCCTTCTGCAATAGAAACACTTTTACCTAGTAGGTGGACTCTTAAGTATCAATTTTAGAACAGCTCTAATATGCAGAATGTAGCTGCAAGTTTACATAAAGTTAATTTGGTCTGAGAAATCTATGTGTATGAGAAACCAGTGTGACAGGGTGAGAAAGAAAATGTGTTTGATGTTGTCTATGTTCATGGTTTTTGCATCTCAAATTGAGAGCTCTATGGAATAATAAATACCCATGATTTTCCACACAGGAGGTGTTATTTTGCTGCCGGGCAAACAGTGCTATTCAGCTGACAAAAGCAAATGTATCAGGGCTCCTTGAACCTAGATTTAAAAGTATGAACAGCAGCTTGGTATCTGACAGCTTTGTGATTTTGCAGGCTTCTTGCCCTCACCACAGTAATTTCAGCATTTTCTTTTTGGGGATAAAATTGAAGTGTAGCCCTTCTCTCCTCCCCCACTCCTTCACCCCCTTCATTCCCCCCCTTGCCCAGAAGAAAACAAAACAGGATGACTCTGTCACTGTCAGTTTATATTTAATAATTTATTATAAGGTTTAATTGAGCAAAAAATAAATGAGAACATGGAAGGTATATGAGTAAATGGTGCAAAGCAGAAGATAGCATGACTGAGAACATTTACAAAACAATACACATACATATGTAGTTGTATGTGTGCATACGTATATATTCTGCTGAAACCTACAGAAGAAATCACAGAGAAATTGAACAAACAGACAAAAAAAACCATTAAACAAACAGAACTAGAAGGCAGACCTGAGAATTAGGATCTATGCATCTTTTGGCCTTTTACAAATCTGCTGAATGACTGAGGACAGAATCCCAGTAAATGAAGGTGTTACCATGACAGCTGATAATCATCTACGTTGGCATATTGCAAACTCTGTGCCTGGCTCACCTATGCCTGATTCCACTTTTCTCTTGAAGCATATGTAAAAATGTTACTGGATATGGTGTTTGGGGGTTTTGTTTGGGTTTTTTTTTGAAAGGGGTTAGTGGTGGAGGCATCATGAGCCTGCCTACAAACCAGGTACCACTTCTGCTTGGCTGGCTAGGAAGAGCATCACAGCCTGACAGTGAAAAGCCTTCTCCAGTGGAAAGCTTTCTTCATCTGCACAGGAATATAGGAACCTAGTTTCTTCTGAGAATAACATGGACACAAGGCTTCTCTTCACTATTTGAGCAATAATAGCATCATGTGGTTATCCTACACTTCAGCTCAAAATCTAAAATCCCAAACTAAAGTGTCCTTTCAACTTCCGCTGAAGACTTAAATTGTTTACAGTGTCTTACACCATTAAAAACATCTTGTTTTGTTTCTGTACTCCTGAACAAGGACATGTTGCAATGGATTTTTTTTTTAATTTCACTTGCTGAAGGTTTTCAGATATACAAATGCTCGAATGTGAAATTGATGAGGATACACAGAACTGTACTACTAACAAGTTGGTTTATTTCCTGAGTTATCAAATGTCATAGCAGATAATTCTAAGTCGTGCACAGCCTTACAAATGAAACCTTGTAGCATTGGGTCCTTTCTTATGATCCCCCTGATAGTAAAATGCCAAAATAACAATGTAATGGATTTGATTACACAGAAGGTCTCAGTTGGAGTCCTGATCCTAATACACAAACATCCATAAGCTGAGAAGATGGTATTGTTTTACTGCTTTTAGAGACCGCCAGAATACATCCCTGCTTTACTGAGGGTAAGAAAAGGGAAGAAGTTGAGGTTAAATATCTGGAATACCAGATTGTTTTGATTATTTGTGGTACTGCCCTTATTTATTTTATCTCTTAGTACTTTCAGCTTGTCTTTTTGAAACAATTGCTTGTTTTTGAGATTTGAAGACAAAACAAAATCTATAGTGCACTCCTTTGCAGGTATGTAATCTGTTTTAATTCAAATTCTATAAACATACTAGTTCTACCAGGATAATCCACAGGGAAAATCACATAACACATAGCATAATAAGAACAATATGTTATTTTTTTTCAAAAAAAATCACAAAACAACAGCTTCATTTTTGTACCACAGTAATATCAGTGAACAGCAGCTGAACAAGTGACAAAACCAAAAAGAAAATAACCCCAAACTTATCAATATTCTTATTGGTTTAAAAACTAGTAAGCTACACACAGGAGATACTTCCAAAAGCTCAATTTGAAATGCAATATTAGAAGTCTTTAAATATTTTATGAGTCTGGCAGGTTGGGACCCAATATTTGCTGTTTGGATAATGTAAATAGACTTTCCATTGTAAACAAACCATTGTTTATTGCTGCTTAGTTTCAACATTTCCTATAGATTTGTCCTTTCCTTCTGGAATTGTTAAAATTTCTTTTGAATAAACTCTATCAACTGTAATTTGGAAATTTTATGTTGAACAGTTACTATGCTATTTCACGCTGTACCACTCACTCAAATAGTTAAGAGGGAGGAAAAAATAATCAGTGAAACAAAATGACACAACCATGGATAGCAACCAGCTGAGCAAACCATCTAAACTGTAAATTAGTTCTGTGGATTTTTTAAGGTCTTAGAAACTTTGCTGAAAGGAAATAAATGTAATAAAATATATTGTCATTAAAACAGTGAGTGTTGAATACCTTGAAGGGTATTTTAGGTTAACTATCATCTATGTGATTTGAAAATTAATATATGAGGTTAAAGAAAAGTAAAACCTTTTCCATAATAATAAAAATAATCTTCTTCATTGGATCAAAAAGGGAAATGTTTTAATTCAATGTTCAAAGGAATATTCAATGATCAATAGTACAACTAAGTCTTTAAAGGGTGTAAGCTCACATCTCTTTGAAAAAGACTTCTGAATGTAGGAGAGGCAGTCACCGGAGTTCGGATCAACAGGATGAAAACTCCCAGTCTATGAAGGAAGGGGAAAGTTAGAACCTGTTATTTTCTTTATTCATTTCATGCACATTACCTTAAAGAACTTCTCTGACTGTAATATGTTCATGATACTGCTCTCTCTGCTAGTCTGCTCTCTCTTGGCTGTGTGTCTTGGGGTAAAACAATGTTTCAGTGAGGAAACAGGCTGTTCTAAGGGCTGGACCCACCAAGGAACACAAGCAGCGGGACTCTTCCACACCCCTACTTCTGGCAGGGTAGTTCAGCAATTAACCCTCTTCATGACCCCCAGCTGACCAAAATTCCCAGCCACCTTCTCTGTTAGGCACCTAAATGTTTTGAAGAATGCTTAGAAATTGCTTGTTCTAACTATACTGTGCAACTTAACCACCTGCCTCCTCTCCAGGTCTTATCGCAGGGCTAGGGGACACAAGGAGAGGACCAAGGAAACACAGTGGGCAGAACACTTGAAATATAGCTGCTACCAGCATTTGCTAGTTTACTCCTGAGAGTTCCAAATAAGAAGCTTACTTAGAAAAAGGAAAGATTTAATATTCAAAGGATTGTTCAGAGGATTGATCGCACTACCAGTTTCGTTTCTAGGGGTGGGGTTTTTTTTTTGTTTTGTTTGGTTGTTTGTGTGTGTGCTTTTTTGTGTGTTTTTTTTAAGGAGGTCCTCAGAGGATGATTATTATTTTTGTAATTATAGGGATGTCAGGGCACCAGGACTCTGATTTTTCAAATTTACTTTTAAATCTTATGTGCATTATGCTCCTTTAAATATACTCTGTTATGGAGCTCTGTGAAAGCCCAAATCAATGGTATTTATTTACAGTAGCTGAAACTCTGCCTCAGTGAGTACTCCCTAGTGCAATTTCCTTCAAAGCTGAGATGCTCAATAGGAGTTAATCCTCTAAACAGCTTTGTAAGTCTGACACTAAGGGTTATTTCCAAAATCAGCCTTTCTGTCTACAAGATAGGTGCTAAAATGTTCTTTTAGGTTGCCGACCCTAGGAGTAGAAGCTGCCCACCAAGTTCTCAGACTGTATTGTTCAAGGTGTAAGCAAGACAACATAAAAGACATTTCCAAAACACACACATTCCTGGAGAACCGTGTTGGGCTAGGGATAAGACATACCGTCACAGCTGTGCCTTGCTGGGATGTGGTGTCAGGGTATGTGTGGGCTCAGGGTGAGCACTGCTCTGTGATATCCTGAGGCTAGAGACCCACAGCTTCCAAACACTAAACTGGACCAGGCTTTTCACTGCCACGTGACATGCTGGTTCATCCAGCATCATACCTGCCAAATCACTCAGGAAATGGGAGACCCTTCCCAGTTCTCTCCCAGCCTGCATTAGGCAGGTAAGCACGCTCTCTCCCCTGCCCTTTGCAGCTGGGCTCCTGCACAGAAACAGCTCATATTTTCAGGATGAAGAAGAGCCTGCAGGGCTTGGTAGGACTCTCTTCCACCAAGAGGGTCCTTGTCTCTGCTTTTGTTCATACCTTTTTTGTTGTTGCTGCTTTTTTCTAATAGTCAATGCATTGAGAGGTATGAGAAGAGGATGAGCCATGGGAACCACAGGATAACCGAGTGACGAGTTTGCCAACATGTCCTTTAAAGCAGGGGAGCCTTAGGAATACTGAGATCGCCTCAGCTGTGTGTGCTCAGATACTACTGGGGCAGGCTGCCACCATGCCACAGGACTGACTAGTGCCACTGCTCTGACAAATTTCTTGGCCCTGATTAAGCCTGATTCATTAAACTGTAGATTTACCTTACTATCTGTGCTATAGGCTTACAGTTATATAACTCTACATATAACTTAAGATATAATGTTTGAGCTAGAAATACTAAAGGAAATGCACAAAGCTATCTAACACCAGTTTCAAAAGATTATTTCCACACTATCCACATTTTTAGCCTGTATAGCTAGGTAAAATAATTAATATGAATTACTAGCCATGGCTGACATATTTCTTCTAACCTTATGATTACTTATAAAGACAACTTTGTAGTTTTAGAAAAAAAGCATCTCAGTGGTTCTATAGGGTATTTAACACCTGTCTTAACAGTTTATTCAATTAGGTTGTTAAACAAAACAATTAATTTGTAGCATTAACCAGTAAATTAAAAAAAAAAGTGATCAATAGCTTGTAAGATTTTATCTAAGATATAAAACAAAGGTATCTTTCTTTTTTTCTTCAATACTTTTCTCTGTGCTGATGTCTGTATGTGTATTTGAAAAGAGGAATGTTAGAAATATTTGCATGTATTAAAATTAATCTCTTTTTTCCCTCTGAAATTAACCTGTCTTAAGAAGATATTTATTATTTTCTTTGAAATGTCTATAATTTACCCAACAACAGTTGAATGGGAGGAACTTTCCTACAGAACTCTGTTAGAATATTTTGAAATTAGAAGAAAAAAAGTTTGAACACATCTGTATGTATTTTTATGGATCATAAAGGAAGATATCACCCAGAATTCAATGAGCTGTGAAACATTCTAAATCATACTTTTGACAATACCTGGCTGCAGTGAGTTCCACAAAGCTGTGTGGTAACACTGGCGGTGAATTGTGCAAAATACTGTTTTTTTTAATACTGCATAATGTGTGTTAGGCAGACTGATACTTGGTTCTTCCAGCCAGGTTAGGGAAAATGACCCATCATGCTTTGTACAGAGTAATGCAGAGCTGTGAATCAGACTGAACACATGACATTGTTTCCAGTTTCTGATGAAGGAGAAGAAGTTGAATATTATGGGAAAGTGTTTTGGGCTCAACATGGCCTACTGCTGTGTGCTTAAGTGTTTGCCAATTTCTCCTAATCTTTTTAAGGATTACAGAATCTGGTTTTATTGTTGTTGATTTCTTATCACATTTTTCACTTCCTTTCATAAATTCCTCTACATTTCTATAATGATGATTTTCAAAGAAATAAAAGGTTAACATGTATCATTCTTTGGTAAGAAGTCATAAGACTTCTTTTTTTCATGTATTTCCTGTTTTTCCTTGCAACCATCTGAAATCAGAACAATTTCAAAAAAGGAGTTCTGGATATCTCCTGTTACAGCCTGTTATCTATGGAAACTCAGGAAACATTACAATTAACATCCACAAGGAAAAAATTTATTTTATGTAATTTATTCTAAGTATAGAAACAGTGATGAGAATAAACATTTAACTGAAACCCTTATTTTGGTTATTGGTATGGAATGGCCAAACCAGACAATTAATTTTGTGCTATTTTCTATGTCCACTTTGACTTGTTATCATACAATATTTAAAAAAGACTGAAAACTATGTGTCAGCTGATTAAAAATTAACTTCATCCATGTCAAATATTCTCACAGGAAAAAATCTACCGTAAAATATATTAATGTACTTGGAAATCTCAGGATTATAAAAGAACATAGTAAATCTGTTGAACCTCATGAAGATCTCTGTATCAAAACAACAAATAAACCCAATGAAATTCATTCTTTGAGACTTTAAATGTGATTTTTAAAAAGATTAACTTCTTCATATTTGAGAACCTATTACTTTTTGAGCTTGCATTCAGTTTAAATGGAAATATTGTCTCCATTACAGCTAGCAATATTCATAACAATATGGACATTGTCAAATGCTTAAATTATATTTAATCATACTTAATCCTCAGTTACTTTCATATGTGTTTTAATTGTGTCTGTAAAAATCTGTCAAGCTGCATAAACTTATAAAAATCTTTGCAAAGTGAATCTTCCATTTTATTCAATAGCACCAGTTCGCCAGCAGATTCTAATATTCAGGTTTCTAAGCACAATGAAATTTAAATAATTGCTGAATATACAAGACCTTCACCCATCACCTTTTACTGTCTTTTAAGGACCTGGACAGGGAGACACTTCTTGTTTCAACAAGGGAGTCAATATTCTTTGTGGTTTCTTTCATTCCGCCATAAGCTTATCCTTGTTTCCAATATACCTCACCTTTTTATCTAAAATAAAAAGTGAAGAGCATTTATTTATACTATCAAGTACAAACACAGCACACTCCATGTAGTGCAAGACCTTATAACTGCAGAATTCATATATCCAGCCCTTTGATTTTAAAGTTATGTCACTAATGTGGTGTTGCACAGCCATTCTCTTCTACTTACAAAACATAGGTAGGCATTTTGACCAGTTCTCTGTGGTTAAAAATGTAAAATTCTAGATGTCCTCTTGTGTTATAAGTGTGTTTGGAAAGAGTCACAAGTATTTGAATGATGTATGGAAAAATGAAAATTTCCAGTGCTGTTGGATCTATTCTCGTAATCTAAGAGCAACCTTTCACACTTTTCCCACTGTTCACTCCATTCCATGTGTGGATAAAAGCCACACTTACTCCTTTGCAGCAGGTATAAAAAAAAGCCAAAATACACTGATATTAAACACTAAAGCAGAGATTAATTGGAACTCATTACTCCTTCCTTTTTAGTATTTTGTAAATAATTCTATATTCCATGCTAAAATGCACAGCCATTCAAGAGTGTTATATTTTCTAATGGAAAACTGCCCTGCAGTTTCTAGGTTACCAGATGAAAACTAACACATGTAGCTGGTGAGCTAAGTCTGAGTAGAGGTTTATATGCTACAGGCTGATGCTCTTTGTCAGTTCCTAGAGATCAAATATCTCAAAAACCCCTACTCCTCACAGTATTGCCTTTTAGACTGGAAAGCTGAACAAGCATGAAGTTAATTCCTTTTCTGACAAATGCAGTACATAGATATGATTAACGATTGACCTTTTTTTCTCTTTGCCGTAAGCGGGTAAGGGTCGTCACAGATTGCCCGCACTTAGCAACTTCTAAATAAATGGGTGCCTGAAGGCTGTATTTTGTACTTAAATTATTGCTATAGAGAGCACTTTAAAACACTTTTGCCCTCAGACACTCAATTTCAACCCCTCTTCCAGCAAAGTCTTATTAACTTGGAACAAAACTTGATTATAGTTTTCTGCATCCCAACAGGATTTCTATACATGTGTTGTGGAATGAAGTATTTTTCCTGAAATATCATGGTAGACTTTTGACAAAACAAAAGAGAGCAGGTATTGTCAATATCTCAACAAACTCCTTTGGTTTGTCAATACATTTTCAAGTTGGACTTGTAGCTTTTGTGGAACCAAAAAAGAAGAAAACAAATGCAGAAAAACCTCCCAAGGACAGAACTTGATACATGTGACCACGTGTCTGCCACAAAAAGAAATGTCTGAATATTTACTCAGTAAAACAGCAAACTCCCTGCTACAAGAGGTTCTCCTTTTTTCTTTACATGGGCAGATGAAAGTGTTTCAAAGGAGTACTCACAAACTATTTAAACTATAAATAATGACATGTAGCTGTTTAAAAAAATGGGACTATTCAAGTTCCTTAGCACCATTTGATAATTTATTAGCAGTCTCTTTCAATTTCACCTTTCTGCACCAAGTGACTTCAAAATCAAAAGTACCAGCATGCATCAATCTATAATATTCACAGTAAAGATATATTAGCAATTATATTTAGTAATTCCATGTGTTGCTCATAGGGGTGAATATATTGTTATCAAAGGGTGATTAAAAAAAATGTAAATCATGGTTACAATTATAGATTCATATCACATCCTCCAAAACAGAAATAAAAGCAAAAGCTTTATTTTATTTCTTCTATTTTATCATGTGCTAATGCTAAGTTCCATTTCTACCAGCTGCACCTGGTTACCACTGAAGACATTTTGTTGCCCTCCATCCCTTCACAGCTCATTAGCTGAAAACAGAGAGCAACTCTCGGGTCAGGAGTAGTCTGTGTGCCTTGCACAGGAAGAAAGCCGAGACTGGTAGAGGGTCCCATGGGGTCCCTGGGTCTATTTAAAGGCCGCTGTAGTCTCTAGGCAGGCAGCTCTACCACGTGCTCCAAAAGAGAGTTTTCTTTCTGGTGGAAGCACTAGGAGCTGTACAAAGTAGTCTCAGTGGCCATCACTTAGGTTATCAACAGGTATATGCCAGGAATTACAACAATTCCAGGAAAACAGAATTTTCTGGCAAACTGCTGTCACAGTGTTTGCCTGGTTCTCAAGGAGCTCTTTTGAGGAACATTGTGGAAGCTGTGTGAATACACCAATGATGAAGTGATATCATCTGCTGTTCTGCAGTTGCACTAATGGCAGCATCCACTGGCTCCTGAATACTTTTGTGATTCAGGTTACCAGTTGTCTTAGACTGTGTTACAGTACATTGTAAAGTTTTACCCTCATTTTCAAATTCTAGTGTGCTTGGGTTTGGTCTCTACAAGAATTAGTTCCCAACAGGTTAGATTTGCTATAGATTGGTTGTGTTCTGCAGCTTTGTTCAATTTTCTGTGTATTGTAGAAGACCACAAAGGTATTTTATAAATGTATGAGTTGAGAAGATGGTTGCATTATGCAGTGAAAGAAAAATATTTAGTAAAACTGCTATATATGGCCATATATATAGCCAAAACTGCTATAATGCCCCATTCCCTCCCTTTTTTGGTGTGTTTTCTTTGAAAATAGCATCTACATTTTCATTAACTTGACTATATTTAGGTACTGCATAGGAAGACAAAGCCACAGACAGCAACTGTTCCCCAGGAAACAAAAAGAGAACATTATATAGATCTTATACTTTTTATAGAAATACAATCAAAGTACTAGGTTGAGGATTTAGATAGGTTCTTAAAGTATATGGACACTGGAACTATAAAGCATATTCTCCTGTTTTGCCTTTTCCCCACTTTTGGGCTGTGTAGAATATGTAATTATTAAATGACTAGTATTTAAGTCACAGAGGAAAGAAGTTACTTGAACACAGTGTTGAAATCTGCAGAACATATTGAAAACTTAATCTACGGAGTTTAAAAGAAAATATATATAATTTTAGGGCAAGTGAAAGAATCCCAGTTGCAAAGGAATAAAAATAACTGAACATTTCTCCAAAAGGCAAATATTTGGCAAAGCTGCACTGAGTAACAGAATGACACCATTAATGTTTTGTATCAAATTTTGCATTTAAAGTTTGCAATTCGGAAATTTTCCCTAAGCAAAATGTCAACTGAATCTTTTTCTTAAACGAAAGTGTGAATGAAGCTTCCTTGATGGGTACAGCTCTGAGAGCACCGTAGGTACAGTGCCTTGACAGCGTGGGAGAGCAGTTTTTCATTTTAGCTCATCAAAATACTCTCTGTAGGGAGCCATTCTATTCCTGAGTATGGCAGCACTGTGAGAAGGAAAAGAGGTAGTGGATGAGACAAGGAAAAACGGGAAAAATAAATAAAGGTGATTGTGGTGGGGTAGAACTCTTTCATTCAAGTGGATCACAAAGCTTTTTTATTCAGCAGCCGTTCACTGAAAGCTGTAAGTGTGCAAGGTCTCTTAGCCAGGAAAATGGTTGGAAAAAAGCTGACCATACTGTATCAGTAAATGTTTAATCAAAAGCAGAAGTTTCTTCCATACCTTTTAATACATATATATATATAATGTGCATATATAAAACAACCCAACAGCACTTTTTCAGTTAAATTATAGTACATAAAACCGATTGTTTAATTGGAAAAGAGTCTGTGTGTCTCCTCCTTGGTACATTTCCTCAACTTGGCCTGAGAAACAACCCATGAACTGAATCCCTCTGGTAATTATGGCAATAGTTTCACTCTGGGAACAGAACACAAGGCTTCTCAGATCATACAAGAGGGCAAATTTTTCTCCTCACAATTTTAAACAATTCAGGGCATCACAAGGAGTACATAAATATTTTATAACAGTTACAAAAATCTAAATGTTCAGGATAGATAAAATTCATTCCCCACCTACAGGTATGCCTTCCAACTTATTCCCTCATTACTGATTACAAACAACTACTACAGTTCCTTTTTAAAAGACGTCTTCCAAAGACAGAAGATTTCCACTGAGAGGTGCTCATCCTCCTTTTGAGAGCAAACAGATGCTTGACACATGATCATACAAGATACAATGTGCATCTAGAACAGAAATCTGAGAAGGAAACACAGAAAATCAAAGTAACGCTGACCAGAAAGACAAGACCAGAGCTCAGCTCTACCATGTCTGGCCCAGCTGTGGCACTGGCAGTTGCCAGCTGGGCAAGTGGGCCACTTTTTTTGTTTGAAGAACAGTTTTCCCGCTTTTTAAAGTTAGGCTTGCAGGCATGGTTACCTAAATAATTTGTGAACAAGAAGACTTTGCAGCAGTTCTGAGAATAAGACTGTACTGCTGATAGGGATGTTCACAGCTCTTAGGGGCATGGTGAAAATTGCACATGTAAGGGATGAATTTGTGCCCCAGGAATTTAAGATTAGAGCTGGACCACGCAATACCTTTACCTTGATGCACCAAACACTATTCCCAACAATATATCAGCCTGCTACTCCAGTATTTGTTGGTGTCTGGCCCAAAGAACACCCAACTACCCTCTAGGGCAGTAAGTGAGCCCACTTGGATCTGCAGGTGACGCCTGCAGCACTGATGGCACATCTTGGGTAGGTGACATTTCAGTGCCTCCAGTGGGAATTTGTAGGCTGTGGCAAGGACCTACAGAGGTTGTGGGTGAAGACAGGCTGTCCTGCTGGTCGGGGCGGGAAGGAAGGCCCCAGCGTCAAACGCGCCATTGCAATGGAGCCCCAGAAGGGACCTTTTCCGGTCATACAGAAACCTTCACACCAACCAACACAGTTTCATTTGTTTCCACCACTTTCTTACAACACAGACGTGTCCCCCTTCCTCCCTCCCCCCAACCCCCCAACCCCCTCCTTTCTGAACATATCAACAAAAGGAATGGCAAAATAAATAAATAAAGACTTAGCCTCTGCTTCGGGGAAGCCGCCTCTCCAGGTTTCCGCATGGGCGGCGCCCCGGCTGGAGCTGGTAGGCATCAGTTTTCACGGCAAATGGTGGGTGCGGAGGGGGCCAGCGGCTCCCTGCTCCTGGCGGGAGGCTCCAGGCTCAGCTGTCCGTGTGGGCCGGCTGCCCCCGGCTGTCATTGCACCAGCCCCGAGCCGTAGCTGAAGGCGTAGCTGCTGGCCAGCGACAGCGGCTGCTGGTGCTCCTCGTCCTGCTCCGATGGGTAGCTGGGAAATGTCTGCGCCCGGGACACCTTTGCTGAGCCGAGGTTGTGACCTGGAGCAGGGAGACATGAACACGAAGGATGTAAGTGAGCTTTGAAGCTTTCCTCCATGGACACAGATTCCAGCGGATTAACTTCTTACTGTCCCATGGTGCCAGGGTGCCTGGAGAGCAGAGTTGCTCCATTGGGCCCTTCTGGGGCTGCAGAAGAGGGTATTCCCTGTGGTTGAGGGCACAAGTGGCTGACAGATTCCCAGCCAAGGCAAAAGGTCCAGGACTCAACTCAGACATAATTTAGGGTCAGAATTATTTTTTTAAATTTCAGAGTGCTGTATTTGTGTGTTTTCTACTTAATAAGTCTTAGTTATATCAGTCAGGACTGACAAATAACCAGTGTACATCTTGTTTACCCGAAGCACTGCCTATGAAAGTAATGCCAGGGGTTTCAAAGGGATTAGTCCCAAAAATGCCACTTCATTTACTTACTGTCCTTTGAACACAATACCAGTTTGTCAGGTAAGCACAGCACCATTGTAATTCCAAAATGAACTGAAGGTGGGATATGGCAGAATACTGTCTGGGAGGAGGATATGCAAGATGCTTTTTCAGATGGGCTTATGAATCTCATATAACCATTGCTTTAAACAGCAAGATGGGAAACCACACGTGAAAAGCCAGTGATAAAACTCAGGTAACACTGAGTTACAATTCTATAACAATTCTATAACAATTCTATAACCTTCCTTGATTTTCCTACCTCATATTGCCTTTTGAAACTGAGATTTACTTAGTAGCAAAAAACAAACTTCCAAAATGCATACCTTCATGCAATGCATCTTTTTTTTTTAAATTTTATATTGAAGCTTGGATTGAAAATGGTTTTACATAATGCTATTAAAACTATCTTAATACACTTATTATCTGTAGGAATGCAAAATCATATTTTTATGTCACCCAAGGAGGTATTAAAGAATAGCTGCAATGGTATAGACTCAAATACTAAAGAATTCATCTCATGCTGACATTGGTTCAAAACAGTTAAGCAGCTGGGTCAGTAGTGCTGGAACCAAGAATGATCACTGGACTTGGGAAAACTTCTCCTCACTTTTCATTTGGAAAAGTTTGATCATAACGCGTTACTGACTTCCTCATGAAAAAAACCCCATGACTCCCCCTGAACATGAGACTATCAGAACAATGCTGGGACCAAGACAGAAAAGAACCCAACTAAATGAAAAATAGAATAAAAGGTACATCTTAGTGACACTAAAGACAATAAAACCAGAATCTGAATTCCCAGTGGCATGTTAATGATCATATAATTGGTTTCATGGCACAAGCAAGCAGGATGAATTTTTTGTGTGTATTTTTACTCTTCATTTATTGGGTTAAATTGACACTGGCTACCAAAACTTGACTGAGATGAAAAGTTTAAATGTTTTCTGTTTCAAGAAGCTTTTGCATCAAACTGAATTATAGTTTATGGTGACTGTGAGCTCTGAGCTGTGCAGTAGTTGACAATGTGAATAGTCTTAAAGGTTTTCTTGCTTTGACCAACTTTTAACCATGATATTCAATAAGGGCTTTATTGGTTTTTTACTTTTATTTGGGATTACATCACAATTATGGTCACTTTATGGCTTAATCTAATGCAAACCTAAACATGAGAAGATGAAAATTTCTAGCAAAAGAATTCAGGCAGTGTCTTAGAATGTGGAAGATGAATTGAAACCTATTAGGGTTAAAAAAGAAATTAAATTCAGGTCTTTAATTTCCTTTATATATGCCCCAAAAGCCAACATATCCCTTGCTGTTCCTCAAAGGACAATTTGTAGATGCTAAATATCACAAAGGGGTTAAGGATGAAAGTTCTTCTCTCCTAACTGCTAGGATATGCAGTAAAAGAGAAGAGAGACAGATAGAAAAGGTTAAGGCACACCTAACAGAGCCAAGAGGTCTAAGATGTCTGGTTGAGGCTCAAGCTGAACAATATGACATTGATCTATGAAAATAATAACAAAAAGAATAGAGGACTTTGGCTCAAATGAAATGAGAAAGCTATGGGTAACAGAAAAGTTACAAGTTTGGAAAGAATGGATCTAGGCAATATATTTACTTTCAACTTTTTTTTTTTTAATTATTAATGATGTTAATATACTTCAATAAATAAATAAGAAAATGATGGTGTCAAAATAATAAAATAGTCTAAAGGTTCCAAGTTGACTTAAGTCTGCTAAGTTGAAAATTTCCAAAATTTAGGATACTTTTCAGCTTTTTGTTAAAATTCAGCATATTACATACTGGAAATTCTGTGTTACAATAGAGCCTTTTATTTTCATTCCTAAGTATTTTAAGATTCCTACAGCTGATCAGCCTTATGGAGTCCCTACTGCAGTGTCTCCAAAGTTACACTTTATGTCAGCAGTAAGGATTTTGAAACTAAAGATACACGTAAAGTTTTTTGCAGTAAACAATTAAAGTTCCACAGCTTTCTAAGTTTCCTGCTTTAGTTATATTTGGGCCTTAAAAGGTTAAGAGAGAAGAAGAATACTGTTTGTGGATATTGCAGCTCTTTGGTACCACAGCTGCTTTTAAGAACACAAAACTAACTCTTCCCTACAATTATTCTGGAGTCAGCATAAGAGGAATTTGATGATTTCATGACCTGAAGACACCAGTGGAGCTGGGTGAGGTTTTCCCCCCCATGGCTTACAGAGGAAAAGTTGCTTTTGTTTCTGTTCCAGGATAGGGCCTTGGAAACATAAGTATTATTCAGCCTGCTTCATCCTTTATTCAAATTTACTCTCAGGATTATAGAATGCAATGAAGCTGCAGTCCAAAGCAATTAGGTATGAATGATCCATCAAGAAAATTTAATGTAACCCAGTAAATTACATTAAATTAGATTTTTCCTGATCTTAATTATGTTGGAAGCAGAGGCAGTATACACCAGGATCTTATTTCATGGCATGGTGCTTATTTATAACAATTCTTTAGAGGAAAAACCCAATGGTTTCCTAGTAACAGCAGTGACTGATGTACATATAAGTAGATCGATCACAACTTCTGAGAGAAAACTTGCAGTACTAAGCTAAATGAAAAGGAAAAAAAAAAGAG
This sequence comes from Chloebia gouldiae, assembly GCA_003676055.1. Classification (NCBI taxonomy): domain Eukaryota; kingdom Metazoa; phylum Chordata; class Aves; order Passeriformes; family Passeridae; genus Chloebia; species Chloebia gouldiae. The sequence goes on from QUSF01000001.1 coordinate 14,632,817, forward strand.
AAGAGATCCAGGGATAAGCTTTAAAAGCTCCCTTACTGCTGCTTATTGGGAGATGTTTCTGTTTTAGATTCAGAATTGAAATTCTTAACCAGAAGGCAGGCACCAACCCTTTTTCTTTTTTAAATGAAATAAAGGTCACTCTTTTCTTTTCCAATACAAGAGTTCAAGGGATTCTCATCTGATGTTCATTGGTTAAAACACTCACCTCTGATGTACAGGTCCTGTGTTAAAATTCCCCTCTGCTTGTGGGTAAGGTTCAACATTACCCTTGCTGTGGAAAAGCAGCTGAAAATGTTCCCTTTCTGCTCTGTACTGACGCTGCTGTTCACTGGCCCTCAGTTGAGCCATTGCGACTGCAAAGCTGCTTTGTAGACTGAAGCACTTTGGTCATCTGGTTTGCAAGAGCCCTACAAATCCCTGTACTGGCAAAGCTGAGGAGCAGGAACAAGCAGCCAAGGGGAAGAGATGGCAGGTTTTTTTCTCAGGCTGGTTTCCCTGCCAGATGGTTTGTTTGGCAAATGATGACCGGTGAGCAATGTGCCACCAAATGCGGGTGAGAGCCATCACCACCAGACTGATCACAGCTCTGATGCAGGAGCACTTTTGAAACCCTGTGACTAAGCTTTTCCCACACAAGATCTAATATAATTTTATGTTTCTGCAGTACAGTGATTAAAAATTAATAGAACCAGAGGCTCCTGTGTTTTAGCTTCTGTTGCAGGCCTTTAATTACCTTATATGAGATAGCCATTAGGTAAAAATAAAGACATTTGCAGCTGCACAGCAAGCTTTCATCTGGGATTTCTTAACCTCTGAACAGATGAGTTTACAAACAAAAGGATGTACTTCTAATGCATTTCTATTTTTTTTATTTCTATTACTTCTATAAATAATAAATTTATTTTTGAAAATAAAATTTGATATTTCCATTTCCAAGATTATGAGCACAAAATTGAAGTCATTAAATTAAAGCCAATTGGATATCTTTACTAGTATTGTGTTTTGTATTTGGGAGTCTCTGAGACTTAATGATTGCAAGAGTTCTGCAATTGCTATAGATGTCTCTATAAACGCTATAGAAAAACATGCGTGCTCAAAAGAAATTTCTATGAATCAATCAATGCAAGCTAAGAATAAATAAAGTGAATCAATTGTTCCATTGTAAACCAGTTTCTTCTTTTTAGAAATATTAATTGGAAAATTCTGTTGTTCACAATAAACAGAACAGTCTGGGAAGCAGAGAAACAGAGATTATGAGATTTTATCATTGCACAACAGGATAGTGCAAGAAGGTGGAAAAATCCCAATTAGCTAACAGATGTTTCAAGAATGAAACCTTAGTAAGAAGGAGTTAGCTCTGTGTTGTTTCCTCACACAATTCTCACTGGACTAAATGCAACTCTTGAGCCAGAAAAATTCCCAAAACTAGTACCAGTCTTTAATCTAGATTTGCATTCTCCAAGGACTTTCCCAACACAATGAAAGCTCCTATTTATACCAGAAGAGGCCCAGAGATTGTACTGAGGATATCATTTGAATGGGAAAGCTTTTCTCAAAGTGCTTCAACCTCTGATATTCTTTGCAGCATTTTTGTTAGGATACAGGACTGAATAGAAAAGGCACTGTAGCTATGCACTGAAATCTCACTAGGGAAAATTAAACTCTTACTGAAAAGAACTAAATTTTTAAGACTGGTTATTTCAGATGGGAGCTTTTATCCTCTAAGAGCTTTTGTTGCAAAGAAAGAGACTACATATTTTATTCTGGATAAAGAAAAAAAATTTCTCCAAAAAAAACCACTACTTCGGTCTCAAATCAGTTAAGTGGCTATTATTGCATCAAAAAGGATACTTTCATTTAAGGCAGAAAATAAATGATTGCTGCTATCCTATTTATAAATTGATACTGGTTAAAATTCTGCCAACTCTCTGTATTGAATATACAGTGTCTTCTATTGAGCTACTGATGACAAAGCAGCTTTTCCTTTTCTGCTGTTAGATGATTGGAATAACCAAAGCAAAGTTTCATAGCAGGACAAACTGCTACAAAGCAAAACATTTATTTTGCAGTAATGATGCAGTTGGATTGGAAGGGCATTAATTGGTACAACAATTATTATGCTGTCACTCACAAAAAGATGCAATGGAAGGCAGCAGATGGAAAGGCAGCATAAACTACATTACAGCATATTGATTTCCATATACTTATTGAAAGTGAAACTGTGGGCCTGATTCAGTTCCAAATAAAGAAATACGAATTTTCCTTTCAATTTAACTGCAGTTGGAATTAAAACTCCAGGGAACACAGCTGGGCTCCAACTTTCGTATATTCTAAAATAATTTTGGTTTCAATTCCACCAGATACATATATCTTTCTGAAGGGAGAAAGAATATCAAGAAACCTAATTTGTGAGACAGATTTTTAAGAAAATGGTTTAGTCTGTTTAATAGAAATACTTTTGAATAAAACTAATTTAAATTGAGAATAAAATATATAGGAAATATATGAAGCAAATTATGAGTGAATTACAAACTCTCAGCCTCCCCTTTTAAAATATTTCTTTTCCATTCTTGATTGGAAAAAGAATTTCATTTTCCTCAAAATTTGAAATAGAAATAGTAATTTTTGTCCTGTTCAGCATCAAGATTAGTAAGTACCTGAGTAGATACATATTTGTTACAGAGCCATATCACTTTCCAGAATGGGAGGTCTATTAGTTAACTTAAAAGTCTTTGTCATCATCATCGAGACCTCCTCTAGAAAAGAAAGAACTTTACATATGCAGAAGAGACTGCAGGATTGCCAGTTTATGACCAGAAAATTTACAATATGCTGATTTTCAGCATTCCAATTTTGGCACAATAATGCTGGAGTTTCAAGAAGAGCATATCTACATGTCAGTAATTTAAAACACAGAAAAATTGTTTCAATACCAGTGTGAAATGCTTGTAAATATTATGCACAGGAAAAACAAGCATTATTTCATTTGTACCCCTACCTAAGATAGCTGGTATTTAAAAGCAGCATCTTGAAACATGTAGTTAAAGCCAACGTATTGACTGAAGGCCAGGTCAGCTTAATTGCTACTGTGTTTTTCTGGGTAGTGTTTTTAAATACTTACTGTCCTGCTGTAGTTAACCTGTGAATCACCTACTTAGACTATCACAAGTTGATGTAGCTCCTGTGGTAGAAATATTAGGACATCAATCACATCTTTCTCAAGGGTTTGTAGGTTTAGCTTGCTCTCTAATTTTAATTGGTTTCCATTAGGATTTTTTTTCCTAATATGCATTTAGGTGTGTTTATAAAAGGAGGAGACATATAAAAATCCCTATTACCTAACATCTCTACCCAGGGCAAAGAAAAGAAAATTATTTCCACATCTCACATTACCCAATTGTCTTTTCAATTTTTGCCCATGTTTCTGCTGCCAAAATCTGACACATATTTGGAAAAACTGATCTATTTTACATATTATATCTCTTTGACTGGTACTCTTCTATTTATTATCTGTAACTGTAGGCCTGTGTGCCTGAACTTCAAGGAGATTAAATAAAAGGAATTGGAGCAGCAATTTTTTAAGTCTTGTGCTCTGAGCCAATGTGTAGGTAAGCATAATAAGTTTGTAGTTAGCTTTCTTACATTGTCTTCCATATAAAGACCACAGCAGTCCTTGCAGAGATTAATTCATTTTGTCTTTGCAAACGTTGGAGTATTAAACCAACCTCCTCTCACCCTCTGTCCTGAGTCCAGCTCTTTAACAATGCCAACACAGTTGAAGAAGGTTCAATCATGTTCCCACTTGACACAAAATTAGGCTGAGGTCCAAATTTGCTACAAAACAAACATCCTTTTCCAGTTGAACACCCTCAAAGAGAAGGATTTCTGAGTTTGGTTTTATGGATTCTATAGAAGTGAAATTTTCTGCAGTGATAGTTTAATTTTTTAGTTTATTGGTTTAAAAGTATTTTTCAGGGAGCCCTGATAGCCTGGCATTGACCAGCCTCATCTTGCAACCCAAATAATTCTGTAATGCAATGAAATAACTTCTTTTTAGTCATTTTTCTTGTGAGAAAAAAAAATCCTCTTTTTTTTTTTTTTTTTTTTTTTTTTTTTTTTTTTTTTTTTTTAGTCAGTTAAAGAAAGTATTGCGCTGCTCTTCCTGACTTGCACGAAGTTAGGAGAGTTGCAGGTTTCTCTGAACCATTACAAAGGTGATCCAAAATTTGTGTGTATGGAGAAGTGACTATGGTCAAGAATTTTGTTTTGTACTGAAAGATACAGGCATCGCAACCTTGAAGAAAAGCTTTTGAGAGAAATATGGGCAGTTTACTACTAAAATGTATCAAAATGCCAGAAAGTTAATTAACAGCAAATAAAATCTTGAATGAGTGCCCTAACAAAGCTACCTGAAAAGGCTCAGTACTTTGTCCATGGTGGCCTGATTTATTCTTTAAACCACAGGCTCAGTCAACCAGAAACTAATATAAAACCTAATATAAAATATCTCCACATAAGTTGTAAAATCGAGGTTTATAATGAGAATACTAGCTGTTTCTGAACCTGTGTCTGTGCCAAGTAAATTTATTTCATTCACCAGAAAAGTAAACAAAGACTAAGGATTTTTATACATAATGCATATAGTTTCGCTTTCCTATTCAAGCTCAAAACTCAATGAACTTTTTAAACAGAAACGTCACAAAGCAGACATTCCATGTTGGTAATACTAAGGAAAAAAAAAAGGTAGAGGAGAAATTTCTGGAAGTGACAATTTCCTTCATTTCAAGGAACACTTGAATGAGATCCAATTGCAAAATGCAAGAAATAACCCGAAAAGAATGCTCTGATCCTAAGTGCATATGGGAAAGGATAAAGAGACAACAGCTAGGGAAAACTCCAACAAAAAATTATTTTAGTGTTTATTTTGTATCATGCGGACGTAACAAACCAAGAAAAGAAAATACTCAGAAAAATTAACCTGCTCCTGGGATAATTGAAAAGCAGGAAGAATATGAAGCTAGTGAAAAAAGAAACAAATGTGAAAGATAGATAAAATTGTGTGGATTGAGTTACTTTTTCTTACATAATTTTCTTCTGTGTCTAAGTAGATAGAGCTCCACGCTTGGCTATCTCTTTTGGCTCCTGGGTAGAGCATGAAGTCATTATGACAGCCAACTGATGGTAGATCTCTGGACAGAAATTGATTTGGAGTATAATTTTCTTTCACATCCTTGCAAAGTACATGTACCAGAATAATTTAAAGCTGGTAGATATGTATGTAGTGTCATCATCCTGGTTTACCAATTTGTTAGCTCAGTGTTCACTTTTCCCTTCCTCAAAATGTTTATGTTGTGCTTTTATTACAGCCAAACTAAATGCACCTTCAAAAGAGAGATTTTATCAGATAGATTGTTTAAAAATCAATGCCTAAATCTATCACTGATATAACAGAAAGCATCTTACTGAAAAATTCAATGTAAAAATGCAAATTTATACATTGCATATCACTTTGATGATATGGAATATGTCACTGTTAAATATTTATTGCATTTCAAATCATGTTAACATTTCCCCTTGGATACACTATTCCGGAAAACTCTATACAGGCCTGATGAAATTCAACTGATATTACAGAGATGGAGTTAAACAGTGAATTTCTAATTTAATATTAGAATATCTAAAGTGAAATGAAGGAAAAATTTACTTACATCCATAAAAAGTGTGAAGTGTGGAGATACTACACAGCCTTTGAAAAGGGGGGTACTATTGCAGCTACTACTGATTGATTGGTACTGTTTAATCTTGTGGCTGCTATAATTCTGCTGATCTTTATATTGGCCAATATTTCCTGGCCTTGTAGCATTTTCATTATAAACACTCCATTCACAAAGATTTATCACTGGACCATAAAAAAATTGCCATAAAATGAAACTCAGCACATGAGGTCTGAAAACAAAGTCAAAGAGCAAATTTGGTCTGACAGGATGGAGGGAATATGTTTTTCACCACATTTTATGTAAGTAAAATACAGCCTTGATTGGAAAAAAAAATTAAAAACAGAGAAAAAATTGGCAGGCAGTATAGCTTACATTGCTTAACATAGGGAAAATGGGGATAAAGGATTTATGCTAGCCCAAATGTATATCCATTCTACAAAAACTATATTTAAAAGACAATTTTATTATATGAGTAGAACTAAAAACATATAAAACATAAAGTCTAAGACATGCAGGTGGTACATCTGAGCCCTTCCTTTTGTGCTCCCAGCTCCTCTTTGCACACCTGAAGAGCTAGGGAAACAGGGAGAATAATGTAAGCAAAACTAACCCTTATCAAAAACAAAGACACAAAAAAGGCAAATAAAATTGCAAAACATATTTTATGCATGTTTGGTTTCCACTGTGGAGTCAGATATGCTCCACTTCTGGGCTGTTCAAAGAGGCAGGAATGCCTGGCTATTGGAATGGTTTTGAGGTGTAACAGGACCATCATTTTAGCATCAGCTGTGCCTGAGATTACCTTAGCAAATGGATGCACTGCAGATTCAGTTCTGTTTGAGCCCTGCTAGAGCTTCTCACTGAACAAAAGCAGCAGAATTCATCATCTGGTTTTGATCATTTTCCTCTACCTCTGTTACAAAGCTCAGAGTCGTCCCATTACTGCACTTCCATTGAAGGAAGATCCCTGAGGACAAAGTGCCATTCAAACTATAGACAATGTCCAAGAACAGGAAAAGGTCTTGGACTGGTAAAGCACCTTTCCTTCAAGGAACTTTCTATTTGTGTTGTAATACAGGGAATTAGCCTTGCTTGTGTGTATTGTGCTGTGAGGAGAAGGAGAAGAGTGGTTTGTGGGAAATAAAAACCACCTTTCCCAGTTTGATAAAATGAGCTATTTAAACTTACTAAAGATTTTCCATTTTTTTTTTTTGTGCCACCAATGAGAAAAATTCAGAGAAGATCTCACATTAATATATGCAGGGATGAAACACAGCTTTCAGAACTTCTACCTTTCAAAATCGACTTTTTTACCCATATATTAAAAGCATTTATTAAACCATTTGTTATTCAGATTTGGGCTCTCTATGAAATAACTTTCTATGAAATTGTCCTTAGAATATTCTTTAGGAGACTTTAATATTATTTCAAGCTGCAACTAGACAGCAATAGTAGATGCCATGTAAAAGTGAAATATTGTATTAGCTGATAATTAACTCTCTGGAAATGTTAAAAAGTTTCCTGAAACACTTGAATAAGTCAGGAAGATATACCTCTCCAGCAGTTCTAAAGGAGAAAGGATTTAAATTTTTTTTAAGTGCAATTTGGAATTATAAGACTTGAGACAGTAGGCACAGTACACAAAAAATACAGAAATTGATTTTATTATATGTATTTGAGGCATATTTTGAGGTGTTTTGTAGTAGCCATTGCGAGTGGTTGAACAATTTATGAAATGGATGGAATAAAGGAAAGGTTTCTGCCTGTACTGAGTGTAACAGCAATCTGAATTCTTTTGTTCCTTGTAGAGATTGCATATATAAAATATGTGGCAAAAATGCAGTTCACAAAGATGAAACAAATTATTTTCCTCTATAATTTATTCTCTAAAATAAAGAAGATTATTGATTTTTAGATTACAGAAGTTTAATTGGAATAAAGTAGATGTCTAAAACATCAATGAAGCACTCAGGAAAGTGAATCCATTTTTCATGACTCTATAAATAATTTCTTCTAGCTGTAAAAGCCTTCAATTACCCACCAGGAAGTCAAAAACAATGGCTCTAATTCACTGAGGGATGCAAGTGATGTTCTTTTGCTTTTTTTTCCCTTGAAAGGGAATTCACTGTGATTCAGTGTGAACAAACTGTGCCATTTTTATTACACTTGTGTAACAATAGAGGAAATGAGTGGAGGTAAATCTGGAAAGGGGTGTTAAGAAACTTGATCTGCTTGTTTCTGGAGATAGGAGGAGTCCCTTTTCCTTTTTCAGACAACAGAAGAAACAGTTTAAACCGAGGCATTTCCTTCCACACCCATCTCCCCCCCAGAATAAACAAATAAACAGAATATAGAACCCAATGATAATAGTAAAAACACTGAAAGTACCACCCACATGCCTTCTCTGGAAGATCATTTCTAAAAGTGTAAATATTCTGTCCTGTGTTTTGCTTTTTTCCATTCCATAACTGAGGATGGCTTTTTGTTAGCATTCCTTTTGTGGCCTCTCAAATCACAGAAGCTGTTTGAGCAGCTCAGCAGCAGCCCCTTCAAAAGATTTCCTTAATTCCAGCTGCTGGGAAGAGAGTCCTGACAGACCCAATTGACTGATCTGCTGAAGCAGGAAGGGGTAGAGAACTATCACCTCTTAAATGACATTCATCCTGTCCTCTCTCACTGCCTGTTAGTTATGTGTTACTGAAGCAGCCAGGAAATGACAAAAAGGTGTACCACAGCACAAGACAATAAGCAGCAATCATATCAGAACATGGCATGTACAAAGTAATTACACTTCCTACAGACATTTAGAGAAAAGAATGTGACATTAAAGCAAGGCACTTTGCTGATGGCCATTTTGCCATTGGCTGTAACTGTAAAGAACTGTAACACAGATTTTAAATTCATTATGAATGTCTGCAGTTGTAGCATGCAGGTAAGAGATGCTGAGGTGAACAAAGATGAATTAATCTCCCAGAAGTGTTGAATGCTACAGGTATTGGTGTTTGGTTGCAGTTTAGCTAACAGCAAGATGGATAGCATGGAGCCATCAGCAGTAGAAGTTGGAAAGAAAAGTAATGTAGAGGATTCATTTCACAGTTTCTCAATGAAATCTCTGGAATTTCTTACATATAGCTAGACCATCCAGTGCTCCAGTAATTTGCAGCTATTGGTGGTCACACAGTGGCATGTGAAATGCAGAAATTGCAGCTCAGACACAAAAGAGATTCAAACCAGCTCCTGCCACCACGGCTTGCTGCCTTTTGTGCTATTATTTTTCCTTTCAGTGCCTATTATAGCAGAGCAGCATATAATGTGGAAGCATACAGTATGAGACAGTATTCCTGAGTTATGGTACTACTTCTCCATGAACACTGCAAAAATTATTACCTTGCATGTAAATTTTTAGGTTTACTAGTACAGCTCTAAAAGGAAGGAAGTAAATAATAGAATACAAATAGTTTTATGGCTGGACCAAAAAAAAGAAAAAAAAAGGAATTTAGAGAACTGAAAATCAGCTGTGATTTAAAAGGAAGTTAAAGTATGAATTCAGCAGAAATGACAACTCTGTGGGTACCATATCTGGTGAAACATGATATCATACTTTTACAGTAAGGCAAAATGGCAGCTTGGAAAACTATTGTATGAGGTACTGGATTCAGGTTGCAAGAATAAAACCAATCTAAAATTAAACATATATATTCTCTATTTTAAGAGTAAAATTTAAAGGGAAACGACTAATAAAACAAATAAAAAATTTAAAACCCAACAAATAAAAAACCCAACCCCCCCTCCCCCACACACACACAATTTCATAAGCAAATGGCTTTTACCAGTTTTTGCAATTGATGTCTTTATAGCCTACTCTCCCTGGAGGAATAATAATTAAAAATTAGAAATTGTGAGGACTTTTACTCATCACTTTTTAAACAGAACAAAGCAGTAATGTGTATTCCTTAGCTGAGTCCTCAGGCTAAGGTGTGAGATAACGCTTATAGAGCAGGTTTGTTATTAACAAAATATAGATGGGTATTAATTCCACAACCAGAAAAAGAGCTAAAATCTTTCATGTTACAGCTCACACCAGTGATTACTGCACTATCCTGATTAGACAGGACACTGATTCCTCACCACAAAATCACCATATCTATATCTCATTGCTAGAACTTGCAGTTAAAATAATTTTCTTTATATAGTGTTGCAGCTGCAGACATGATCAGTACTAAGGCACAGAAGAGGGAGCATTCCGTGATTCTTGGAGAGCTTTGTCTCTCACATGATCTTTGCATTCTTTTAAGATTTTATGTTTTCCTTCATAAGTAGGAGAATGGGATCCAGTTAGTTACTTCCACTTATGTCTCTTTTCAATGAATATTTAATGAAACACAGCAATGGCTACAGAAGTCTCTAAAGCAGTTCAGAAATTGAGGTACTGCCTCAAAATGTCTGCCAGCCAGTAAACGAAACCTGGCTTCATAAATACCCTTTGAAAAACAAAACAAGCATTTTTTTTTACTTTTGAGAACAACCATTTACTAAAAAAGGAAATTTTCTGGGATGTGAAATCTGTCTGTCCATTTACCTTAGTGGATAATCTGCAGCTGAATTTAAAATATGACTGGGGAGCTATCTAAATTTTAGAAGGTATTCAGACCTGCTGCTGAGGGCTGTGAACCATATGCTGTGAACCTACAAAATGTGTTTCTCAGACAATACCTAGGGAATTCCATAGAAGCAATGAGCAAGGGGAAATCCAATTTTTATATCTTTGGTAGAATGACTAAATAGCAATGACTCAGGCAGCTGGACCATCACGATCCATTACAGATCCATCCTCTCCCTACTAAATTGTTACTTTTAGAACAAAAATAAGGAAGCATCAGCAGCAAGGAACACAAAATGCAGTGTTGCTGTTTCTACCGACCGGCTATTATTTGTCTTCATTTAAAAAATTAATTGCCTTGAAAAAGAGATATATCAAAATATCTTGAATTTCCTGCCCCCTAAAATCAAAGAAAAAGAGAAGGGAAGTTCTGGGAAATTCTGGAAAGGAAGAAAAGAGAAGAAAAGAGAAAGAGAAGTGAAAAAAGAAAAAAAGGGAAGGGAAGGGAAGGGAAGGGAAGGGAAGGGAAGGGAAGGGAAGGGAAGGGAAGGGAAGGGAAGGGAAGAAAAAAGGAAAAAGAAAAGAAAAGAAAAAAAGAAAAGAAAAGAAAAGAAAAGAAAAGAAAAGAAAAGAAAAGAAAAGAAAAGAAAAAAGAAGGAAAACCTCTACAGGACATGCTGTTTTATGCAACAGAACCTTTGCAAGAAGCGTGTTGGGGGAAAAGTAAGCATTATCTTAGTACTTTAACTTTGAACTGAGTAAAGCAGGTAAATAGCATTCTTTGCTGAGTTTAAGAACAGTGGTGCTATCTGACAGAAAGCTTTTCCTTCTTTCCTCAAAGTATAATTTGGTTTTTGATTTACTCAGTATCACCTTTTGATCAAAGACTTTACATCTACTGTAGTCACTTCTGTGATTTCACACAAAATCCTTTCCAGTTCTTTTGATGCCCTGCTTTTGCCTAACAAGACCCTAATATGCACATATCTTTAACTTACCAACTAGAAGCCATGAAACCAGTGAGAATAATTTCAAATTATGGTCATTCTCAAATCACTAAAACGATCTGTCCCTTGCTCAATCCACCTCTGATGTAATAGGAATAGGGTTGGGAGGATTCCAGCTTTCTAATCTTTCTGCCTGGAATGCCATGCAGAGGGCAAAGCACTCTTTTCATTATTCTGCAGTAACAGCAATCACTGTGCTACCTGCTTTAGTCCTTGATGCTCAAAGGTAAAAGTACATGGATGGAGTACAGTCCTTTTCTAGTGACAAAAGGGAGCCCCTCTTCAAACAGAGCCTCTTCCATTTTCCTCCCATTAGCATCATCTTGTAATGGCTCTAGCTCCTGCCTAACTAGAAACAACTAGAAAGTGGAGTTATTACAGTAGGTCTTGTCTGTAAATTAAATTATATTAAATGTGTATTTCCAAAGAGAGGTAGACTTTGTGATGATTTTTTTTTTCAAATCATGATGGCTGATATAAACTATTTATAAAAATTTTGTTTCCTGCGTCTCTCTAAAGTCTGCTATTTAATTTATTTTTGTCACTATATACAACATTTAATATTACACATTAAGTTAGGAAAGTTGATTTTGTGTTTAGAAAAAACTAAACAGCAAGTAACAAAACAACCTAACCATCCACCCCCCCAAATATTATTTGCAGATGAGAGTCTTTTTACATATAATTTTAAATTGATCAATGATAAAAAGATATACAGTTGACTTTTTAAAATATTGAGAAGTATTAGTTTTAATAATAAATTAAAATATCATTTTAATTTAAAAATTTAAATATTGTCAAGCAATAGATGGTGGAAAATTTTCTTGATGAGAAGATCCGATATAACTTTTTTAAGGCTTCATACAACCTCTATTTTCATATTTCCATATCATGTTTCTTAAGTTAATCAGCAATATAATGCATAAATGTTTTTCATTAAGCATTAGAGAGTGATTTGCAGAAAGTGCAAGATCTAACAAATCTTAAAAATATTATAGTAGAGCTTGAATGTTTTTGAAGTTTACTATTCCATTATTTTTTACCAGAGAAGGTAGGATTTATTTCTTTGTTAGATTTATTTCATACACCTAGACCATCTCAGGTAAAAAGCCCTCTATCTCTCCTATGTGTTCCTCAAGAGCTTATACATTTAAAAGGGGCCTTGATAAAAAAGGATGCTTTATAGAGCATATACTAAATATTATTGAGGGAAATGAAGAGAAATATATGAAAGTATAGTAAGCTGTGACACAGTTAACCATTTTATCATCTGTAATGTGTCTTGCTGGACTCTTTTGGCTGTTTTCCTGTCTTAGAAGCTCTAAATAAATCTGTTTTTTTAAACTGCTGCTATATCACCTGGAATACCATTGCTGTTTAAAAGATTTTAATATCTCAGCTCCATTTATCACAGCTGCTGTCATGTCACAGCACGTAGCAGAACGTCCCACTGTCATACAAGAACTTAGCACACCTGCTGAAAACTGTGAATATTAATTGACTGTATCACAATGCAAGCTTTTTTCATGCACCAGGAAAGTGTATAATTTGGATACAAAACATCTGGATGTGAACGACCTGGTCCCACCTAAAAACTGGAAATTTTTTCCCCCAAGAGATTTAATTTCCTGATAAAACAATACTCCATTATATTTAACATTCAGTTGTACTTTTTGCCAGACCGAGTTCTGCTGAGAAATAATTAGTCAAAATCCCTCACTTGTTGAAACATTCTTGATGTGCTGAATTACTTTTTTTTTTCCTCCCACCACCAAAACAACACTGAAGCAGAGCACAGCTTTTTGTGCACCCAGGCATCACTCCAAGCTCCATCACTGTCCAGATATCAGCTGCAGACACACAATTTCAGCTCCTTCAGGGGGATTGGTCCTGAATGCCTCCAAAACGACTTTGTGCTTTGAAAGCAAAGGCTGATTGAGGCCCCAATGCTTTGGTCTTCCCCCAGTGAAGGCTCAGAGCCTCCTGGTGCTGCAGCCACACATCGGGACCCCGACGCGCTGGGGTCTGCTGAGTACAGGGCCAGCAGCATAAAAAACCTCCCCGGCCTCATGCAGTAATTGGGGCTCTGGCTGCAGCTTCACAGAGCTGCAGCCAGCTTTCCTTACACTGTCCACTGCCCAGATAATTGGTGTGACATTTCATTTCTCCCTTTGCCAGGAGAAGGCATTTGGGCAGAAAGTTCTCTCTTCCCAGCCCCAAGTAGAAAGGGCAATTATGTTTCCTGGTTCAGAGGCTGACACCTTTTCCAGGCTGGTCAAGAGCAACCTTCCCCTTCTCTATCACCCTGCTGAAAACAAGACATGGTAGAAAAAGAGACCGAATGTAATTCATGCTGTTAGGTAGTTATATGCAGAAAAAAGCTGCCAGTTGGATAATTAGGGATGATGCCTGTGGTGCCTTTCCTTCCTGCCCATTTTGATGCCTAAGCAGGATTTTTTGCCAAATACGTGGCCTGTAGGTTTAACTATTTCAGATAAATCAGTGGATTAATACTGACCTTCTAGATTAGAAATTGTAGCTCAGTTTGCTGTTTTTCCCTTTGTCATTTTTTGCTCTTTTTTAGTCCTTGGGGAATGGGACAACATGTATCACTGCATTTCAGTTTCATATATTGGTTTATATCTTGAATTTCTGAGAATTTTCATCTCTCTTTCACTTTAGGAGAATCTTTATATTTTAATACAAATGTAAAGGACTACAAAAATTCTGAAAACAGAGTTAAAATATGAAACACAAAAAGTTATTTTAACCTTACACATTAGATTTAAGTCACAAGAAGATTTGTTGGATGTGCAACTGACAAAGTATTCCTTTTTTAGCATTCACTGGCTGCAACAGAAGAAAAAGATTATATGTTCAATAAGACAACAGATTCAATCCAAGTAAGAAACTTAGGAATATTGTTCCAAATTAGCATTTTTACAGTCAAGACATCATAAGGGTGATGTGATGAAATTAAATAGATAAGTAGCAGGTAAGGAGTACCAACTCTGTGGGAGCTGCTGCAGTATTGTCTTTCAAGAGATCACATGCAGCCACCCTCAAATAAAGAAAGAAGAAATAAGGGGAAAGGCTTTACCCTGTAAGCTACTATAAAATGTACAAAGACAAGCTACGTTCACCAGAGGGCAACCCGGCTCTTTCCACCATGGTAATGCTCTGTTTTATAAATATTTATATATCTATAAGCCAGCTATAGTCAGATTCTCCAAAGCTCATAAACAGAAATGCAACAAACATGGCAGCTAAGCTATTTCCAAGTGAAACAAATTGAGAGCATCTCAGAATAAAAAGAAAGACCAATAGGAAAGGCCGCTAAGGTTTAAAACAGCATAGCAGCATTTAAAGCCTTTATTTTCTTTATTGTTGCAGATATCTATAAGAACAGATGGTTCCAAAAAGATGTGTTTCCATTTAGGTTTCTGCCATACTGTATTTATAAGAATGCATAGTCACAAGACATATGCCACCTGGCTTTGAGCTGTGATTCGTTCAGCTGCAGAAAATCTTTTGCAACACTGAAGAGGTTGCTGGAGTTTTGTACAAATAGCAGTCCTGCAGTTTGAAGCATTCCACCCTATTTCAGGAATAATAATTATACCTGATATTTTGTTCAGAAGAAAAAGTAACGAAGAAGAAAGAATAAGTGGTTCTTTTAAGTGGTTCTTATTGACAAAGACGAGGAGAAAAAAATATCTCACAATCCATATAAGCAATGAGAAGAAGTGAGCTCATAAGCTCAAGAAACCTACTCCTGAAGTCTCATCTCTAACCACATATCTAATGCACAATCCATAAAAGTTACTTCTTTCCTTCCAAAAACATACACAAATGCATATGTAAGAGACTGCAAAAGCTCTGAAAATTGTTAAAACATTGACCACACAAAGATATTTTAACATATACATTAGGGTTGGCATTCAGTCACAAGAAGATTTGTTGGATGTGAAACTGCCATAATACTCCTTCCACTACAGCTCAGCACCTGCTCATCTGCTTATTGATATTCTTTATATCTTATGGTTATCTTCTTTATGTACAGAAAAGATGTAAGTGCATTTTAAAGCCATGTTTTGTCCTTTCAGCCCTAGGTTTTGAAATATGTTTTGTGGAACCTATTAGTTCTGTTTGAGTCCTGGAAAAGAGTGGAAGGTGACAGAGAATTAATCAAAGTCTTCTTTTTGCATTAATCCACTCAGGGGCTGATGCACAATTTCTAAGGGCTAAAGCACAGACAGATACATGAAGTAGCTGCAAGATAAATTCTGGATGGATACAACCATACTGACAGAAAGAAGTAAAAAGAGGATAGTGACCTGTTATATTTGAGACTCAAAACAAGTTGCCAACAAAGCTTTCTCTTCTCTCCTACCCAATGTTCCTCGCTGGGAATCCTGTGATCACAGGCAATTTATGGTTTTGGACATATGTAATGTAGGAAAAGAAGTTTTTAAATTTCTGTATTCTAATGAAAGTTTAAATTTGATGTAATACTTAGACAAGCAAAGGATTTCACCTCTGACTATCCCACATACTGCTGTGGCTTACAAGGTCAAGGAAATTAAACTGGTGGGGACAACAAAGCAAGCTGGAAAGGTTAAACGCAATAAAAAAAATCCTTTGCTTATCAAAGAGTGAAGAGTCATCCTTCCATCTGAAACAGCTAGAAATAAAAATTTTTCTATTCTATCTGGCTCATTTGTTCTGGTTAATTTCCTCAGTCTTGCAAAAGATATCTGCATAATATTACTGAAATTTAACAAATCACAGCTGAAAAGGGGAAGATGTACTGACATTTCTGGTCATTGTTAAACATACTTGACCACATTCAGAAGTGAAGAATGTTTTCACTTTAGAAATACTTGAAAACATACTTTAGAAGCTTAGCTTGCAGGAAAAGTGTAAACAGTGTTTTGAGATTCAGCAGAGATATTTATAGCCATTCTAAAACAAACAAACAAGGCCAAACCCCAGCTTGTTTCTATTGTGATACCAAGTAAATGTACAGACTACCTACACAGAGTTTAATGGATCAGTTATTGACAAGGTGATTTGCTTTGACTGATCAGTCACATAAGAAGGTCTTGGCAGTCTCTGGACTTCGAATTCCTTTCTAGATATATCATACAAGTCATAGTCAAGGAATTAGATAATATCTTCCCATGAGAGGTATACATATTATTAAACAGTTGTGTTATTATATAGACTTTTTTTTCTCAATATTCTCCCTATGAGCTGGGAAAAGCTTCAAGATATGTTGGTAAAGAACATAGAATAAATCTACTATTGAAGTGCATTTCTCTTTAAATGCAGGAAGACTTTTAAAAAGAAATTTATCTGTATCTTTAAACTCTTTTCAAAATGTTCATTTATTTGCCAAGACTTCTAGCATATAGAACAACTATTGCAGATATATCTCACACTGATGCATCTTGTGGGAATTTTCACTTCAGAAATTGAGGCAAGCAGTCACCTGCATTTCACACAACCCACTGAATGTAAAGGAACACATTTTATTCACTCAGCTACTACATGCTCAGACTACTAGTGTAGGTGCAGGAATTTGTGTTTATAACAACAGCATCAGCTGGACTCAATACCATTCTTCCATCAGGAATAGGCCAGGGAGAATGGTATATTTAAAATAATTCTGGAAATTTCACCACGGGAAAAAAGTACAGCTGAAAAAAAAAAATTATACATCTGTGTGCTAAATCTATGCCACTGCAGTACCTTGGTGCAGCTGGCAGCTGCCCAGGGATCCAATTTAATGAAGATTCCTTCAACACAGAAAAGTAACAACACAGGGAACTTTTTACTCTTTCCCAGCCAGCTCGACTGGTTCAGGGAAGAGACAGTGCACTGACAGTGCTACATTTCAAACTGCCATTTTCCTAACAGGTTAAATAGTGAGCATGCTCAAAGACTTGTGACCATGCAGAAAGAATATTTGCCATTTACTCATGTGGTAATTCCCAAAATGCTGGTCACTGCCTTGACAAAAAGACAAAGGGGTCGAGCATCCTTTATTTCTGTGTCCCCCCATTCCAAATCACCACTTTTGGTGGCATTGCATTTACCAAGCCTAACTCACAGAAACTGAAATTGCATGGGAGTAGTAGTTTTTTTCTGTAGAACTGTTTTTAAAGATAGCAAATGCTGTGCTCCAACTTTTGCTTAATGCAAGGATTCTCTCAGATCCTTCATTGTGCTGTGCTGAACAGCAAATCTTAATTGCCTGGGTCTGAAGACACACCACGTTTAGTTGGGTCCATTAAAAAAAGAAAAAAGATCTAGAAAGTGTTCCTTTTTTTCTCACACGACAGAGTATTCCAATTTAAAATGTGTTTACGTTTCTAGGACACACTCTCTCATCCAGGCATATGTAGATTTGTCCACCATCCACCATGCATAGTCCCAGAAAGATGTTAAAAAGTCTGAAAGTGTATTTAATAAGGAGGACATTTAAACCCACTTTTATAGTATTAATACTATTATAGTATTAATATAGGGATTAATATTTATATATTAGTTACCCCATTTTCTAGTATTAATAATGAGCAGCAATTTGGCCATATGACATCAGATATTGTATAAAAGTACAGACTGACAGCATAACAATATTTATTTTTTACTCTACTATTAAACAAGCAAGAACAATTAGAATGAGTTGTGTAAATGGAAAGTAATGAATGGTAGCATAGATGTTTTCCCCCTACATATTTTGCCTTAGAATAACTCTGAAGCAGGAGCACGGTATGGCTACACACAAACAAAATGCTACAACAGTGACACTGTCTGCTAACAGTGTGGGAATAAAAAAAAAAAAACTAAACCATTTAGCAACTCATGTGAGAACTTCACAACAACTAAAAGAAATCTAATAGTAAGAAATTAAAATGATCATTTTTATACTCTGTTTTTCTGAATTTACACCAAAACATACATTTGGATTTAGACTTACAAACTATAGAAGAAAAAAAATTTTAAACTTCTCAAGGTTTCCCTAGCAAATGAATGTCTCTACCCTGCTGTTATGCTAAAATTATGGAAAAGGAACTCAGCACTGTAGGTTTAATTTTGCCAAGGAAATAACAGCTCTCCAACTGTCAGGACTACATGCAGAACTATGATAAGCTGCTCTAAGAAATGCTTATTTTCATGTAAGAATTCACAGTAAATAATTTCTTCAGGAAAAATGAATTTGTGCTGCACTTTAGACCATCACTACGTCAAAGTGAAGAAGACAAGTACAAAGATGCACATTGGAAAGTTATTTTGAACCCTAAAAATATATGCAGACATGAGACAGACCATCTCAACAGATACTCTTGTTTCAATTAGCTGAACAGTCTGGATGGAATTTGTTAGACCAGTTACACTAAAAACTCTGCTCCTCTGTCACAACATGTTAGCAAGAACAACCTAACTCCTCTTATACAGTATCCTTGTGCTAAAGCATTCCTTCGAAGTTTCCTTTTGTTGTTGGGAAGGGGCAGACAGAAAAATTATTTGTAAGCACTCAGCAGCACAGTTTTTTTTTTTCAGCATCCTAGACAGACAAATCCAGTCAAGTTCATGAATTAATCTGACTAATAATGATTAATATGGAATCAAAGTAGAAGTTGCAGAAGTTTCTGCACTGCAGTATTTCTACTGCTACGTAATAGACCTAATTTGTGGTTTGTAAATGTGTTTGTGTACACTTACACACACAAAAATCTACTATTTTCCTCCTGGCTTATCCAATCTTTTTTTCTTTTAAAGGCTTAGTGACTAGCAGCACTAAGATATGTCTGGAAGAGTATTTATGTCACTTACCTTTTTCTTTAACTGTGTCTAGAGATGCACCTAAGTAGTCTTGTAACTGTTGTGGTTTCTGACCACAGAATGTCATTTGGTTTACAAGCCAAATAATTTTACCAGATAGGCTTCAGAAACTGTTTCATACATTGTTCTGGTGGCTGTGATATTTGACACTACTTAGGACCCTGCTTTACTCATGAGCAACTGGGAGCAAAGGAAACAGCTAACACTTATTTAATAAAGTCATCTTTAATGAAAAGCTCTAGTAGAGGACTGAGACCAGCTGAGCTGGTGAGAAGGAAAATAAAATCTCTTAGCAAAATATAACCCTCTTAAATATGAGAATGAATAGTCTACCCCAGAACTAAGAAGTTATACTACTGACTAAGAAGTTATACTGATCCTGCATTTTCAAATGCTCCTCTTATTCCACTTCTACAGCTCTGATAGAGGTTATTCCTTCTCATTCCATCATAAATCACAGAATTTCCACCCAAAGTATGTACATTCAGGTCTGACCTAATATTGGCCTTTTTCCATTCACAGAAGTTCTGGTCTCCTGAGGGCAAGAAACATTTTCTTGCAATGACAGATACTTCTTTGCAATCCAGTGGCAATAATGACAATAAATATAGCTCTTAAAGTCCTTTAATTGTAGTACACAGCTACATAGTGTGCATGGGACAGTGAAACTAGAATGCCTCCTGGAGATGTTCAGGTAATTTCAGCTAAAATGTTCCTTTTTCTAGAAATAACTCATATCTACTGGTCTCATGGTGAGTAGAACATGTCTCTTAAGGTAAAACCTATGTGCCACTTCTTTTAGCCAATTCAGTAGTATAATCAGACTTACTGAAAAAACCCCTCATATTCCCATCATATGTACCCTCTATATTTTTTTCTGAAATCAGAGATGTTGATGACAGGTTATGACTTTATGACATTTAGGAATATATTGGATCATCTCACTGTAATCTTACATTTAGAATGACAGAAATGCTAATGAAGTAAAATAATTAGCTGTTTCTTGCATGGCTATTTAATGTGAACAAAAAGTATGCTTAACATGAAGAAATAGCTAAATGTTAAGATAAAATTTGCACATAAATGAGCATGACTTTTCCCACCTTCCTTCACCCTTTTATCTGAGTGCTTTCCTATTTCCTCTTTAAAAGGGTTGAATGTTCTGTGACAGTTCTAAGGTTTGTCTTTTTTATGTTTATGCCAGTGTCTTTGCCTGAATTTTCCTATACACAGTGATGGTTTTTGCTAACACAGTGAACAGAATTGTAATTCTACAATACATTGTATTTTTACTATCAGGAAATTACAGAATAGCTTGGTGGACCATGTCTCTAAATTGATAGTGAGGACATTTGTTGGAGGTCAGTATGACTTTTTCTCCTTTTTGCTTGGAAATTTCAAGTGGAAAGCAAAATAATGGAAGTATTTAAACCAAAGCTGATTAATGATCCAGATGTTCACTAAAATCTATGCGTGTGATCTAATCCTTTAAGAATGATTACAGATAAGGTAATTTGTTCACAGACACAGTTAGTTGCTCTTGTCTGATAATGGTGCTTAATCTCCTTGGCATGTTAAATGCAATCCTGAAAATAACAAAGCAGTTATGACCAGAAAATACACTAACAAAAGATTAAGTATATCCATCTGTACAGAGGGCCAAAATTGGTTTTGATTTCTGTTGCTAGAAGAAATGTAAGATAAAAAAATGTGAATGAAGCCAAAGCAAAATTATACGAGACCACTCTCTTATTTCAATAAACAAAAAAATAATGCAAGGTAACATGTCTAGTCAAAAACAGATGCAGAATTGAGTTAGTTTATGCAAGCACTGTGGGAAAATAAGGTTATGAGCAGATTTGTATACACAAAGTTTTCCAAGTTAAAAAGCAGTTTTGAGTTTATAGTTTATAGTTTATTAAATTAGTTTTTTAAAATTAATAAATGAAATTTGAGTCAAGTAATCAAAGGATAATAATAAAAAATATTTGCCTAGATTTTTTTTCTCTAAAATAAAACATTTTAGAAAAGTAATATGTAATTTAAGATGTCCCAAACAATTAGGAAATTTAAAATTCTAATTTACTGGAATAGATCCCATAATAGTTTTTAATACTCAAAACCTTCTATCAAAATGGATCGATTTAATAGTGTCTTTAAAAAGACAAATTCTTCTTTGGGCACCATCTATATTATAGACACACATTAAAAATTACATAATATTTAGGTAATGGATTAATATTTATATAAGATATAATATATATAATATACTATTTAGATAATCAACATCTCCAATGCTCTTCCTTCTCCTAAAATCTACACATATACTCTAGAATATTTTTTCTGTTTTCATGAATTTTGGTTTGTGGAGTTGTTAAATTAAATTTCCCATATTTCAGTACACAGATACCATGTTTCTAGAAGCATTGCACATACAGATAGATTTGACAGATAAAACGCCTCACCATTGTTCTTGCCAGAAGGCAGAACATACGTTTCTGTTCCTTCCATCCTGGAAAAGGCTATATTATTGTCACTACAGTGCTTTTATTAACATTCCAGGGCAGAGAACAAGATGCTTGTTCTTTTTGTTTTGGTTTTTTTTTTTTTTGAGCCACCATTAAATAGAAGCTCATCTTTTTCCCTCTTTCTTTTCCATAGGATTGGAAGAGTCTATGATATTAAACACACTTTCTCCTCTATAAGAGGAGAGATAAATAAGAGACTATATAGCCCTGCTACAGTGTGATCAAAAAGTAATGTTGCTCATTGCTAAGATGAGATGTAGGTACAATGTACTGTTTTAAAGTGATTGATAATCAGAAGAAGAAAGAGTTTCATAATTTTCTCTTTCTCCTAAAATACTCAAGCTCAAGACCAAAGTGAAACTCTCCAGCCATGAAATTACAGCAGGTATTTAAAACAAACTTAAATCCTGGCACACCTCTTTAGTGGGAGGGACACACTACGATAGTGATTGTTCACTTTTTGAAAAGTGAACTTTCCTGATAAGAAACTCAGATAACATCCTTTCTCTCCCACCTGCCCACCCTAAGGTATCTGTCACTTTTTGTCTGTTTATGGACTCTTGAAAGGAAACAGATTTTTGAGTAAAGAGATGAAACTGGGATTTCACATTAGTGAAACAAGTGTTAGTAGTAAAAATGAAACAATGAAACAATAAACATTAACCATTTTCTGAGGAATTACGATAAAAAATTAAATAACAATGATTTGCTTTATTTCATAATCAGACATTAGTAATGTTTAATGAATAACACCCTTTATCTCAGTCATGTACAAAAAAATACAGTGGTGGTTATGTATGATATTTTTCCAAATCATCCTATTTCTCAGTGAGGAAAAAACCTAATTTCAGAGACAAAATAGCTATTCCAAAGAATTTCCATGGGACCACATATACCACTCTCTCCCATAAGACAAGAAAATGTTTTATGTCTGTGCCAGTTCAGTGATCCTGCTTCACAACATAAGTTTTGAGAACTGAGTAAGAAAGGTTATCACAAAAACCCCTTATCGGGAAAAAAAAAATCCCACAAAATTTTTTAAATTTTCCTAGACATGGTCTGTAAAAACCATCCCCTAGATATGGGTATCTGGAACTACTCACGTTGTTTCACAAAGCCTTTGATGAGACACATGGTCTCAAGAAGGACTGAGAGCTGTGTAGCAATATTTAAAATTTTCCTGTACCAACACTATTCTCATAGCTGGTGCGAATTCCAGGCACTTATCTGCTTTCCCAGGAGTCACACCTTCAGCTTGCATGAGCTGCCATAATCATTTCAGTATCAGTGCTGACTTCTAGCTAAGGGCTTAAAGTTTCCAGAGCCCCAAGGAAACATACCCCCTGCAATACTGAGGAAGTTGTAATCTGCATCTGCAAGGAAGACTGACTGATTTAGGCCAATTTAAATGTTAGAATGGTTCAGAGCCGGGATCCAATGACATTTGTATTCCAAAACTTCTGTGTTGGCTCTTGCATCCCTGCTGGAGGTCTCGTTGTTGAACACTGACCCGAGCCCCACAGCTGCCACAGCAAGGAGAAAAATTCAAAATGGAGATTTGGGTCATGGTCATGGTGCCATTGAGGCCCAGATGCATCAGTTGGTCACACAGACTGAATATGAGCTTGTTTACAGTGAGCAGGGAAGAACACAGCAGGGTGTTTATGCTAGCCATGAACTTGTCATTATGCCAGAGACTGGAGACCAGACAACGCCTGATTTGCTATAATGTCCAAAAGATATCTACCTTGGCATGAAGTTTGTCTTCACAAAGCTACCTATCAAAATATTTTGAACAAATATGAACTATTTTAATGATCGTGTCCCAGCTCAGCATTCTGAATCACAGAGCCATGACATTTCTTTTTAAGCAGTGGCACTTTCAGACTGGACTTACTGTTTTGTCCTATTCTATGCATCAAGATGATCATAAGGGAACAAGCCAAAATTTTAATCAGGACTGCTACTACTTATAATATATGTCTATATTATGCATCAAAACCCATGCAGGGATTTTTTCTTCTTTTACAAATGAGCAAGCAAAAAATCCCAGACACAAAAATTTTTCATTGAATTAGAACGTGAAGATAATGAAGGCTTTCAACTTAACAACACTCATTAACACCACTGAACGTGGACTGCTAGGCAGACTTTCTTCTTGCCTTTCATTTCACTTTTCAGTGTACTGATGGCCATAGTGATGATGAAAGACCCGAATTGCTTATCACCTATTGGAAAACTTGCAAAAGGCATCTACATTTTGGTACAATGGTGCAACAGTGTGTAGCCATAATTCTTCCACTGTGACCATCCAGGCCAGAAACTGTTCCTTTATGTTTTTGTGCCCAAAGTACCTGTCCTCAGGAAAGAAGCTTCCAGTTATTGTGTGGCAGCAAATGTGTCTACTGCACTTTCCAAAGACACTAGATTTAGTGCACAGCAAACACTAGTGATATTGTTTTGCACTTAGCCCTAATGCCAACATAAAAAAATGAAGTCACAGCTTAGGATAAAAAAACAAAATATCTGCTAAGCAAAGGAAACTTTAAAATGATAACAATTATCTTCAAATGAAAATCAATTTTAACACATTAAATGGTAAATATGAACCATTGAATTTATGGTATCAAATCTTACAAGTACAGAATAATAATTGTGGTGAAATAACCAATTTTGATATCTTATGTAGGTAGGCATAAAATATATATCTCTTCAGCAAAACACTTGAAGGTCTCTTTGGCAAAGTTATGCTGACCTAGAACAGATTGGGATCTGCACTCATTTTGTTCTGATACATGATCAGGAATATTGGACTTAATTGTCACCAACTAGCTGTATATCAGAGGCATCTGAATAATAGAGAATAATAATCTTGTATGATCTACAAGAAATGAAAACAATGTTACACAGGGAAGAATTGAGAAAAAAATTGAACAGAAATATAATAGTCATTGGGCAACTCAAAAAAGACAAATGTGTCATACATTTGATAGTGTAAGGGGATTTACAAGGTGCTGTACATGGTCATATGCTTTACAAAAAAAGAGTTATAATTTTATAGGTAGCTTGGCTTTCTGTTTAAGTCCAATTATAACTGAATAATATTTTTTGATCTAATACACACTTTTGTGAGGAAAAAGTCCTGGATATGAGTTATTTAAGTTTGCAGACATTTAGAACTGAATATATAATTTAGAAGATATATAATGAACACATGCAGGGTTTAGCACATTTAGAGGTATTTCAGGTATAAGTTTAGAAGAGATTTCACTTTGAAATAATATCTTTGTTACAATAATTTATCCAAACATAATGTGTAATTATATATGAAACTCAAATAGTATCTGTGATTATCTATTTAATTTTGATCTGTGTAATACTTTTAAAGGTTTTCAAGGTTTAAAAACTTCTGTTAACATTTTTGTATGACATTATTGTATAAGATGTTTAGTGATATCTATAATAACTGGTACACTTATATCCATGATCTTTGTATTCAGTTTCTGTTAGAAAATCTCCCCACAACCCCCAACCCCCATCTGTAACTATCTGGAAATAGGAAAGTCCGCTAAGTAAGCCTGTGTCAGCAAAATGCATAGAAGTATCTCCATTTCAGACAAAATGCTATGAACTAATTCTGCATAATTTTTTCCCAGAAAAAAATCTCTGGAAAAATAACTCTGGGTTGATGGCTTTAGTGCCACTTAAAGAAACAACAAATTTCAAAGAGTAGGTACATTGGTTGAAGACCAATGCTTGGTTGTCAGATGAGAGCTGTCACAATAATTGCCAGATTTCGATGATTCCTTCCCAGGTAGGTGAAAACTGCAAGTGGCGTGTAAACAGTCAGACAGTGAGTCATGCTGCCTCGAAGTGTAAGGTAATTTACTCCTCTGAGGTCAGCAAAAACAGGGTTCAAAGCTGATTCTATCTATCACTTCAGGATGAAAAATAGCTTCAAGCAGCAACTCACAGAGTTTGGCATTAGAGCTCCTACTGACTAGGGGCTGTTTTCAGGGAGATAAGGGCATCGTAACTCCCCTACTGTTGAGGCTGAATATTGCTTTACTGACAGTCTAAAGGTATAAACCCATTCTCTAGTTACTAATCTATACTGCAGTGCTATATGTTGAGACAATTTCATGCTGTGTGAAGGTTCTGAGAAGGCTTTATTAAATCATTTAACCATTTCTACAGCTTCAATGATATTGTCAATTACTTTTTTTTTTGTCTAACCTAACTGGTGTAAAAAAATAAGACAAAGAAATGTCTTTCATAAACACAATTTTTAAGGCTTAAGCAAATATGCAGATATTATATCACATAAAATGCACTGAGATCCATAACTATTAGGAAAAATATTAACTTCCATCAAAAAGGCTGTATCTAATTACATGGGCTAGTGCAGAAATGCTCAGAAGTGGGAATTCTGTTTATGCTATAGTACTTGTGGACATGAGATATAGAGAAAGGTTTTCATCGTGTAAGGTCTGCAGAATTTGGCTGTTTTTTTCATGAGCAAGGATAGCTTGCAATAGCTGAGGACCAATGCCTTAACAACAAATTAACTTCTCTTTCTTGTCTAGTTAGGAAGGTTTTCTTTACATCTTGCATGGTTTTGAATATTTAAATTTAAAAAATGGGTAAGCATCTTATATTCATAGCAATGATACAATTAAATTTCTCTGTACATTTTCCCATTTGATAGTACCTATGCACTAGCATGTAATTCATGTCCCTGGCAAGATTCCTATTTACCATAAGCAAAAAACAAGTCACACTATGAAGACAGAAGCTTAAATTGTTCCCCTCTTTGGTGTTTTACTGCATGATAAGCACCATTGAAAAATATATGACTGATTCCTACAGTTCTGTACAAGATTTGAAGTACAACTAAGGTAATAAGAATATGTTCAGAGGGATTTTGAGCTGTTCTCTACATTTTTTCAGACGTAGGAAACCTTGATGCTGGTCTGGTCCATGAGCATAAGATGGAGTTCTCTGCTTTGAAATGCTGGTGAGGAAATCAGGTACAAAATGATAAAAAAGATCAAGAAAAATTCCTTTTCCTCATTCTTATACTAGATGAAGAAAAGATGGCATAGAAGTTACAGGAATTTTGCAGCTGTAGGCATTGAGAAGAGATCTTCTCATTGGTATCCTGGAGAGTCAAAATGACTAGCTCATGAAAACCAGTATTTATTAGGAGTGAAGAATCACACATTGGTACAGATAATGTCTGGCAACTGCTGCCCATGACCCTGTTCCCAGACCTTCCTCCAATTTAGTTGTTAAAATTGGGTTGTGTTAGTTGATACATGGTGACAGAAGAAAAACAAGACTCTCCAGAAACAGACTGACATTTAAACCAAAACACACATTTGATCAGAGGCAAGTGTTTTTATAAGAGGCATGAAAGGGATGAAAAACTGCTGAGCTATGTCTCAGCATTAAATACTTGCTCTGATGAATGGGGAATAATGAGACAGTTGACAAGACTGAATGAAACACATTTCCATTTCCTAACCCAGAACAGGTTATCTCTTCCATCATAAAATGCCTGTGACATCAAATGTTTAGTGATGATAGAACTTTCACCTCACAAACAGAAGCCCTGCAAACCTGCTGAGATGTCCTGGAACAGCCTAACAATAACAGTTAAAAATAAGTGGCCACAATCTATCAACAACCAATCACTTAAATTGATGCTGTATTTATAAAAAATACCACGAGAATAGGATTTTTAAAATTAAAAGGTTCAGCACATGTAAACTGACTCTGAAACAAATTTTTGGCAACAGCATTACTTGTGAATATTCCCAAAACCTGGGATGTCCACACATTAATAGAGGAAATAGAAAGCACATTTGGATACCTGCATTCCTGGCTTGATGCCATCAGTTCACGATCAAGAAACTAGGAAATCTCCCATTAGAAATCCTAGCACAGCATACAGAAAACTTAATTAGAAAACCAAAACTCATTCCTATTTAGCAAAACAGCAGGAAAGTGTATGGAGACAGAGGTGCTACTCTGGCATGTGTGCATCAGTATTTAGGAAGAAAAGGGTTTGTTATCTATTTATACAGATGCGGAGAAAAGTGGCAAAATGAGGTAAAAATGAAAACTTGCTTCATGCAGTTTTCACTAACTTCCATGGAAAAGATCCATATCCAGTAATGACAACTTTACAGAATTTCAGTAGAGAAAATAATAAGGCTGTTAGTTTAAATGCTTAATTAGTGAAATGCAAAAACAATGAGCAGTGTTGCAAGCCAGGAGAAGAGAATTTTTCTTGGAAGCTAAAACCAAACAGCTGATAAAACTCCTGTTTTAATTACATTTAATTCAGGAAAGATAAAACGCGGTATAGCTATAGCTAACTAGCCATGTGTCTTTTTCAGGTTGAAAACGCAGCTTTGCACAATTCTCAGCTAAATATTCAAGTGATAGAATAGATGTTTTACCCCGAGTGCATGATAATAGTGACTATAAGCAAGTGGCACCAGTTCAGCTCATATCAAGCAGCTTTGGAAAATCCTTCAGTGGTTGAATTGGGCTGAGCAGAGTTTGGAAAGAAAAAAATGAAACATTACCTACAGTGGCAGTCACTACCACTATCCTAGGGTTGCCTATCCTCAGGGACAGAGATGGGTAGGACAAGACCTTGTTTTCTATCCCGGCTGAGGATGACAGCACAAGGAGGACAAGTGCCAGATAGATGATGCATCATTAGCCTCTCAATCAACACAGCCCGGTCTCTCAGGCACAGGGCAACAGGCTGTGCCTCATCACCACAGGCTGCTGGTTCCCTTCATTTCCTTGTGCTGGGCTGAGCACACGGGAGGAGACAGGACACTGCTGGGAACACAACCACGCTAGCCATGCTATGTCACACTCATTGCAATCAGCTCAGAGAAAACAACCATGGCACTGTCCCTCTGCATGTACTTGACCTACCAACAACAACATATATAACTGAGTAATTAAAGAATAGTAGGAATCTTACATTTTTATCTTCACACTGTTTTGATGTTTCTCATGTAAATTCCAGAGTATGCAACTCTGGTTTCTACCAAGTCCTTTATCTCTTATCTCTCTCCAAATCTGGTGTGGTATTTTTTTTTTCCTTCCATGTAGCTTTATAACAGAATATTTCATTTGTTTTTAAACTCAAGGAAATGAACTTTTCATTAAAATCATTCCCCAAAAGGAAACTTCAAAGAATTTTGAAGGATAAACAAGTATCCAGCAGCTAAACAGCCAACTTGCTTCTAGTATTTAAACACAGAACTGCAAGGAGCTGCAGACTTCAGTTTTTGAAAAGATAAACTTTTATTTTGGTGGAATCTTGCTAACTCTGCATTGGCAGGACATTTCCTTTGTTATTCCTAGTTCTTACTTCTGTGAAATTTATCTTAGTTTCTTACAATGTATCATTTTGATCAAATAAAAAGTTGGCAGGATATAAAAATTCACCGAGATGAAAAGGCTTTTATAACAAATAGAAAATGAAAGACGTTCTAAGATTTTTGAACATTTTTTCTTGTCTTTTCTGAATAATATTATGATTTTTTAATCAGTTCTGCACAGCTGAAATGCACTGTAGAGTTAGAAGGAATACATTCTTATGGCTTGATTAAACTGAACATAATGAGTAGGGTATTCATTGTACTTAAATTTGCCTTACCAAGAAAAGAAATAGGTCTGTACTAGCAACAGACCATATGTCATGTGCCACAAATGTTGTCACCACAACTTTTTTGTTCGTTAGCAAAATGAGATACATGTGAAAGAAAATTTTATAGAAACTTAAGGTTAACGTATTTGAGATCATATGATGTCCCTTCTATAAAAATATATATTTTAAACTTCATAACAACCAACAAGTGCCCGTTAGATCACCATCATGTCAATTTAAACTGGTCCTTAATTATATATTCATAGGATCCTATTTTATATCATAAAGTTTACAATGTGAAGGGATGATCTTTTTTCCAATGAATTGCACTTGACATCCTTGGGCCTGGATTCTTCCCTTGCTGCAGCTGGCAAAGCTGGTATTATTAACATTCCCCTATTCTTCTTGTCACACAGCCTATTTTCAGGTTTACATCAAGTTTCTGGTTTATAAAATGTTTTATGAACATGTTCTATTTGAAGTGTCAATTTCAATAATTTCTTTGGTGTTTGGAAAAATATTTAATGAAATAAAAAGAAGCATAAACTGTTCCTGCAAAGAAATACTAATGAAAACACATATTTTTTGCCAAGGAATTTTTTTCACAAGTGTGCAGGCTAAAGTTATCTTAAAAGGGGGTTTAATCATCCATCACCTAAAGTTATCTTAAAAGGGGGTTTAATCATCCACGATTTTGAGTAATAATTTCAGTGATTTTTCAGCATAAAAGTATTTCAATTTGTTTGAAATTACAAAAATGAATTGACAATCTTTTGCAATCTAACCATGATAACATACTTAACACAAAATCAGATAGTCATAGCTAAAGCAGTCCAGATTTATTGGTGAAACAATTTAATAGAAAGAGCAATTTTCAGAAAATTGATCTTTGACAAGTATTTAAATTTTCTCTTTGATCTAACGGTGCAAACCTTTCTTCTTCCGACAACCCAATACCAGCTAAATGCATCCATAGAGTCGGTTATGCCAATTCCCTCAGCACACTCAATTCTTTCATTGCACTGCAGCTCTCATGACACACTGCAATCCTTGACTCTTAGAATACAGCAGAGAGATCAAATGACTGTAGCATAACTGTAATGAGTCTCAGGCAAAGTCAGAGTAAAGATTCCTGGTGTCACTTATGTTAAGCTGGGGGCAAAGCTTCATTTGCTTCTCACGCTAATCATGAGTGAGAAGCTATTGTCATCACATACTTACAGAGTCATTACACCAAGACATAAGAAGAGATTTATAGCTAAGAATCTGTGTAGTTTGCACTGAAGAACTTACATTTGTTGGGGTTTGTAGGGGAGAGGAGGCAATCAGCCAATATTTAATTGCTCTCCTTACACCATTTGGGCTTTCACTTTTGAGAGTATAGTGACTTCTGTGCTTTTTGGTCTGGTACAGAACAACCTCATTGACAAGTGATCTCACTGAAGGACCATCTCCTGAGAGAAAGGGCACCAAAGTATTGGGCTTAAATGAAACCAGGAGGTCTGAATTTGACAGCAAAATATGCTATATTAATCGTATTTGGCTTCCCACCTTCCTCTATTTTTCATGGCTCATAATTGAAACAACCTCTTAACTCAGCAATGATTTATCAGAATGAATGGGGATATGTCAAGATACTCTTTAGAGCTTGTCAGTAATGATCTTGGTTAGAGGCAGCAATCAGTGTTGAGCAAAATGAAGTTCTTTACTGGTTTCAGAGTAAGACATATCCCACTTCCAATCTGCCATTTTAAAATCACTGTAGTGATGCACTACTTAGCACAGAAATTCAAAGCTCAAAAGGAAAGGATCAAATCTACTGCATAAGACTTGAGAAGATACGTAATACAGTCATTTTAAATAATGTAGCTCCTATGCAGTTTCTACTCAGTAAGTATCTTGTTGCAGGTGTCCTTTATTCATATCTCAAATTTTATAGGCTTCATTTACTAATGTGAAGGTCTTGATGTGATTCAGCAAAGGAAATGGGAATGTGGAAGGCTATAAAGCATTTCAGCTTTAGCCGCTGGTAGACACTTACTGAAAAATTACTGAGCGATCAGGTTTATATAACAGATATATTCTAACATTTTGGGTAATTCACATTGTTGAGGCACCAAGATTAGATGGGGAAATGGATTCTGTACTCTATTGCTGGGCATATGAACAAACAGTGGAAATGCCAAAATGACGAATGCTCTCCCATTCATTTTACATACTTTAATTTGCAGAAAGCTACAGAAGCCTACATCAGAATTTCCAGCAGGATTAGCTTAAGGAAGGTTGAACAGAATGATTCAAACCCCTCTAAATATTTAGCAACTTGAATATTCTCTGATTATTTTTAGTGACATATCAGAGTTTCTACTTTGAAAAGGCTGGAAAACTGTGTAGATGAGTTTTTCGTATGTGACTTTGTCTCCCTTTTATGCACAGCACCTTTTAGCTGACCAGATTAACACTACATATTATCCTGTTTAAAATATATTAAAAAAAAAAAAGGAAAAAAGGGTAAGTTGTAATCTAACAAGGCCAAAAGACAATGTGCATTGCAGGCTTGCTCACTCAGATCACAGAGGAGCCATAGCTTCCTTCCATTTAGGTTTGCAAAACCAGCATTATGTTTCTTGCATCTTTATTGTGACATACAAAAGGTAATTGTATATCAACAGCAAAACTCCTTCAGACTTCATTGGGGCTATTTTTTATTTCTATCTCCTTATGGTTTTGGCACGTGCTTAGAAGTTGAAGTCCTATTTCATCAAAGATGATAGTTTTATTTCTCAAAATTCCTCACTAAGTTTAGAAATACGACTCTTAGCAGGCTTCTTAGTATTTTTCCATGTAATTTAATTACTTTGATATAGGTTTAAAACAAACTGTGGTAATAATTTGTGATAGAGCAAATAAAATTTATTACAAGCAAATTGTGATAAGCAATACTGCAGGAAAAAAAACCCTTTAGTGTTCTCTTTTTCGAAGAAACATTTAAGATGCTTCTGGTGTAATTCTTATAAAAATATATGTTCTTTCACATAAGTACTCTCATAGAATGAGTAGCATTGCCTTTGTGGGTAGGTGTTCACTATTTTGAGTATGGATAGCAAAAGCCAAGTCCAAAAAATGAGGACAAACCAGATCAAACACAACAGGAGTGACTGAAAGCGCTTCTTAATTTTGAATTTCTTGGAGAAAGGCCAGGCAGTAATTAGATTTTCTGAACATAATTTCCCCAGGGATTTCAATAACTGCAATACAAAAAGCTAATTAATGTTTCAATACCAAAATTCTATTTGGCCTTATTTATATAATACACAAACTGACTATGTTTAACACTTGTATCATCCAAACTCTAAAGGGCAAGAACTAGAGTTCTTCAGGTAGCTGAAAATTCAGTCTGCAATATTTTTTTTTAATTTTAAGCAAATTTAAAACCCTAAATGCAAAAAAACCCAAGAAAACCCCCAAAAAACCAAACCAAAACGAACCAAACAAACAAAAACCCCCAAAACCTCAAAAAAAACCCCAAAAAAGATGAGATGAATTCTCCTTAATATCTTTTGTTGTATATAAACTCATGTGTTTTGTCAGTCAGTTTTTAATATCCTGTGTTACAGTGCTAAATGTTATGGTGGGCATAAACAATAAAAAACTGAATTACAAAGAAACATACAGGGTATTTCTTTACATGCTTATATGGCTCATATTTTTTCCTTCTTAATCATGATTTTGATTAAAAAGGTTACTCTTGACTTCTTATTTTTATAAATTTTTAGATCTTGATGTATGATAGCATAACAGTGAATGTTTGGTTTCTATTGGGCTCAGATTTTTTTAGAGCTGTCAATTATTTATGAAAACGTACAATTCATGTATGTCATATTCATGTATGCACAAAAATGGTGTAGAGCTCTTTTTCCTCTGTTATTTAAATTAATCTTTGATAAAAAATATTTAAGGACACTACTTAATTTTTGAACTGTAATTAAGGGCAATATGTGGATTATCAAAAGAAATGAACCCATCTCGTTTCAAGATATTTTGTGCAATTTGTGTTACTTTAGCTCTATTATTCCATGCATTAATCTCTACAGGTCTTTGCATGTAAGTATTTTCATGGGCTAATGGAGCATAATAGACCCAACACTCATTTATTGAAGGGCCTTTTTTCATCTGAAATGTAGTTTACAAAAAACCAAAAATCACAAAACCCACTACCTTCTTCTCCATAGCATATTCATTATCAGATCAACACACGCTACTAATTAAGTTAAATCTGACTGCTAAATAACTCCCAAAGAGCCAATTGATCTAAGGTACTATGAACACATATTCATTTCTTCCTATACATCACCAGCTGTTATTAATTAAATTCTAGTCACTTCAGACTGCAAGTTTGCAATAATTGCCACTGTGGAAACACTTGTACATAGCAGTAAGCTCGGCTACTACTGCTGATATCGACAGTCACCAGGATATAGATAGACACCACTGTGTTTATTTCACTTTAGAGTTTGTGAGATGTTTAGAAGTATGCGGGGAATTTTCAAATTTGTTTCTTGAATGTTCAAAGCTTTGTTGTAAATGCCCGTGAAGGGCAGAGCTAAGTTCAATGTCCCTTCTCCGAAGAAAACGTCTCCTCCCCGAAGGCGCAATGCACCTTTTGAAGCTCAGAGGAGGTTATGGCAGGAGAAGGTGATTCCTCCCTCTGCAGCAGCTCCTCTCAGCTGGCTGCTCTGCTGAGGTGAGGGCTGAAGTGATGCTTACAATCTCCTTCCTTGCTACCCACCTTCCACCCACATCTACGGAGCTTCTGTGGGCTGATGCTTTGACAATGCTGCAGTGCAAAGGCTGTGGGTATGACAAGGTATTAGGAGGAAAAGGTGTGCCTCGCACCCACTTCGCTTTCTGTACAAATTAATTGTTTTTAATTAGTAATTGCAGCAGGAGGTTCAAAGAGATTTTCATTACAGACAGTGAATGGTAGTCTTGCATGGAAAAGTTTTGCAATCAGAGTCTTCTGGATGCACTTCCTTGCCCACTGGTAAGAGTGAATCAGTCTCTCCTGAAATCAACTATATTTTCTCAGGCTTCAGTCATCGTAGTACATGTAGGAAAAATGAAAATCTTAAGTTCTGAAGTATTTATAAGCCCCATGTTTCAGTGGAAATGTGGATAAAATCTGCATATTTCCAGAAAGAAAAATCCTTAAATTTTTAATAATACACTTCCAGTACATTGAATCCTACACAGCTAGGTGGTATAGGTATTTTAATTATTACTTTATACATAAAGTTTTACTTTCCTTTATTTTGAAGGCCATTTATGAGGAAGAAAAAATTGTTGAGAGTGAATATAATACCTTTACTATCTTGCTGATGAAGAAAAGATACATCAAGGACACAAGAAGAAGAAATCTAACATCTCTACAAATAAACATCTTTTTTCAATTCTTATTGTGTCCATGAAAAAATATCAGTGATATTATGAATATTTGTAGGGTGATGTACAAGTATAACTTTTTTCACAAACAGCTTCTGGAAGATTATTTTCTGTTTTCCATTACTGGTATTTAAATGTAGGACTATAGCCATTATTAAAAATTAACTTTGCTCTATGGAAAATGATGGGAAACAAAGGCTTGTACCCTTTAATGACTCACCCACTGAATGCACAGTTCACCTGCTGATTTTAATTTATGTGATAATTCACAAAACAAAGCATCTAATGTCCTTCATCTATATACTGGATTCCAGTCATTTTAATGAAAATATGTACTGTCACCTTGCATTGGGTACTCTTGTTTGTAAGCAGTTTCCAACCTCCTATCTGAATATAAATTGTTTATGCAAACAGATTATTAAGAGAGAACTAAAACAAAATCCTTAAGGCCTATAGAAATAATACAAAGTGCTATGTTTACAAAAGGTTATTTTTAAAAGGTCTACATTTTAAATGTAACAATAATTACATTTTCCTAAAAGATACAAATCAATTTCATCTTAAGAGCAGTGAATCATCATCATCAAGTTATGGTAATTATAGCATTTAAAGGCTTTAGCAAATCTAATCTTATGAAAGAAAACCATAGAAGATGATTTGTTGAAGGTCTGTAAGTTAGTTGAGTCAACAGTTCACATATATGATTTGCCAAGCAAATTTACCAAGAATAGCTCTTCTTCCTAGAATTACTCTGTTTTAATCTTGCAACTCATATAGCCACTTTATGTAGATTTAATTAGGCACCCTGAGGTTGCCCAAATATTTGCCCCATCTCATTGGTAGAAAATACTAAAACAACCTGACAGTCATTAGCTACTGAGAAGCTACATTGAGCCAAATTGTCTATCCAGCTTTATGTGGTGATTCTAGAAATAATTTTCACCATTTGTTTACAAAATGACTAAAAGAAACCTGTTTTATGTAAATTTGGGCATCCTGCTGAGGATCCTGACAACTGATAAATGAAATGGAGAGAAAATAACCAGTGCAAATAAAAAGCAATTTGCATGAATTCTGGTAAAACGGAAAGAAGCTAATGGGTATGGAATTATAAGCAACTTGCCTTGTAAACTGTAGATTTCTCCAACGCTGTTCTGCCGGGTGATGTGATGCCAATATGCACTACGAGGAAGTGAGATCGATTTGGATAAAGTCATTGGTTCAGACAGACTGGTCTGGAGCTAAAAACCAAAGCAAACATAAATGGAAGGTCACCCATAAGCATACTTGATAAACAATCGCAAAACTGTAAATTGAATCTATGTTGTCATGAGCATGACATTTTCTGAATTACCACAGATTTTACACTACCCTTTAAACTGTGTTACAAGCATCAGCACTGTGAATCCTCAGGAAAAAACTGCAAAAGTGTATCTGGGTCTATAGGTTCATTAGCAGAGGTTAGTATTAGGACATTAGAATATGTCCCTATTTATCTACAGCTATTCTTCTTGCTGTCAGGGTTTTGCTATATTCTTCTTTATGATAATGATAGATTAACATATGCCTGAATTCTAAAACCCCTCTGCAATCACATTTCCTTTTGGTCATTTAGCCTGCATATTGGATTGAATAACCAGAAAGATGCTAACAGTGAATCTGAGACAACCAGCAGAGAATTAGCAATGGAGACTCATTAATCTCCTAATCCTTCTTTGAAGGGGAGGCATCTCATCACCAGTAGCAGACTCCAGCTTCAAGAACAGATTTTCCTGGTCTGGGGGACTTTGTGTGACTCAATTTGTGAATTGCATGGTAAGTGTCCCTGTGACCAAGAGCTACAGCACAGAAACCTGACAGGAGAAATGTCAACTTTATTAAAGAGATCTCTGTCTCCAACAAGCTATTGATGTGATTAAAGACAAGACAACACTACAGAGAAAAATGAAAGATGAAGAATTGTGCATTCTGGCAAACTCTTTGGATATTCCTGTTATGCTTCCTGTGTCTAGAAGAAAAGAGAATGCACCTGCAAATATTTTGTATCTCTGGCTTTACAGAATATAAAATGTGATCAATAATTTTTGGGATCTAACAAATCACCATAACGATGCAAGCATAATTTTCTCAGAGGATGTCTGAAAAGATCAATACTGAAGGATCAATTATGTCTGAATATTTAGAATGAAAAACCTCTTAGTTTCAGGGGAGGCGCCAGGATAATACTCTGAGAGGGTGTGCCTGGAAATTCATTTGCAGAGAGTCCAGCTACAGAGCATAAGGTATTAAAGGTTTGGATCATTTACTGCAGGTGTAGTCATTAGTTCTTAGGGATTCCTCACTGAGAACCATAATGCCAAATTTAAAAGTGTCCTTTTTAACTGTACAAACTCATATTCTTCTGTAATTTAAATGTCTTCCTCTCCCCAAAATAAATCTATTTTGAGACAGTATCCACCCAAACATCTAAAATGATTTAAATTTTAAGTATTAACACAAACTAATGCATAGAATATATTTTGCTTCAGATCAATCTGCTGTAATTACTTCTGTTGTTGTTTCCTTGAGAATTGTCATCAAAATAACTCCCAGTCTACAGCTAATGTCTTTTCTGCTCATTTACAACCAAGTATTACATTTCATTTGTCACTGGTGCAGATCATCACTAGAAGCTATTTGATATGAAGTAAAGAGCTTGCAGAAGCATTCAGTTCATTAAAAAAGAAGTTTGAAAGCATTATCACAAGAATTCAAATTTTAGGTAGACTTGGGAATTTAAAATATATTGATATGCAGAATTTCTTTTATTGTAGAGATCAGGACAGTAATAAACCCTCTATATTATTTTACCAAGTTCGTATAGCATGAGTAATAAGGGTAATTTTGCCAAAGAAGAAAATTACATAAAATCATCTAACTTTAGTTTATCAATGATTTATTCATTATTTATTGACTCAAAAGGTAAATCAAAGGCAAAATCTTTTTCTTAGTATGCATTCTGAAAGAAATAATTCCACTTTGACTGCAGTTTATTATCTCAAAGCTAAATCTACAGACTGAATGGAATACTTGGTTAAATGCATCATTACTCCTGATCTGAGCTGACTAACTCTTGCCTGATCTGAGCAATAGTGATGCAGAAGAACTTTATTTGCATACATTAGAGATCTAGGAGAATAAAAAAAAAAATCTGTTCTCATTATAAAATAAGGTAAGAACTGCTCTAATGCAGAAGACTGCAATGCAAGCATTCACAATACTTTGTTTCTTCAGATTCTCTATCTAAAGAACAATATCTCATATCATCTTTTGGGTAAGAATAATCACCATATGCTAACTGCAATAGGGCCAGATGAACCATATTTCTCTGGAGACTCCATAGAGAAAAAAAATGCAATTTCTAGTTTATTACAATATCATCCTCAGAAAGAAAAAAAAACCCCAATAAACTTAAAAATAAAATATCAATTTTGTTTTTAATTTGAGACTTTAAAATGGAAACATAAACCTTTGGATTTGAAGACCTTATTATCTTGTATGTCATATAAAGGATGATAATATTAATCCATGAAATTATTTTTACTAAATAATAGATTAGCATCAGCTATAATTTTTCTTTTATTATTTATTATCCATATAAAACTCACATTGTTGATCAAATTTAATTAACAATGAAAGAATGCTTACTTCTACAAATTGCTGTTAGTAAAAATATTCCTGTGTTCAAAGAAAATTGAATAATATATTGATAGAAACACATTTTCTCTGGAGAACATTTCACATGCTAAACTGTGGGTGTTTCAGATTAAAAAAAATGGAAACCAAGGTGAAGAAAATACATAAAAATATCCATATAATCAATTTTTCATATATTACTAGATGGATCTTTGCTATATTAATAATTACAAGTTAAACTAATATTTAAAATACAGAGATCTACTGTTTCAGAATCCCTTTTCTGCAGGTGAAAATTAAATTCTGGTAGCTAACAAAGTTAAAATAGAAAAAACAAAACAAACAAACAACTTGTATATCAGAGAAGATTAAAAAAAATGTTTAACTGTTAAAAAATTAGACACTCAGGTTCAAGACCTCTGGTGTTCCAGACCAGTGAAAGAGAACACATTTATAAGGTCAGAGACTTTGTCCTCCATACCCTTCCCTTCCCTTTTGTCTTTTTACTATGCCTCATTAAAAAACAACTGGCTTCTCCTCTACACTTTTTTGAAGCAGCTAATGCAAACAGAAAACTTTTCACTGTGGAAAATCAAGTAAATAACCTTTAATTTTTCTTCTTTTCTCAAAGCAGGTAGACCATCCTGCCCAGATTTATTATGGTCCTTAATTTAACAGAAACGCAACAGTTAAAAATGTATTTAAAAATTATTTCACCTATCCTATAAGGCTGTTTACCATGCAGAAAATTAAAACATCATCTCTGAGTCTGGATTTCTTCTTACATAACAGGCCAATATTCAGCTGTTGTTTCCAACACCGACACATTTTTCTCAGGAGCTGGCAAAACAGGCTCAGATGCACTAGCATCAACTGTACAGAAAGAGCCCATCATGACAGAGGTAGCAAAGACACACAGAAGAAGTAAACACTTCTCTCTGGGAATAAATTTGAGATGATTCTGCTCCTCTACTTCACTCTGGTGACATCCCACCTGGAGTACTATGTCCAGCTCTGGGGTCCTTAGCATAAAGACAGGAATTTGCTGGAGCACATCCAGAGATGGGGCTCAAAACTGATCAGAGGGCTGGAACACCTCTCCTGTGAAGACAAACTGAGAGAATGGGGGGTCAGACTGGAGGTGTTCAAGGAGAAAGTTTCAGGGACACCTTATTGTGACTTTTCTGTACTTTATAAGAAAGATGGAGCAGACTTTTTAGCAGGGCCTGTTTTAACAGAACAAGAGGTAAGAGTTTTAAATTAAAAGAGCATAAATTTAAATTGGACTTGAGGAAGGAATTTTTTATGATGGGGGTGGTAAAACATTGGCACTGGTTGTCCAGAGAGATTTTGGATGCCTCATCCCTGGATACATTCAAGGTCAGGTTGGACTGGGCTCTGAGCAACCTGGTCTAGTTGAAGGTGTTCCTGCTCCTTTGCAGGGGGGTTGGACTACCTGGCCATTAAAGGTCCTTCCAACCCAAAGCATTCTCTAATTTCACTGAGGGTTGTTTTGCTGTGTTGCTTCTATGTTCTGGTCTTAACAGAGGAAAGTAAAACCAATACACCAAATTTGACTTGGCTACAAATATTTCTCAAATCTGATGAGACTTCAGGAAATAAAAATACATAACCTAGACTTTTTTTTTTTTCCCAGCTTATGAGGTATAAAGTGTGAACAGAATTAGAACTTAGGTGAAAAGGAGAAATGCATACATCAAAACCATATTAACTTAGGGAATTTTGTGGTAGGAATATAAAAACCCCAAATATCACTGAAGCATTTTTGTTATCTGACAGGAAACACATAGTTGTTAGGCTTCATCGATTTCCCCCAGAATCTGTCTGATAAAATATCTTTCATACAGTGAACATTACATTTCTTTCCTGTATCTAGATCTAATATCCAAAATATTGAGATCTATGAAATTTTTGCTTTTCCAGTGACAACTTTATTATTCTTACAGGTCTATTTGATTAAAATAGAAATTAAAAAAAAAAAAAAAAGAAGTCTATTAATGTGTCACTGTAAGAAGTTTCCCATATTTTTCATTATTGTTCTTTTATGAAAGTCTTAAAGAGTAAATTTTCTTTTAATTCCCATAGGCCATCTCCATTGACTTCAATAGATTTGTTACTCTGATACCAATAATGAATACAATTCCAAAAATGGAGCCTGTTAACTGTATTAGGGTTCTGAGCTTTGATCTTTTTAGCATATTATTCTCTCTGCTTTTTTTTTTTCCATTAAAAAGTCAAAACACTGAAGGTGACAGAAAATACATTTGGCTTGGGGAGACAAACTGAGCAATTTATAGTTCATTCCATATTTTTTTTTTAGTCTACAATAAGAACAGTTTGCTTTTTACAGATATGCTCTGAAAATAGGTTAGTTTATTATGGATAAAACCCTCTGTCTCATTTCAAATTCTCATTAGTGTCTTTAAACAAATAGCAAGAGAACTGGGTCATAGAAGACTAACGAGAGTTGTAGTCTAGAAATATGAATTGAATATCATTATTTAGAGGGTTTTTTTCTTTCTAATTCTAAAGAAGGTTACTTTGTATGTTATGCCTTGAAGAGAAAGAGGGATTAAGAAATACATTTTACCTCACAAGTGTCAATTAGCTGACACAGAGTAATTTCACTGGTATCCACAGTAAAAAAATTACTAGAGCTTAAGAATCACACAGTCTAGTAGGTAGCATCAGCTCACATATCACCTGAGTTAGACAAAAAACAGGAGAAATGTTTTTGGGTTTTTTAAAATGAGTTTTCTCATTTTCTTATCATGAGCAAAAAAAGGGTAACATGTTTGTCTTTTTTTGCAAAAGCAGTAACTGTTGTCCTGGATTCAACTTTTACGCTATGACACATAGATCTATTTTACAAAAACAGTTCTCATCCAATTCTGTAAAGCAGACTGTTCCTTCATCAGCACAGGTTTGCCCATGTTTCTTTTTAAATCAATTCTCCTGCTCCA
Source organism: Chloebia gouldiae (assembly GCA_003676055.1). NCBI lineage: Eukaryota > Metazoa > Chordata > Aves > Passeriformes > Passeridae > Chloebia > Chloebia gouldiae. Next base: position 14,674,302 of record QUSF01000001.1, read on the forward strand.
AGCAATTTCCCAATTTGTCATTTTGAATTCTGTCTCTTCATTGCTCCACTTCCACATTGTTATAAATGTAAGATCTGGAAGTGTAATAACTAGACTGAGCCTTGACCCTTCTTTGGAAATACTTAATAAAACTGGATGCAAGATACAGTCCCATTAAATAGCAGTGAGAAAATTCTTTCCCTTGGTGATGTGTCACTAGTACTCTTTAGTTATAATTTTTCTGTAGCCCTTTTTTCATAATCACTTAACTTGTTTAGAACACAGGTTCATTTATATATATATTACTTGGACTGAGTTAATTATTTAAATATGTCTACTATTAATATAATAATTTATAGGTATCATCATACTTTTTATTTGCTATGCACGGCTTTATATTTATTTTTACAGTTTTATCCAGCTTGCTGTTCCTAATGGGATACATATTGGCAAACCCCCCACTGATATATGACCTCACAAGTCTTCTGAAAAAACTTGGAGCAAAGCTACCTGTAAAAGTAATTTCAGCCTTTATAATATATTTCTAGCGTTAAGGTTTTCAGTAGCAATACCAACCTTGATTTTACCTTTTGAAGTGTAACTTAATCATTTATGGACAAAAAAATTAAAAATCTAAATAGCAACACTGCTTTATGGTGCCAGGGTGGGTGATGATTATTCTTTGGTGATGGAATAACAATGTGAATTAATAATAAAGCAATGGTGGAAGAAAAGTATTCCGAAGGGAGATTCAAAGGGGCTGATTGTTTTTTATATTATTCCTTGTCACACTATGAAGAGAGAAATGGTAGACTTCGCTTTTTTTCTGGTGGAAGTGTGTTGTTTTTTACTTCTTTTGCTTTTTCATTCTTCTAAAAGAAGCTCATAATAGATCAGTGTTGCAAGACAGAAGGGATTAATGTTGGAAGAAAATGAGATACATTTTACAGTGTGTTGGGATTATATATCTGTTGAATGTCAGTAAGGTGAGTGTTTTCATCATTACTCCGTCATAAAATTGTGGGTTTGTTCCTTTTGTGAAGGAAGTTCCCTGGAAACTATAATAATTAGTGTGAGGGTAGAAGCTCAGGTTCTTACATTTTTCAAAGGTTTGAGCCATTTTGCTATACATAAGAAATACTTTATCCATTTTTCATTAAACAAAACCATTCACTAATAACATGGGAGATAATGCCAACATGGAAAGAGCTGAGATTATTTCAAGCCTGGCTATACTGCAGGCCTTAGTGGAAACAAACACAACTGAGCAAATTTAATTTTTTTAAGAAAGACATGTATGTATATATAAATATATATATGCATGATAGATAATCCAGTATTGCACAGAAGTTATTTGCAGATATTGATTGTCCTTTCTGTTGCTGTGAAATAGGAGCCAGCTATGTATGCTTGCAGCCCACGCCTGAGTGAGCAGATAGAAGGAAGTGATTCTCCCTCTATTCTGCCTCGTAAGACCCCACATGGAACTCTGCTTCCAGCTCTAAGAGCCCCAGCACCAAAAAGACCTGTTAGAGCAGGTCTAGAGGAGGCCGTGAAGATAATCAGTGGGAAGGAGCACCTCTGCTATGAAGACAGGCTGAGAGACCTGGGGCTGTTCTTCTTGGAGAAGGGAAGGCTTAATCTCATCAATGTTTGCAAATACTTGATGGGAGAGCTCAAAGAAGCCCTCTTTACAAAGAGTGCAAAGAAGGCTCTTTATAGTGGTGCCCAGTGACAGGACCAGAGACAATGTGCAGCAACAGAAACACAGGAGATTCCCGCTGAACATCAGGAAACATGTTTGCTGTGAGGTTGAATAAGCACTGGCAGATTTCCCAGGAAGGTTGTGAAGTCTGTCACATTGCAGATATTCAAAAGATATTGGGACATGGTTCTGGACAACCAGCTTCGATGGCATTACTTGAGCTAGGGGGTTTGGACAAGGTGTCCCTTCCATCCTCAACCAGTCTGTGATTGTCATTTCCAAAATTATAGAGGAGGTTTTACTGAATAGAGAGAGTCCCAGATCTGTCTTCTGAACAGGGTAAGGATAAGTCAGCTGAGGTGGAAAACAACAAACTGAAATGCATCAGTTAGAGAGATCAAAGAAAGAGACCATCAACAAAGACTTGTCTTCATCATTTGGAGCAAATTTTTTCTGGGTAATTCAGTCTGAGAGTAATGGAGTTCCAGAAGTGGCTCTTCTATGAGGTTTGTCAAGCCAGTACTAAAAATAGTGAGGCTTGCTATCAGTGCTGACATACAAGTCCTTCCTCTGTCCTCATTCCCCTGTCTTTCACTCTCATTGCTCTGCTGAGTACTCTTTGCTTTTACAAAGCTACTAGAGTCTGACCTCAACCTGAAATGCTCTGGCAAAGTCTTCAAAGGATGAGATTTTTTTCATGCATTTACTTGCCAAAAGATATGACATATCTTAAACAGATATTTGGGACACTTGAAGTCTCAGTATTTTACTTGAGACTACTATAATGACAGCCTTTCTGACCTCATAGAAGTTTTCTTTAGAACTGGTGTGGTAGAAGCCATGCTATGAAAAAGTCTCTTGGTGGAGAACAGACTCGAAAACCTCTCTCTAGCATGTGGCAAGAAAGGTGAAATAGGGATGAACACAGACTGTCCCCAGTTGGGACAACCCCGCTTGAATAAATTTGGGGCTGAAAACTGGATTTCTAAAAAATGCTGCAATCTATATTCACTGTTCCCTGCACAGTTATTTGACTTCCATTATTCCTGATAAAGCAAATTACTTGGACCTCCTGAGATCTCTCCAGTTTTTCTTCTATTGTCTAAAACAAATCAGTAGTTTCCAATTACACATATTTGTGGAAATCACATTTCTTTTAGCTTCTTCATTTCAGGATACAGAAATTACTGACCAATGAACTTGAATAAAATGTCAGGAAGACAATTTCCTCAATACTTTCTGAAACAGCAATCATCAATAATTTTTCATGAATATTCCTCATTAAGCTTATCAGTGCATGACTCCAGTATTCAGTAACACACATAGTGTGGCTGACCTCTACTTTCTGACATTTTCAGAAGTTAGTTTTATATGTCATACAAAGACATTTCAATTAAAAACAAGAAATAGCAAACCTAGAATACATTAAAATCACTACTATATAGTAAGTCTTCTCAGATGACTCTTTAATATCTTCCCAAAAACATGGTTCCCTTCTGTTAACTAGTTACTTTTAGACATTTGAAATGCATCTTGAATCACACATACTGGGGCTACTTATATATATATGCAATGCACATGAATGTAAATTATTAAATTTTAGCTTTGAAACATACCTTTTTTTTTGGGGGGGGGGTGGGGAGGGAGGTATATTCCTGTACATATGATCACACAAGTAAACACATTAATTTAATTTAAGAAAATCTATTCATTAATAATTAAATATTTACTTCAGGAGCTGCATGGCCTTTAATGAGTTTTTTACAGATCTAAAATCAACTGAGAAGCTGGTATAATAAAAATAAAGGGCTATTCTTTTCCACTATGTGTCCTGGCACACAGGGATTACACCATGATCACATATATAGATAGATACAGCCAGAGATTTCTTGACATTGTTCTTTTAAAATTGAAAGAAGCGATCATTAAAAAGCAACGCATACACTTCTAAATAAAAATATATCATGTATATTTGGAAGTATTTGGGGTTTTGTGGCTGAGAAACAACTTGTAGTGAGAGACATGATTCTATGAATCGCAATTCAAATTTTTGCTTAAAGAAGAAAGAAGCCAGTGAAATTTTCGCTTCCTTACTGATGTGTATTTACTAATATAGTAGTAGCAGCTTCAAATAAGGAATTTCAAGCCTTTTCAAATCCATAGCTGCTATTTAATGCATTTGCCTGTTTCAGCTTCATAAAACAAAGGAAACAGAATTATACCCATTGCCACGGAAATCTGTAACTCCGTTGCCTTTTTTCCTTGTAAAACAAAATGTATGGAAAACTGAACACCAAACAATATGTGGGAACACATGACAGAAATATCATCATTTTACAAAGGTTTCTACAAAATGTCTCAGGTAGTAGCAGTTGCAACTTTTACCACTATATTCTACAAGGAATGATTAAGAATAATGAAGAGAAGAACCTTTGCTGATTTATCAATAGATTTTGAATCACAAAGACTGTAGAGATGTGCATTCAACAGCCAGTCATATGAAACCATATGAATCTTGCCTGGCAGCTGTCTTTATGGAAATAGATTCTGACAGACTGAATATGCTATGAGACTAGCAGCTTTTACTCTGAGACAGTCATAAGAAATAGAGAAATAGATGTTTCTGCCATAGCATGGAAAGTCTTCATTAATTCCTTGCTGCTGAATGCTGCAGAACTGAAATATTTTTGAAAAATCTATTCTTGCAGTTGAGATGGAACAGTACTTCATTTCATTTAACATCTTCATCACCAATGTGGGCAGTGGGACAGAATCGACTCTTAGCAAATTTGGGGATGACATCAAACCAGGGGGAATAGTCCAACATCCAGACAGGAGGGCTTTTATTCAGAGGGATTTCATCAAAGCAGAGGGAAAGGCTGACAGGACTGTCATGAAGCTCAGCAATGAGAGATGTCAATGCTGCAACTGGGCAAGGGCAACTGCACACAAGTACAGTCTGGGGACTGACTTGCTAGATAAAAACTTTGCCAAAAGGAACTAGCTGTCCTGGTGATAATGCGAATGACCGGCATATCTATGCAGTGATGGAGGCTAATGACACACTGGACCACATTAGCAAAAGCATGGCCAATATAACTGGAGAAGTCACATTTCCTCCCTATTTGGCAATTGAGAAACTACATGGGGAAGCTTAGCTATGTTCACAAAGTCTTCAGGTCTGGGCCCAGGCACAAGAGAAACATCAAACTGGAGAGAGCCTAGCAAAGATCCTCTAAGAAGCAGAATGTGATCAGTGATGCTGGATTAAATGTCTGAAGTTTATTCACCAAGAGAAAGCAAAGGCTAAAATAAATCTAAACCCATTTTTTTTATCTCTCTTCTGAAAAATATGTTGCAAAGAAGACTGTTACCAGAGATGCACAGTGAAGGGCCAAGAGTCAACAGGTCACAAGCTACGGCAAGGGAAATTTGAGACAAACTTATGGAAAAAGTCCTTCTCAGTGTGAACAGGCAAGTGCTAGAATGAGCACCCATAATCTGCATCATTGGGGGTATTCAAAACTTGACTGGATAAGACCCTGGCTAACTTTATCTACTTTTGATGTTATACCTGCTTTGAACAGGCAACCGGTGAGCTGTCTACCTTTCCAATGACAGTATTTTTGATCCTTGCAATGCCTGTTTTTAATCCTATATTCAATGGAATTGAAAACTTGAGAGCTAATGAGATGTGCTGTGCCATTGAACCAAACTGACATTTTGCTGACTATAGAAGCCGCATGTCTTTTTTAACACAGCTACTGTGGTCAGTGAAATTATGTCAAACCAGCAGTACAGGGTCTACAGTCCCTACTACTTCTTAACAATTCTCCTCAGCTAGATTTCTGCACAGCTGATAAATAAAAAATAAATGCCATGGCTGGCATCATATAGTATAAGAACAGCAACCCACAGTTGAGAGAAAAAAAGAACGTAACTGATCTCTATCTGGATAGGCTCTTATAAATACACATTGAAAGACTGCATGTACTTGCAGTACAGGAAAGTTTCTGCATATCAGATATGGCTTTTTAAGATACTCAGTATCTCTTGTCTTCAGTCTAAACATAATCAGAGAAATGATAAATAATTTTCACATTAAAATCCTTGTCATCTTTATAAAAAGGAACAAAAGTGGAGAGAAAACACAAAATTAAGGCACAGGGTGAACTTCACCTAATTTTTGTCCTACCAACAAGTACCTGATGAGGCAAAGCACAAAAAGCACAGGTGGGAATTACAAAATAACTTTAGAGCTGTTATGAGAATTTTTGATCCCTTCTCAGATTATTACTTTTTATAATTCTCCTATTCTCTGAAAAGCACAGTGCCCCTCTGTAAATCACCAATAAAGAAGTTTTCTATTAATCAGAGACAAAGCCTTAACTATTCCCTTGAGTAATATAAAGAACTACTAAACAGTTACTGCAACAGAGGAAGGGCTTGCTTGACAAGAGGCACAAAATAATGATATAATTCAAAAGACTGATGAAAACCATGTGAAAAAAATATTTTTCAGAATATCATGTTTCTGCGAACAACTGACTATGATTCAGGATTTTTGTTATTTTGTTTTTGTGCTGGGCCTAGCATACAGCAGATTATTCTACGACCTTGGGCAATTCATGTACAGCTGAGTTTGGCCTTAATCTTTCTGTGCCTCATTTTACTCATTACTATTAATATTATAATAATACCTGTCTCCTGAGAGCACTGGATAACTTAATCAGCTATTATTTTTGCTAATAATAATAGAAGCGCTATAGTTGCTTCATTTTATAAGAAACAGTTTTCTGAAAATAGCAGATATGAGATTAATACTAAATTAAGCCCCCTGGTGAGGTGGTTTGAGGATTATTTTTTAGTAATACTTAAGTCAACTTAACCTGATTCTCTGTTGAGAGAGTTCAATGACGTGAACCTACCAGCACAGTTACACAAGCGAGCTTGTTTGAAGGCACACGATACAAAAGAAAACTTCCCTTCCATATTAAATGCTTCCATGAGGTTAGTTAAGGGGAGGGCTGGGCTTCAGTCTGACATGAAACAACCACCACATAATTACGGAAGCTATTCCTAATTTATAGCTCATATCACCCACAGCATTTAGCAAGCAGAACTGCTAAACAAATCATCAATTTTGTTTAGAGAAAAGTTCTTTGGCTCTTAATTTCCTGCATTTCTGGAAACAAATATGAATTTTAGCCTGACAGTAGCTTTCCAACTACTTTGTTATCTCTGTAAACATGCAGTATTTTGCAAAGCACAAGAAAAGTGGAAAAAAAAATTACAAATTTGCTCATGTCACCAACCTTCAAATCCTCTTATATTCAAATGCAACTTTGTAAAGTTGAAATAAATGATATCTAACTTTTAAGAAATAGCTCTTTAATAAGAGCCCAGAAAGGTGGCTACAGGGATTTTTAAAGTGCTTAAATGCTAGATTCTCAGGAGGGTTTGCATCTTTGGATTCATTACCATGAAATCATCTTTGGCCTGTTGCATTCAAACAAGCTAACCAGACCATGGTGACTTAAATAGAATGTACAGTGCAGCCCAGCTGCATGCAAACATGTAACTGAGGTGAACAGGACAGGGAAAAAAATGTTCATAGGTTTCATCTATGCAGCTTCAGGATGGATTCATAGGATGGAGCAGGCTCCATGCAGATAAAAAATTGCAGCATCTCACTTGTGAGACACCTATGTGAAGCTTTTCATATAAACTGTGGCTGAGCTCATAGTTTATATTAGCAGGAAGGCAGATTTCAATCTGCGTCTTAGGTAGCAAGATGAACAAATAGTTAAAAGAACATGGCAAGAATATACAAAATATTCCAGAATTTTTTAAGGAGAAAAGAATGAGAGTAATTTCTTGGTAAAGGTGCCCATCCATGTCCTAAGGTACTTGGGATTTAGTCCATAGGAGAGATTTAGTGTACCTTTTTGCATTCAGGATCATCCAGCCCTATGGCTATGCATAAGAGAAATTTCAAAACTGTGTTAGACAAAGGAAGAATTTAATTTTTCCTATCATACTCTGAATGAAAATCCTCATGACTACTATCATTTTGAAAACATTCAGAACTCCAGGGCAAGTTTCAAATGGCAAAAAGGCATTCAAATTACATCACTAGGTACCAAAATATTTAACACACTCTTATGTAAGGATTTCCCAGCTCTGCTCTCACCTACCCACACAACTTACCTACCCACCCCACAAACCTTTATGTTGTCTGCAGTGTTTTTGACATGAAGGACAGCTCTGTCCCACCCCCATCACTTTGTAGGAGCAGCTGCACAAACCCTTCGTTGCCATAGTAAAGACTTTCCCTATTCCATGGTTTCATTCAAATTCACAGCAAAGATCCAGGAATGCCAATCACCTAGAGTTCCTTGGAGAATCTGGACTTTACACCTCATCTTTACACCTCTTGCTGACTGCAAGGTGCCATGTAGGGGCACAATGAAACCCTGCAGTTCACAGAGGAATAGGGGTAAAAAAGGTCTTGACTTGGTAATGAAAGGATAAATAGGAGACTAGTGGCTGTGGAAGTTTGAATTTCTTAGTAGCATTTCTTTTAGAAAGTGAATGACACCTTCGGCATAGTTTCTTAATACTGCTGCAATATTTGGATGTGACTAGTAGTCCCTGAAAAAATACCAATAAAATAAGTCTACATTCAAGACAATATTTACTTTAAAATCAGGAAATAAAAGAGGTCTAATTGAATGAATCATTAACAGTCTGAATATCCAAAAATTTCCTGCTTTCTTATAAAGTGGTGAATGTTGAAAATAGATTTGCAATATAAATTTAGGGATTACCTCCTCTGAGTATACACAATTTTCTGAGCCTGAAGGTTAACAAAGACTGAAAAAAATCTAAAAAATATTCTCATAGAAATCAGAGTAAAGATTTTATACTCAATGTCATTATATGGTTCATTGAGAAATGAACCATGAATCTTATGGAAAATTACCACTACATGTGGGAATTAGGTTTACAAAACTAAAACCAAAAAGTACACAGATTCCGACTTAAGAGAAAAAAACACAAAACAAATTCAAAATTCTTAGTGTTGTTAATCTTGTCAAAATATATAGATAGTCTCAGACAGAATAACCACTGGAGTGTTCCACTTTCACTGTGTCGCTGTTAGAGTGGACACTAGTTAGCATTTCTTTTCTGGGAGGATGGTCAAACATTGGAACAGGTTTCCTAGAGAAGGAGTCAATATCTCAAGATGGTCAATCTTTAACAGGCATTTGGATAATGCCCTTAAAATTATGCTTTAACTTTTGGTCAGCCCTGAAGTGATCAGGCAGTTGGACTATGTGACAATTGTAGATCCTTTCCAATAGAAATTCGAGAATTCCTATCCTATCCTATCCTATCCTATCCTATCCTATCCTATCCTATC
>QUSF01000001.1:14683421-14740105 GCA_003676055.1 Chloebia gouldiae
CCTATCCTATCCTATCCTATCCTATCCTATCCTATCCTATCCTATCCCAGAAATAAGGTTCACAGCACCCATGAAAACCAAGTAAGCAACTCACCAGCTCTGTATTGCAATAAAGCAGCCAGGTTTTTACAGGGTTATAAAATTTCTAGGCACAAATTATACAGCAGCACCAACATATTTCAGGGAATTACAGAACAATATTCAACTAAGTATGCATGAATAACTGACCTGAGGCTGTGCTTTAACTTGCATAAAGTACATGAATTCATGAATCATCATATGTATTCAGAATCTCAGTACTTGAGCTTACACGTAATTTGGAAAGAGAAGAAAACATACTAAAAGACCAATGTGTCATGACATGGAAACATCTTTGGATGAGCTGTAGAATTTTCTTCTCCTGTTTCTCCTTCAGGAATTGAATCAACTTAAACACACTTAGGCAGAATTACAACACAAAAGAGTTTTGTTATACTAAGTAAATTACAGTGGTGAAATTAAGCCCAAAAGATATTAAATTGTATTTAGCTAAATATTCCATCTATTCATATATTCAGTAGCATCCACTAGTATCTAGTAAATTCCCCTACTTCACAACTTGAAATAGTAGGTGATAGGCACACCATTGCAAAAAGACATCAATAAAACCTGTAAACGAGTCAAAGCTCTGAAGATGCAGTGGCAAATGTAGAATACCTCAAATTGAAGCCATCACATTAAAATTTAGAATATTTGATGTGTTTGTTGATGTTTGATCCTGTAATGTTTGATGAGTATGCATTTAGCTTGTGACCAGGTTTGAAACAAGTAAAGATATAGTACAGACTCACAGCAAAAAAAAATTAAAAGTTCACTAATTAACTCATGTTGTTATTTCCTCCAGCCTCCCAGTTGTTTTTTTCCTGTTTCTAAGACAATTTACATTAATACTTTTTACTCTATTTACATTTTTATTACTACTGTGTCTGACAATACTGTAATTTATATTTATCAGACCAGTCTTGTGAAATACCTTCCTCATCCTGTTCCTTATAAGAAAAATAAAACTACTCTCAGTCTTATTTCTTATCTACCTTCCTCTTTGACATCTTCTTAAGTCCAGTTTCATTGTGTGATATTTGTCTTCTTTGGTACATTCATTGTTTCCTTGCTAATCATGTATTTAAAAAAATAATACATAAACTCATTGATATTATCTCTTTTTTTAAATAACAGAAATCTATCATGATGACTCTTTCACTTATATGAAGTTGAATTTTAAAGACAAGACTTATAAATAATGAGAATAAAAATATACAGATGCAGTGTTTCTTAAGGGTGTTTATCTTCTGGGAAATGTTAAAAAGATCACAATCTAAAATGGCTTTTAGCTCTGCTGTCTAAAGTAAAATAAATGTTATAGGAAACTTCCAAAGATAATAAGTTATGAAACTTGGGCCATTATCATTTATTCCTGCATTTATACTTCAGTTGTACTGATATTTGATTAAGTTCAGCTGCCTAACATCAACTCCAGTGCTATCTTATTTAGGCTTATTGTTTTACATATTGTAAATTTTTATTCATTTGAGAATACATAATAAGTTTTTACTGTCAGCTCTTGAAGGAAGTAATTGGTAGAGCTACAAAGGTATAAGTATTCCTCAGAATTCCTCCCTCATATATGTAGTCCTAACATAGGAAATCTACAGCTCTTAACCTCCCATTTTTTGCCCTTCAACAACAATGAGCCCAAAAGCTACATTAGAAGTGTTTTCAGTGGAAGTTAAATGGCAGAAGATCAAAGCTGGCATTAGAAATGAAAATCAGAGATTAAAATTCCAATACCATGTTGTCATCCTGGTGTAGAGGTTAGACAGACGAGTGCTGCTGAGAACAACTGTTCATATGCTTATGTGTAAAAACCATCTGAATACTGATTCTTTAAAAAAAGATCACCAAACCCAACATCATCTCCTGATGAAAAAGAGGAGGATACTCATTCTTCTTTTAGATGAAGCATTTAGGAAGGATGAATTATTCTTTTACTTTCTCTCTTCAGGACAGGACAAGTGAGAAGATCCAATGGTTTGCTGCTGCCTCTGTAAGGTTCGGTAAACCTGAAGAAGCCTGCTCCTTTTAGGTAGATAGGTTTTTTTTTGGTGGGTTGTTTTTTGTTGTTTTTTTTGGGGGGGGGGTGGTTTTTTTTTTTTTTTTTTTTTGGTCAAACTAGCAAACTGAATTGTCTCAGTCAGATAAGCCCCTCGGTTAGGAGAAAGGAAATGGAAGGAGCCTGCAGTCCAGTCTGGGGACTGGGGAGGGGTGATGGAGCTGGCTGTCAGACACCCAGACATGCATCTTCCATGTTCAACATCAGACTACAGCCAGTGGGGGGATACAGGTCATTCCTGAGGCTTACGCTTTTTTTTTTTTTTTGCACAGTAATTTGAAGACAAACAATCTACTTCTAAAAGCTACAGAGAATAAAACCCACCCAAACAAACAAACAAGGGGTCAGAGGGCAGAGAGGAGGGGAGGGACAAAGGAAAAAAACCAAGAGGCTTGTTCAGGTGATAAAAGGAAAGTTGCTGACACTCTCATGTGGGTAACACAATAGCACTAAATAAAAGCATGTAAACAGAAAGTCTGTCATTGTTCTTTTTAATTTGTTAGCTTGGAACTAAAACCACTAAAAACCACTGCAATATTGCCCACTCTCCCACAAAACAACTGTGAAACAGAATTATCATCTGTATTACAGTGAACCATTGAAAAAGCAAAGACTGAAAAAAGTGAATATACAGGTAACAATTTCCATGAAAAGAATTTCAATTTAAGTACTAGCATTGGCCCAAATTTTTTATTGTCCCAAACAAAGCAAGCATAAAACACTATCACTCTGCCAATGCGACATTTCAAATTCAATCAAGAAAACCACCTGAGCTAAATTAGATCAATGTCCACTTTGCTGAATTTTTTGAATAAAATCCAGTCTGCTTTGATCTCAGTAAAACCAATAACCAGCTCGAATCCACACTCATGCCAGTGACTACTGATCTTATATTTCAGGTCTTTCTTCCAGTGTTATAATTCAAAAGAAGATGAAAGTGTGCACATGACTGCCTGCTTAAACTGACTTGGCTTCTCCTGCTAGAGGTGGCAAAGAGGCAGATTTGGTACTGTACAAGCTGCTACAGAACATTTTTGCTTCCAGCCCATGCACTTTCAAAGGTAATGGGAAGAATTAATTTCCTTCTCATGTCTCTCTCTTATTAACAGTTATCCAGCATGTTGCTTGGCCTGAGCAAAAGATTTTTTAGCATAAAAATGAATTTATTGTTGAGCATTCTGAAACAGAGTTTTTGGATGGAAGGACTTCCATAAACAGAATAAATGTGTCCTGTAGCTCAGGCACAGGCCATACCTAAATACCTGCAATTGCCTAAAGGCACTATCTTTATTCTTCTGCCCTAATTTGTTTCTGGGGTTTTGTTTTGCATATTTTGTACTTTGGGTTTTTTGTATCTGTTTTTATATTTTCATGGTGATGTACTTTGTATATTTGCTTTGAAACGTAATCATAATCTATGTAGTTTATCAAGGTTGCTCTGGTAAAAAAATTCACTTTAATTTCTTTTATAATCAGTATTCATTTTTTTTACAAGATTATGCCACTTTTTTATATTAGATATTATAATCTGGCAAAATTTTCAGTGTGTTCATTACTTAAAACCTATTAACATTTAGGATGGAACATAAATATTCACAGGAGTCCTTTCTAAAAAATGATTTCCAGTGATTGGAAGAAGTAATGATTGCTGTTACCTACATTTTCTTTTTCTGTATTGTACAATAATGGATATAGCATTCACCTTTATATACTTAAAAAAAATCTCATATCTATATGTATGAGATAATTTTTAAAGTATATATGTATATATATATGTGTGTGTGTATATATATATATATATATATATATATATAAGATTTAATTCAACACTGTTAAACTTGAGCTGCTCATTACAGAAAGGGTCAGGAAAGAGCAAAATCCAAGTACAGATCTACAGATAAAAAGATCAAATGTCAAGCTTTGGGAAGACCCACTAAATCCCTGATTTAAAATATTATTTTGCTTGTATTTCAATTTCAGATCTTATGGAAAAAATACACATAGTTGTTTGGTGAAATTGTTGGAATTAGATACAATAGCACTTGATAAATGGAATGTAACATGTACTTAGTCTATTTGGTATTTTAGGTTTTGTTTCTAATATGAATAAAACTCAGATGTCCTAAAATGTTCAGCACCGTACCGGTCAGAAGCAGCATAGTTTCCTAATCCAAACTAACAGTTTATATCAGCTGAAACACAAAGTCAACAGGTTTATCAGCCTTTTTTGCACAGCCCACAGCAGCCTATGTGAGCCTCTCCTGCTCTCCCTGTGCAGATCCCAGCGCAGCCTCGTCCAGGAGACAAATACATCACACACAGCGTGGCTGATGAGTCACTTCTGTTTCTCAGCCTGCTCTCACTCAGAGTTTGATATTACGTACCATATGGCCACAGCCTTCATAAATATGGTTTCAATGAAGTCATCTGATGGCAGAATGGAAATGGCTTTGTAAAGCAGCAAAGCTGCTAATTGATGGGTGGAAGAGCTGAAAGTGATGGTTCTGTAAAAGGAAAATCTTGTATGATCCTGGTCTAAGCATTTATTACAGCAGCATGAAAATGTTCTAATTTCTGTTACTGATGTAGACAGTTTAAAAGCAAACACATTATAAAATAATGATGTGTTTTTCCTTTTCTCCCATGGTTTAATCATTTGCTGCCCAGCAGAATGCAATGATTTTTTGCCAGCAGATCTAGTTCTTCACATAGCCTTCTATTTATTCTACCTTGAGTTGGACTTTCCAGCAACTGCTCCTTATTAATCTTGATTGTAAACTCTCCTCTTCCTGCATTTCCTGCCCAAAGTTTATGCACCTCACCTATTACGCACAGGCTCCTACTTTTTCTAATTTTATGGAAAAATCCATCTTCTTTTTTCTTAAAGCACCGAAACCAGGCCTTTTTTATGGCTTCCCAAGTCAGGTTCTCATAACAGACATGCAAAGTCTGAGAGGAACATTCAACACAGCAGACTTTTGACATGGAAATATTTTTCTTGTTTATTTTTCAGCGAATAAAGAAAATTGTGTCTCTGCTCAAGGTGGGGGAAGTTGGGATTAGATGATTTTTAAGATCTACTTCCATCCCTTAACATTCTCTGATTGGTTCTCTGACTTCTCTGAGGAATAATTAAGGAAAATTGAACACTTTCAACTTAGGTTGAAAGGGCGTCTTATGTTGGTCCTTGCAAAAGGCTTTGTCTCAGAAGAGTGAGAAAAGTATTTTGACATTGGTGGAATGTGGGGGATTAATCCATATAAGTCATGTTTGCCTGACTAGAGGGACTTAAGAGTGTGGATGAGGAAAAGAAGGAAAGGCCACAATTATCCTGAAATCTTTGTCTACAGATGAAGATATGCAATCATGGTCATCTCAGAAGAAAAGCATGAAGACTAGGTTCTCTGGCCTGAAAGTCAGCTTTCCAGAACAACCATTAAAGACCATCTCTACTTCTAAGCATAAAGGGAGAGGTTTTTTTCTTGCTGTCTTAAAAGAACTCCAAATATTTCCACAGTAGTCACTTAAACACAGCTTGTGCAAACTGGAAATTCTGAACACAAAATAATAAAATTGCCCTGTTTGAACTCAATTGCATTGCTAGCTATAATGTAGGGGAAGTAATTTCTTTCAGGGGTTAAGAAAACATGTCTGCTGTCACCTACAAATGTTTATACTGTTTTTTTTTTTCACCTGTGGAGCCACGAGGAGCAATTAAAACTCATTCATCAGTAGTCAACACAACAGCTAAAGGTTTAATCTTTGAGGAACAGAGCCACAATTTCAGAGAAGGTGAACATGGATCTCTTGTCTAACAGTATCCTCTATTCCAAAAAATCACCCACAAAAGATCATTGTACAGAACACACCAAGGATCCCTGACCATGAAAGTACATAAATCTGAAACTCTGTTTTGTTTTAGCCACACAGCTGAGACTATCATTACAGTTGAATCCACTGACTTTGGTTTATTACCAATTTTTATAAATGTAAAGACTTTTGATAAAAGGACCTTACCCTTGCCTTCTGCTCCATTTCCATCATTAATCTTTCATGCTGCTCAGCTATTGCCAGTGTTGCAGAATGGACCTTCTGATATATCATTTCTCCTTCTCGTGTTTGAAAGGTGAACAGCCCTTCTCCTGTGTCACACATCCTGCAGGGAAAAAAAAAAGAGTATTGTGTAATTTTTATCTAACTATTATAAAAAATGCATACCTTACAGTAGCAAATGTCAACTTTAGAGATGTAGTTAAACTCTGAAATTCCAAACAAACATCTGCCATTATTTTTACCATTGGAGAGAGACGTATTCCAAGAGATGGGCAGAACTTCATTAACATATTTTTAAATTCAGTTTTAATCATCATCTGGATGGTGAAAAAGAAGCTTTAGCATGGAATAAAAACGAGAGGTAATAGAGTCAGTTATTTCTGTCATTTTTCCCAAATGTCTGCACCAGTATGTGGGAGCTAAATTTAATAATTTTAAGTAATTGATGCCAGAAATGTGTAGTACATTGTGACTTTGAAAAGCTGACATTTAAAAAGAATACTATGGTTAATCACTACAAAGATGGTGTATTGAAAGACAGCATTAAAAGTGTTAAATTATTACTACCTCTGTCAGTATATTTATGTGAGACAGCATCCAAATCTATCCTGGTAATCACAAAAGCCATTCAGTCCATTTGAAAATAAGAACAGTTCTAAAAGAAGATTAAATAATGAAAAAAAAATCCCTCCAGAAATAAAATTTGCTTTCTTCTTTTGAGAGTTATCTCAAAATTGCTGTTACCCTTATCTGTGATATCAGTGTGGCACTATTTGGAGAAAGAAGAGTGGTACATAGTAAATACAATGACCAAAAGGTCTGGGAAATACAGGAAATAGCAGTAGGAAATAATGTTAGATTGCTGTGTGACCATTACTTGGAGAATGTACATGTTCTTAACCAGTGGTGCAATTCAGTGTATTTATATTAGTAGTTCCATTATATTCTCAGTATCTGATTTACATATTTTTATAGACTACTTGCAGCTTCAGAAACTGAATTTAAAAAATCCTTTTTATTTGGTCTGATACCTCCTGTAAAGCTTTTCAGTTACCTATGATAGAAAAATATTGACATGAGTTACTGATGCATAACATGCATCAACAATAGAGCAATTTTGATTTGCCTTAAAACATGAGATTCCT
This sequence comes from Chloebia gouldiae, assembly GCA_003676055.1. Taxonomy (NCBI): domain Eukaryota; kingdom Metazoa; phylum Chordata; class Aves; order Passeriformes; family Passeridae; genus Chloebia; species Chloebia gouldiae. The sequence continues at coordinate 14,690,769 of QUSF01000001.1, forward strand.
TTATTGTTTTGGATGTTTACATTATTTTTAAGGAAACCAAATTTTGTTAATATCCCAGCACCTTCAGCATGGTCCCAGAAAGCCCAAAACTTACAGAATTAAAAAAAAAAAAACATAGAAAAATGTGTCCCAAATAGTTCAACATTCAAATGGGTTTTTAAATATTATCTTTAGAATTTGCATCCATATTCTGTATGATTATTCATGCATTAAATTTTACAAAAAAAATCCCATCAAATGAACATACAGAATAGTCACATATTATTTTAATAAAATAATAATTTAAATATATGTCCTACTATATTACATGCATATACACAATTATACTGCAGCTTTTTGAAAAGACAATACTTTTTTTCATGAGACTTATCTTTTTGTCAAATTAGAATATGGCTTCCTAAACAATTTCATTAAAAAAGTTATCTTGTGCTATATAAGGTACTACTTCAGCAGTTGCTTCTGATTTCAATGTTGACCAATGAAAATAAAACCTTATTAACACTTACAAAATCTTTTCCTGTTCACTGGAGGATACATGCTATTGTTAGCCTTGCACAAAGAATTTATGCACGTTTGTGTTTGAGAAAAACAGAAAGTATCGGAGGCAGAAACAGGAAACAGAGGTGCTTCTGGAAAATACCTGGTGAAAATATTTTGTAATGTATACCTCAGTTGAGGTATTGAAAATAAATTCATAGTCTTAAGAATACATGATTAACAATATTATCCATAATTCTGGAATAATACCAGTCTTCTTCATTGAAAAATATAAATAAAATAAAATCCATTTTATAGATAGTATTATTTAATCAGTGTAAATAGGATGTGCTAATTAAGAGATTTAAAAAAGAGCTTTTTGTATTAAATTCCAATGGAGATCAAGATCCCTGCTGTAAACATTTAAGATATGTTATATCCTTAGACAGAGTCCTCCAAAGAGCTTCTGGTGGAAATAAAATGTCCCCAGAGTTTTGTGACATTATGGCAACAGCCTTTCGGATCCCTCAGGGCATCATATAGCCAGTACTCTGCTTTTGTGTAAAGAGATCTTAATAAAATTCAAACAGCGTGAAATGGAAAGTCTGGAAAAAAGGATGGGGTTTCAGAGACTGAAGGAAAATCGGATCTTTTTGTTGGTTTCAGAGGATGAAAAATCCTACAGAGATAAAAACAAGGAAATGGGGAAAAAAAACAGGCAATGAGGCATGATTGACATTGATGCCTGTTTTCACCGGGCAAAGCCCAACCACCCGCACTGCCTGCCAGAGCAGGGTCTGTCCCCAGTGCAGGCTGGCACTGCCCTGGCCCCTCACCCACTGCCCAGGACACTGCGCTGCCTCCCAGCCTCACTGGGGTGGACGTGTCATGCCAGGGTTGGGAAGCCACTGCCACCATCCTCCCCGTGAGGGCTTCCCTGGCTAATGATGGATGGTATGTGCACAGCTCCTCAGAATTGGGAGGTGAAGGAGAATTGTGGGCATCATTTTTTAAAGTGTTGAATTCCCCTAGCTCGACTTGAAGTTTAATAGGACTTAATGCCCCAAAGAATTAAGTAGTTGTTACTTGGCGCATCTGAGCCAAGTGAAAGCAGCAAAAGTTGTTAGCATAAAACTTTATTTCTTCCATTTAAACTTATGAATAATCTGTCTCCCAAGGAAATGAATGCCTTTGCCATAGCAATGTTTTTCCTGTTCATCTCCTCAGAGCATTATTCGTTTTCTTTGAAGTGAAAATCTGAGTTTAGACCCTCTAGTCTAGTCTAGTCTAGTCTAGTCCCATCTATTTTTCTGTTCTATTCTATTCTAGTTATAAACCAAGATGAGTAGCCTCATTAGGGTTTGGTTCAGTCTTTCTAGAACAAGGAAACATAGACTAAAATAGAAGTGCTCCTAAGAATGATAAAGATAGGGACAGGGTGGTCTCTGAAGCTTAAGGGTTTTGCCATAAAAGCAAAACCTTTACATATCTGGCCAACAGGAACAGACATGTTTCCATGAGCTGAAACAAGACTTGTCTTGTTCTATTTATAGTCCAAACAAAGTCAGTAGGACAAAAAGCTATTATCTCTATGGCCCTTCTGGATGCCAGATAACTGTCCCTATAAAGCTCCAATTTAGGAGGTTTAGTCTTGCTAATGTCTTGCTAATTTCTCTATATTCAAAGAATACATGGTTGATCAGTTGCCAATTTAATGACATTTTCATAACTTTTACATGCCCTAAAATCACTTTCGAGAAAAGGCAGGACAAAGGTCTGGCCCTCTTTTTTCCTGGTACTGTGGCAGTTAAGCAATGCAGTCCCACCAACTCAGTATGACCTTTACTGTCAGAAAAATGTCACTGATTTTGTATACTTCAATTTTTTTATGAGATACTTGTATTCTCTGTGGGTGCTTGAAAAATGCTGATCTATTTCTGTGTTTTTCAACTTTGAAACAGAGATGTCATTAACCTATGCTTTAAGATATTTAAGGATTCAATGCATTAAAATGTATGAAGTGCTTTTATTGAAATAGGAAAGTGCATTTTTTTCATACATTATTACAGAATGATATAACTGGACAGACAGTGACACCACTAGATAAACAGTTCTGCAAATAGTTGCAATTTAAAAAATTCTTTAAATACTGCAACAGCTTTTCACATCTATCACCATTAGCAGATCTGGCTCAAGAACCAGGAGAAAGAACAGAGAGGAATGTGGGAGCTCTGCTTTTGGCCTAGGACAAACTGGATTCAGAGATCAACAGTGAAAATTCTTGTTTTCATTGAAGGTAGAATTTCTTTTCAAGTCATAGAGATTTTCCCATCACTATTGCCAGACATTTTTCAATATTTCCCAAATTCATACCATGATTTCCCACTGCCTTTGCTCACTGTGTAATTTTTACCTTTTAGATAAGAATCAAAACTGTAGATTAACCATGTAAAATTCCCTTCAAAAAGGAAACTGTGTTGACTTGATCACCATTTACAAAAGATACTTTTTCCCAGATAGAAGTTCATGCTGTCATGTCATGGGTGAAATATTTTAAGTTTAACAGTGCAATATTTAGAAACTGCATAAGAAGACAAGAATTTGACATATCAGCTTCACTATTTCCATTAGGGATGAAATGTATTTTCATAAAAATGAAGGTTGAATGAAAACTGAAATGCCCAGAAAAATTATTCTCGTGTTTTAAAATAAAAGATAACTTACAATTGTAAGTAGAAAAAACTTTAGTTCTTCATATATCTACATTTAATTTTTAATGAATTTGAATGAATTTGAATGAATTTTTAATGAATTTCTTTTTATCAACAAATAATTTAGGATTAAAGAAATAATGGCTGATTTATATATTCAAAAGTGTATCAAATTACATACAAATAACTAAAAAGAGGTAATCATCCTCAAATAGAAACTGAAAAAAATCATAAAAATGTTTACTATTAATAACTAATAGCTACTAATAAATAGAAAGATTAATAACTAACAGGTAATAAATGACTATCTTACTTCAGCATTTCTAGTTCTTGAAATAAATAGACTTTAAATTCTTAAATGAGAACAGATCATGAGTACATAATGTCCAGTAACCAGCACCAAACTGGACGTAATTGCTGCTGCACACCCCAGAGCTAGAGTTTAAAAATTGCTTCATTAAAAAAGTGGAGCTGTTTACTCCACTTCTATCACTTCAAGGCCCAAAAATCAAGTTCATAAAATCACAGAATCACAGAATTGTTTGAGATGGAAGGGACCTCTGGAAATCATCTAGACCAATTCACACTTTTGAGCCAGGATCACTCAGAAGAGGTAACACAGGTACTTGTCCTGGTGAGTTTTAAATGTCGCCAGAGAGGGAGACTCCGTGACCTCCCTGGGCAGCCTGTTCCAGTTCTCTTCTATCCTCTAAAGAAGTTCTTCTTCATGCTGAGGTGAAACTTCTTGAGATTTAGTTTATGGCCATTTGCTCCTTGTTCTATCACTGGGCATCACTATAAAGAGTGGCACCATCTAGCACCATCCTCTTGGCAACCACCTTAGAGATGTTTATATGTATTGATGAGAATACCTCTCAATCTTGCCTTCTCCAGACTAAACAGGCCCAGCTCCCACAATCTCTCCTTGTAAGAGAAATGCTCCAGACCTCAGATCATCTCTGTGAGCTCTGCTGGAGCCCCTCCAGTAGCTCCTTGCCTTTCTTGTGCTGAGGAGCCCAGAACTGGGCACAGCACTGCAGATGTGGCCTGACTGGGGCTGAGCAGGGTGGGAGGATCACCTCCACTCTTCCCAATGCACCCCAGGGTCCCGCTGGCCCTCCTGGCCACAAGGGCACTGCTGGCTCATGGTCAGCTTGTCACCCAGCAGGACTCCCAGGCCCTTCTCTGCAGAGCTGCTCTCCAGCCCCATCCTGCACTGGTACCTGGGGTTATCCTCCCCAGGTGCAGGACCCTGCACTTGCCCTTGTTGAACCTCGTTTGGTTTCTCTCCACCCAGCACTCCAGCCTGTCAAGGTCCCACATAATGGCAGCAGAGCCTCAGCAACTGCCCCAGTTTTGTATCATCATCATCATCATCATCATCATCATCATCATCAAACTTGCTGAGGCTACATTCTATCTATTCATCCAGGTCATTGATAAACAAGCTGAATTAGGCCAGACCCAGAACTGATCCCTGGGGAATGCCACTGACTGCAGGCTTCCAACTGGATTCTACTCCTCTGATCATGACCTCTGAGCTCTGCCTTGATCCACCTCGCGAGTGCTTATCTAGGAAATGCTCATTTCCTGTGTGCCAAAGAAGCTAGTCAGATGGCACATATGGGACCAGGCCTGTTACTTCTAAGACGAGTAATAAATAAAAGTCAGCCTTTCTTTAAAGCCTTGAAGCTCTGGCTGTCAGTCATGAAAAAAAACCTAATTGGTATGCACTATCTAACTCTGAACTGAGACACTTATTTCTTGTGTTGCTACAGCTTTGATTTTTTAAAAAGTGGTGGAAACTAGCAATTTTGCCTCCAATTTAATTAGATTATCAGTGAAGACACACAAACACTATCTCTCTCGTGGATATCTAACTTTTGTTCTTTCCTTGTTTGTTGTTATCTTAACTTGAGCTAAGCCATTTTGACAGAAATCCTGTTTCTTCTTTGTGTGCAAGGACGATACACACAGCATACACTAAAGTCAGGCCAGCTAAGCAGTAGACCTCACTATAAAATGAATGCAAAGCTTCCCTGAGGGTCCAAATTCTTTGCTCGTTCCAGCCTTCAACACATGCTAGCTTGCTTCCTGCCAAAGCAAGGTCTTTTCTGAGAAAACAAAACAAAACAAAAAAAGTAAGGAAAGCAAATAAACTCTTTGTGACAAGAGCATATTTAGATAAAAAGCTCCCTTTATGCCTAGGAATACTTATGAAGACAACTTAAAAATAAACTATGCATCTTTTTATGAAACTGTAAGTCAACTTCTATGCTGAAAGGATAGAAAAACAAAGGCAGAAAAAAGGAAATAAAAATTTTCTAACTTACTATTGAACAGGCAAAAAAAAGATACTTTGAAGGGCGAATTCATGAGGAAAAAATGTAACTTCATAAACAGAATATGTATGGGACCTAGGAAACTTCTGTAGGTGAAGCAGAGAGAAGACAATTAATAGAAACGTGCTCAAAGTGTAAATGATTTAGGTATGCAACTTTGGCAATAGACATGGTCAGAAAGACCCAAAGCTGGGACAAGGTCAGTGAAAGCAGGGAAAAAATCCTGTGAAAAATCTGTGTTTGGGAAATGAAGATCACCAAGGTGAAGCACAGAAATGGTGCAGAGTGCAACATCCAGAAGGAGTAAACTGAGAATCTGAGTGTGGTCTGTTACACATTCCCTATGGGAATGAAGAGTTAAACAGCCATGCCTCGCTGTCAGCATTTTAAAGTGTTATCTAGAGTGTCAAAAGGATAACCTGATAATTTTATGACCTGAGAAACAAACCATGAAAATGTTCTGATATATGAGGCGTCTGCCTGCCCCCCTTAATCATGGTTATTTACCAGCAAGTATACATAACAAGAAAAAGCAATTATGCATGCTATCTGCTAATTGCCAGCCATAGACATTCTTCCATTACACTTATTGTCGTGTTTTTGCACTTAAGCTGAAGTGGGACTTTACACTGCTCTTGAATATGCTTATGAGATATAGATAGTGGAATATCCTTACATTTAGCCTGAGTTAATACAGGGAAGTTTGAATATTATCACACTTCTGATATGGCTCAGTAACTTGATCATGGAGCTTAGCGCTGAAGATTTGTTCAAGGTCAGATCTTGTGCTTCTTGAGTCATCCACAGTGTTTTCAACTAAATGCACTAAGGGATCTCCATGCTATCAGTGCAGCTTTCCTACTAAGGCCATTTATAGAAACATTTTGCAATTCTGAGAAGGAAAACATTCACAGATGGAGTGGAAATGATTGATGATGATTTGCTGCCAGGTAGGTGGAACTCCACCACTCAGAGGAACCCAGCAGTCCTTCTCTAATATTACCTAGAGGATCTTAATGCATTCTGAGTTGCAAATCTTTTAAAGACCTTATAGGCAGTCATGGTAACAAAAATCTTATGTGCTAGTCTGATGAATACACTGATAGTCTTTCTGAGCAGAGATGTGATACCCTAAAAATTTCCCGTTACAGGGAGACTTATAGGAGGACTCATTTTGTGACTGAATAGTATTTTTTCATTATAAGATTATTTATTTTTCTGCCTAAACAATAAACTATTTAAGTCGTATCATATTCCAGAAACAAAAATGTTTTTCTTTGTTTTAAGGACACATAGGACACATTTCTCTACAGTACTGGTGGTAATTACGGCTCTTGGGATAATTTTTCTTTTACTGACTGCGCTGCCTCTACAGCCACTGTCCCTGTGATGCCCCATGTGACAGCACATTTAGACCACTGGGGCATACAAAGGATACCAATCCATTTCTGCATGCCAGATATTTCCACTTCTTGCTTAATGGAAATGCAGAAAGTGGGCTGGACTACATCAATGATTGTCCAGTAGCACTATAATCCTCTATTTAATTTCCATGGGGTTTACCCCTGTCTATCATAGGACACAGTGGAAAAAGATATACTTTGTTTGTTTTTTTTTTTCCTGAGGTTCAGTTTTGATATGAAGGAGGATTCTATCTGGGGCTTATTTCAGACCACTTTTATTTGGTTGCTACCAAGCCATTGATACTCTTAAGATGTTCTTGTTTATCTTAATTACTTTGATATATCAGAATAAAATTAGCTAGTGCTGAAGAGTTAAAGATAACAAATCATTCTCAATGCTGATTAAAGTATAAAAAGTAGCAAACTGGACTCAAACTCATGCATAAAAGGTAGAATGTGGAGATTGATGTGCAATTATGAAATATATCCATTTGTAATAGCAAACATGCTGCACAAAGGCTCTGTTTTCTATTTCCTAGATCCTAGAACCTAAGCTATGGTGTGAAGCCAGGTGTTCACCAAAGCTACTCTATCACTCCTCAGCTGGACAGGAGAGAGAAAATATGAGGAAAGGTATCTGAGTTGAGATAAGGACAGGGAGAGATCAGTCACCAGTTACTGTCACAGGCAAAGCAGACTCAACTTGGGCAGAGTATTTGAATTTATTGCCAATCAAATCAGAACAGGCTAATGAGGAGTAAACCCAAATCTTAAGAATAGCATCTGCCCATTCCTTCTTCTTTCCTAGGCTTACTTTTATTCCTGATTCTCTATCTTCTTCCCTCCAATGGCACAAGGGGATGGGAAAAGTGGGCTGCTGTCCAGTCATTGTTTCTACCGCTCCTCAGTGGGAAGACTCCTCAAACTCCTTCATTGCTCCTGCATGGGATCCCTCCCACAGGAAACAGCTTCCCTGACCTTATGCTACATAAGTCTGTCCCACAGGCTGCAGTCTTTCACAAACTGCTCTGCCATAGATACCTTCCAGTGTGTTGTCCTTCAGGAGCAGACTGCTCCAATGTGAGTCCCCAATGGCGTCAAAGGTCAGTGGGGTCCAGCCAAACTGCTCCAGCATGGGCTCCTCTCTCTGTAAGCCCACAGGTCCCTGTCAAGAGCCTACTCCAGTCCAGCTTTCCCACAGGGTCACAGCCTGCTTTGGCATCAACCTGCTCCACTGTGGGATCCTCCATGGGCTGCAGGTGGATCTCTGCTCAACCATGGACTTTCATAGACTGCAGGAGCACAGCTGCCTCACCACAGTCTGCACCACTGCAGGTGAATCCCAGCTCCCGTGCTGGAGCACCCCCTGCCCCTCCTTCTCCACTGCCCTTGGTGTCTGCAGTGCTCTATCTCACATATTCTGACTCCTCTTTCTGGCTGCAGTTGCTGTTCCTCAGGATTTCTTTCCCTGCTTGAAAAATGCATTATCCCAGAGGGCTACCACTGACACTGGTGGGCTTGGCCTTGGCCAGCAGCAGGTCTGTCTTGGACCTGCCTGGCACTGGCTCTGTCAGACATGGGCAGCTTCTGGCAGCCACTTCTGTAGTCCCCTTGCTAACAAAGCCTTGTCACACAAACCCAATACACCCAATACCCAAGACATTGTTACTAACTGCTAGAAGCAATACTCTGGAGTCTAAGAAGTAGAATCTTTACCAAATACTTTACCATAACTACATTTTTTGTCTCTTCCTGCCTTATAGACTTCATAAAACATGACCTAAATGTTTTGATGGGGGCAACTGAACTATGCTGTTTTTACTTCTATCACCTCTAAATAAGAAATATTCTACATTGCACATGCAAATTACCTTCTTGTATTAGCATTCAGTTCATATTTTTTTAAGAAATCAGTGCAGGTAGTTAATGTATATGTATATAAAACAACCCACTTTATGGAGACTTTTGACACCACAACATTTTCCTTAAAGAAAAAGTCACATGTATTAAAAACAAAAAGAGGATAATAAAACAAATTTTTGATATGTCCTAAAATACTCAACACATTTGCATTTTTGACAGTTTATGTAATAGAAAAGACATGAAAATGCTGTTAGATAATTAGCTCTGTTAATTTGAAGAGCTCAAGTTTTGTTGATAATGATGAAATACTATTTAACACTATTAATTAATACTATTTAACTACTGGACAAGCATCTATTCTTACCAGCTTTGTGAAAGATAAACCAAGAGCTCATCTATTACTATTATAATTTTAGTACAGAGGGAGCAGATTTCTCTGGCTGTACAACGCACCAATGTAAAACACTGATCTGATAAAGAGTTTGCAAAGATTACCATAAACTAAATTTTTCTGACTAAACCTTTTCACTTATCATGGTTTGGCTATTATTTTTCATCTCACTTTTGAACAAGAAAGATACAAGTTGCAAGTGCTGGAATCTGGGGTCATATGCAAATATAGATATTTCTGCAGGACTTCTGAAATAATGTTAAGAGCTATTATTCCCCAACAAAGACAAATATTCCATAACAACAGTATTCAGTTTCTTTCTGTGTCTTTAGGAGCAGTACACAGGGGAAACAGCATTTAATCTACATGACTACTGTTGACTTTAACAAATATAAAATGTTAAATATAAAACCCAAATAAGGCCATTAAAAGTTAAAATAAAAGATAGTGTAATCGTACAGGAGCCCTGTGGCAGAACATCACTACTTGCTATAAGAAAAGCAATACAACTTAGTGACCCAATATCTTTATTTTCTCCCTTTTTAATTTTTCTTTTGGAGCCCTTCAGTATTGTTATCTTCAGGACTATTCCTGGCCTAGGGTGTTGGGGATGGAAATTCTGTCATATGATACTCCCAAGAGTCTGCATTAATTCTGAACACAATGAGATATAATTCTGAAGTTAACTCAATTCTCTCTCAGGAAGGAGCTGTTGTTTTAATAAGACATTTGCCAGTTAACAGATGTTAGAACAGTAACTGCCAAGGATCAAATTTGCATAGGCATATCTGTTAATTTTATTTCATCTTTGAGAAACTTGAGATATTTAGAAGCTGTGACCCTGCACATATTTGGAATACCTGATGATGCTCAACTTAAAGTTAAAAAAAGGTGGTCACCTCCAACTTATCCACTATGTGATACTGGAATTCCCAGTTTTGCATCTGCACATACCTATAAGTAGGATACCAAGAATTTAACATTTGAAATCATCTGCAATTGCATTTGTTCTATAATGTCTCACTGACCTTTTATCTATGGATTGAATGGTATTGGAAACAAACTGTGCCTTCCGTGATGCAGGCAGACGCTGTATTTGTGCCATTTTATTTTGACAGCTAGTAGGCATGCTAAGTAGGTATTTCCTGATCAAAGCATATCCGCATAAGGAGAGAAAGAAAAATTTCTGGAGGGCTGAACAGGAATGAATGAATGCATAACGAATTAATGTTTTTGACTGATGAATAATAGCAGAAAAATAGAAGTAAAAATTATGAAGGAACTAATACAGAGCCACGTTTAGATCCATAGAAACAGGAAAAAAGATGGAGTAGTCACAGGCATAATTTTAAGATGCATCCAAAACATCAATTTTCCCAGTTTATGAAGAATGAATGCTGCATTCTCTTATTTCAAAAGTGGGACAAAAAATGTGTGAAGAAATGATGAAAGGAACACCCTGAGCATTCTATGTTGAGTTTTTTGAGTACTTCAAAATAAGCATTTCAAGTGTTCCTCCCACCACTTCCCTATTTAAATGCACCATCAAGAGTGATTTCGGCCATTAAAGCATTTATGGTCAGTCATTTCTCTGATGCTTTCAGCACATTGTGATTTTATTGTGGTGGGGATTTAAGCACTGCTGTCTTCTCTCAAAGTCAGTCCACTTTCAAGGTATGAGAGCCTGGACTGGAGTAGGAGATGCTTTGACCATTGTGGCCATAGAGGAATTTTCAGAAAGTCATATGCAAATATTATGGGCACACACGGATGTCCACTCACCATGCTATGTACATACACTAATGAGTAATTAACATATGCTAATGACATCCAAGGGCTCATCAACACTAATCTCAGACGTGGGAGGTTGTCAGCTACAACAGCAGCGACCCCAGGGGTAGGCAATAGCACCAGGTATGAGACAAGGCAGGGATTTGTTTAAAAAAACCCAAAGCTATATCCAGCCACTGAATTAGAATTGAAGATCTTGGCTGAAGGCCATGGTTCTGGCCTGAACTTTAGCTAGACATGTATGCTGACACCAGTGGTCAAATAATGCCTTCAGTGGTAAACTGAGTGTGCAATAACATCAAAAAATAATCACAGAAAACGTGCAACCCCCACCACAAGCGTTAAAAATTCACTGAACTTGCACTGACTTGCTATGTGTGGTATTTAATTTAGTGAGGAAACATGACTTCACTCCCACTTGCTTTAACTTTTCCTCTTTGACACAAGCCAGGCAGAAGTGAAGTAGACAGATTTTCCCTGTTCTCTCAATTGCAAACAGCAGGAATTCTGTTATGGATCAAACAACTCCCACTGCATTCACCTGGCATCTCTGACTCCAAGTTTGATTATGTATAAGACATTCTTGTGTTTGTCTTTTCCAGCAGTGGAAAAACTTTCTAAAAAGTTTTCTCATTAGCTTGATAGCTAAAATCAATTTTAGTTTGTGTTCAGGTAAATGGCAGCATGATAACATCTTGAGAATCCTCAAAATATTTCATACCCTCAAATTAGTGACATAAAATTTCTTTCTTATGTGGATAAAAACAGTGACTTCTTAAATTACACAGGTAAGTGGGAAGGAAAAGGTACAAGTGGATGAAAGAAGTGTAGAAACAAAGAAATGGAATAAGAGTTTTGCAAAAGAAAATCATCACAAATAATTACATAGCTTAGATCATGCTGGAAAAGGACAGGAAAAGAGTACAAAAGGATGAAAAAAAAAGCAGAAGAATTATTTACAGTTTATAGTGACATACTTAGGCTCCCTACATATTTTCCTATAGAACCATATATAATATATCCTGTCTAAAACTTCATGGGATGCAACGGCCATTTTCTGATGTTTTGCAAAATGTACATTTCCACATGATTAATATCAATCAGTTATGTTGATTAGATTCTTTTTGATGAGTATCTACTATGAGTCCTATGTGAAACAACTGATGCTGTATTGGCTAAAGACACATTTTATGCTATCTTTAGTGAAGATTTTGTTTAAACTGAGTATGTTTAAACAACAATAGTGAGAACTGTGGCTATTGTGTTCACATGGAACCATTTAATATTCCCTCACACCAGTTCTTGGCAGAGCATACTATTAATTGACAAGAAATGCACCTTAACAAGTCAGAAAAGGGGAAAAACAAAGACTGAAAAACAAATTTGGGATAGTATAATCTAAAGGTATGAAATCCATCTTGTCTAATGCATAAAATTTTTAAGCACAGCATGCCTGCTCTCTGCCCAGGGAACCTGAGGCATTGTTTGAAAGCAAAATGAAAAAAGCAATCATGCTTTGCTGTGAAAAAAAAACCAAAAACAAAAGAAGCAAACTACTAACAAGCTTCTTTTACACTGGAGTTTACTTGTCGAGTTCAATATTCCAGAGTTTAGGCTTCTACTGCTCTACAGTGACTTAGCAATACTTTTATAAGAAGTTTATTACACGGAACTGCTCAGAACACTGGAATGTGCCAATCCCTTCTGTCCATGATTCTGTACACCAGGTTTAGAAACCTCATGAACTATAGATACAATACCTACTGCTTCACCAAAAATTTATATACTGCTACCCAAACAGAAAACAGTACTGGGGGCAAAAGAGAAGGGGTATAAATCCCTTATGTGCAGAATGATAATGTATATTCATGGTTCTTATGTAGCAAAAGGTGACCTTGGTTTCCTGGACACTTACACAAAATAGCAAGGGCATGTTTGTGGCTATTTCACATCTGCCATAAAAACCACTTTGAATATCCTTGGTAATACTGGAGGAGTCTTTTACAGCATTTCTCCATTTTGTCAATCTGAAACATTTATATTACGGGTATTCTTTATATCATAGACAGAATCTTAGTCTCCAGATGAATGCTAATATATATTTTCATTTCTGTGTATTGCTATTTCTGCTTTTATTTCACTGATGGTCCCTTTAGCCAGCTTTTGACACTACTTTTACGTGCACAGAACACTTTTTCTTGGCTGTCCTCCATTTCATCTGTGCTTCTAAATCTGAGAGCTAATCATACATTTTTTTCCTTTTTTTTCCCTTCCTCTCTTAAGAAATTGGTCTCATGAGTCCTAAAGAAGCTTCTGGTAAAAAAGGCTAAGTACCTGTGAAATGAAGTATTTGAGGTTGTTTTGTCAACATCTGCTAATGACAAACACTTATCCTGGACAACGTCTTCCTGTTACTTTTGCTGGTATCTTCCCCACTTTCTGATTAGATACGGCTCCTTAAATGATACACATTTCCAAACCCAGATACCTTCTGGATTTTTTAGGAAGTCTCTCCCTATCAAATTCTGTCTTACCAGCCCATTTGTATTTAATTACCACATCCCTATGTCCTATTCCACGTGCTTAGCCCTTTGTGGTGTCCCACCTCCACAAACTTTCCCTCCTATTTTCACCAATCTTTTCAATTTCTTTTAGTCCCAGCAAGCTGGTCCACTTGCTGTTTTGTGTTGCAAACCAGCTTCAGCACACTCCTACCCAGGTCCTCTTCAGAGACTGGTTTGCATCAGTGGCAGAATCTTAGATGAGCAGAGATACACATGATCCATTCCTATTGTTAAATAAAGGGTTGGCACCCTCATCTGAAAGAACTTCAGGGTTTTCCACTGAATCATCCCCAAGCCTATATAGTTTTCTGCCCTTAATCCCATTCTTGACTATAAATTATACTTATGGTAAGTCAGTTTCAAATGTTTTTGAGTTTTTAAGTATTGCATACTAATAAATGCAATAAGTGATGATAATTTCTATTTACCTTTATAATCAACCTGATGAAATTTCAGCCATTTCAGGTAAATAAAATCCCTCCTGCCATTCATCTCAAAATGTTTTCAGAAAGTGTATCAGGAACCATTTAAAGTATCATTTTAAAGAGGGGATATTTTTCAAGTTGGACAGAGAATTATTAAAAATAATAGTAAAAAAATGAGGAAATCTGCTTAGATATACTGGTTCAAGCAAGCCATGCGAATACAATGTTATATTTGACTTTTTTGCCACTGACAGGATAATCAAGTAGATGAAAGATTTCAGTGAATTATAGCACTGACTGAGTTTTCTTGCAAAAAGTCAGAAAGATCAAATGATGTTTGGAGCAGCCGAGATTGAGAGATTCCATTAGATGCTACTTCTCCCTCCCCTCTTTCTAATAAGATGGAAGCTTTTTAGAAAATATGTGACAAATGACCACTCACAGCAGAAATAAATCACACACCACAAAGTACAGCATTATTAATAGTGCAATAATAGTAATAACTTACTGTGATAGCAAAGAAGTACCATTAAGAGGGACAGAGCAGCTAATAGCATTTCCTCTACAGGGGCTAAGGGGTAAACCTTCCTTTGGTACATTATAAATAAGTGGAAGATTAAAGGAGCCGGTGGGACCAAATAGCCTGATTTTTCCAGAATGCTACTGAGTAGGCACTGCCTGTAAAGTGCTCTCCATCTCCCCTATGTGACAATATTTTAATAGTTCTTTAGTTAATTTAAATTAGAGTGAGAGGACATTTAGTTGCAATAAAAGACTTGAGGGGGGTATAAAGTATGGTAATGCTAGGAGAGCTGTGACATGGTTTTCAATTATTAGCCTTGTTTTCTCCTTAGCAAAGTGCTGTGTGAAAAAAACCCTTGAAATTTAGCACATGGATTTGTATTCAGGCACTAGTTAAAATATTAAAACAACTAATCATGAATGGTCAATTGGATGAGTCTTTCACATCTTCATATTTAGTTATTATACTTATTTTGGGAAGAAAACATTTATATTATTTTACACGTTATTTAAATTTTTCTCTGTGAGTATTTGTCTTAGTATTAGAAGTTCACAAAAAGTGAAGTGGTGAAGAATATATATTATCAGAGTTATTTACCATGTTTTAAAAGTTTTAACAAAAACATCCTGGTTATTCACCAGTTAAGAAAATTGTCTGGTTTGCAAACTAATGTTGTCTCCATTTGTGTTTGTTTTCTATATTATTGTTTTGGTTTTGATTATCAGTAGATTTTTACAGAAAATCAGTTTTTTTTCTAATGAATTAAATTAATAATTCATTAATCAATAGATTGAAATATTACTATCATGATTATTGATTGTTTTGAAAGCAAAAATTAGCAAAAGTAAAAAAATCTCCTCCAATTAAAAAAAATAAAAGTTAGTAACCTCCACAGTTATGCACACATTCCAAAACAGTCGGGTGCCATGAGATCACATATACCATAATTATGTTGGGAAATATAACTTACATACATATAAAGCTCTTGTTGTTAAGGACATTCAACTTACTAATGAAAAGTTAGCATACAGCTCCTGAAAAAAAGAATCACCATGGAAATTTCTAAGCTAGAATTTCTGCTCTCACACAATTACTATGGCCAGAACTCAGAAGTATTTCTGGAACTGCTATCCATCTGTGACTGTGACAGTAATGGCCAAAAACACTCTACTGACCTCTTTTGGAAGCAAAGTTGTTACTGGGTACCCACATTTTCCAGAAATGCATCTTAATAAAGAAAGACAAAAAGATGCCAATAGGTATTTTATAGAATAATAGAATATGGTGAGTTGGGAGGGATCCATCAGGATCATCTCCTGGTCCTGCACATGACACACCACGTGCCTGAGAGCATTGTCCAAACTCTTTTTGAACTCTGTCAGGCTTGGTGCTGTGATCACTTCCCTGGGGAGCCTGTTCCAGCACCCATAAGGTTAAAATCCTTTTCCTGATTTTTCTAGGCTAATCCTCCCCTGCCTCAGTTTCACCCTGTTCCTTTAAGTCCCAACACTGGTCATGAGAATGAAGAGATCAGAACATGTTCCTTCTCTTTCCATTGTGAGGATGTTGAAGACTGCAAGGTGGTCTCCCCTCAGTTTCCTCAAGGCTGAACAAGACCAAGTGGCCTCAGCTGCTACTTATAAGTGAGTTTATTATTTCTGAGAACAATGAATCAACGCTGCCTGAAAGAACAGGGGAAATTGGGCAGATATTAGGCAAAATCTTCCAAAACCAGCCTGCTAAAGCAGCTTTCTCAGTCCAAGAGTAGTGAACAACAGTCAAGATATACTCAACATAATTTCAAGACTCAAGTTCCAGAAAAGAATAAAACTTACATTACAATTGCTTTTGCATTGGATATACAAGAGACAACTGTTCAACACTTAAATGACCTTTAGAATAAACCTACATGCCAGCAGAGGAACCAGAGTTCCTGACAAGCAATGGAGCCCACGAATGCATAAAACAACGCCCCTTTATGCTTCTGCAATGCTCCATGTGTGTGCATGTGCAAGCACAGGTTTGCACAGGTCCCTACATATTCATGAACAAGGCTCTTTTGTTGTGCAAATTCCAGTTTTTGCATTTTGATTACTTCCTTCCGCGTTTGTAGGGTACACAGCCCTAGCATAATGGATATTTCAAACCTCCTCCTCAACTGATGATCCTACATTCATAAGCTTTGGAGAAAAGAAGGATTTATTTGTGCTTAGCATTCTTGCTGGCTACATGGTTCTCCATGCAAAACTTGGCCTTCTGGATTGCCCTTTGTGAAGTGTTTAACACTCTTCCACTGTCTATATAGATAATTAGGTGTCAACTTTCAGCATTTTTAATTAGCTCATGCAAATAGCCTTGCTGGGGGAGAAATGCAACAGTATTTCAGTGCTAAAATAGATCCTTTCATTGTAAATGGTATCTATATATTAAATGAAGAACATTGCAAAATCTATTGCATTTTGTATTTAAAAGCTTTTGAGTTTTGACTTTTTTTTTTTTTTTTTACTAAATTGTTTTGGATTTCAAAACTGAGTTATTTTAGCCCTCCTGTATTTTCTGGTAGGAAGTTAAAGGTTATTATGCCTCTTGGAGATAAAAGGACCTGCTGCTGGGATGTTTCAAGTTATCCAGACCTGCCATATGAGATTAATTATTGCTGTTGCTGACTGTGTAATTCAAAGGTTAAAATGCGGAGTTGAAACAATAAGTGAATCCTAATGTGATTAAGAATGTATGAATTATTTTGTCTGCTTCTTCTGCACTCATACATTACACAGCAATAACCTTGTTAGCCATATTCAGCTTCAGGAATATTAATCAAACAATGTATGCCTACAAGAGAGCATAGGTATGAAAAAGAGACAATTAGAATATGTCACGTAAATAAATCTTTTGGGCTCACTCATGGATGTAGAACCTCCTGAAAGCTAAACGGTGGCTGGTCTCAAAATATTTTCAAACGAGTCCTAATTTGACTATGAGGTGATTGTGTTATGAACGGAGAAAGCAAATCAGGCACTTCAGCTGAAAGGTGCAATTCACGTTATGCCAGGATCATGGGAGGAACGTAACAGGCTGTCTGCTAATACATGAGTCAGACACAACACCATTCTTACTGATTCCTACACCGGTAAGATGTAAAAAAATCTAAAAAAGCTTTGCAGCATTTCAAATAAACAAATGAGATTGGACAGCTGGTGATCACTTGACAACTCATGCTGATCCCTCTGTGATCTGTAAATAAAACCCAGTTCTATACCTCAGAGATGATGGGTTTTCCTTCTGAGCTGCATATCTGCTCTGTTTGCTGGACAAACTTTGGGTGACAGTTTTTCTGCATGTCTTTCATTCAATACAAATTCATACAAAAATTGCTTGGGCAATGCTGAATTAATAAGCTGGTGATGTGCTCATTGCTATCAATTTAGTATTTATAAATTTATTCATTATTAGGCTACACAACATCATCTATGAAGCTTGGTACTCTGTCTTAAGAGTTGCTTTTCAATCTATTTCTGTTAAAATTAAGAAAAGGGAATTCTCTCATTATAGTTCTTTATAAAATATCATTGTTTTTCTCATAAAAAATAAACTTTCACAGTGAAGTGAAATGGCTCAGGCATTCTTTCTTAGTTGGAGAAAATCTTTTGTAGGTTTGTATATCATGAGCAAATTTTCGAAAAAGGGTTTAAAAAAAGCAGACTGCTTTAGAAGGTACAATGCAACCCTTTCTTCTCTCTGCTTCCCATAGTCAATTATATGATGAAGAATTTCATTGCTATGTGAGTTTTGCTGGAACTTTCTCTGACTTATCAATGCTAAAGCAGTCTGAGAGGAGCCTTGGCAGAGAGAAAATGCAATGAGCACTTTATAAATCACTTACAATGAGCTGTATTAGCTTCTAGTAGTAAAACAGTTCTTAGATTAGGTACCATGATCAAAAACAGAGTAAGAGTCCTGTAGATGAGTTAAACACTCAACTCCTTTTTAAGTGGGGTTTAAGTGAATCAAATGACTAACATAGAACTTATTCCAGGTCAGGAATTTGGCAAGAGGCAAACTGAGAGCTGGAATGGAAAAAAGTGGGAATGGAACTACAATTACAACATATTACAGTATAACCTTGGCACTGCTAAGTAACAGGAACTAATGAAACCTTTTCAGTGCTAAGAAATGCCACTTTCCCTAAAATTAGAGCTGTATCATTACTAAGAAAAAAAGCCAGGGTAGGATACGTAAAAGAGATTAATGTTTCTTTTTCAAGATAAGTTTTTTATTTTCAGATTTTGGAGATATATGCTGCTTGTGGAAAGGATATGACAAAGAAGTGAAGGGACCATGAGGAAACATAAAACCACAGAAAATTTATATCATGGGTAATTTGGCTTTTTGAAAATATCAAAGTGTAAAAGAAGGAAAAGATCCTAGCAAACTTAACTATTTAAAGTGCAGGATACTGAGAGCTCTGAGCTAATGTTTATGTGAAATGATAAATTATTTACTGAAGCTGCACAAGTGCTCATATTGCCGTTCAACCCAAAGTGACTCAAAAATTCTACCACAAGCTTATGATTTTAAGGATATTTAGAATTATTTAAAATATATGATTTATAATTCTATCATAAACCTATGATAAATAAACTTCATCCACTATTTAGATAATCCACCAGCAAGCAGGAATTGTGGGCTTTTCTTCAGGGAGGTATAGACATGTGCAATAGTGTATGAAGTTCCATGACAGCTGTCTCATGAGGCACATGCATAAGAAAAAAAGAGCATGTTTCCTGTGACTGAGCTTTAAGGGTTAATTGACTAATACATTTCATATTAACACCAAAATTCACCACAGAGGACTGAGAGACAAATGAAACATTTCAGTCAGATGTAGTGCCTGAAGCAAACAGTGAACTTTCTGCTTCAGATAACCCCAGCATCTGTGTATCTACCACAGAGAAAATGAATGTATCAGTCTTGGGAAAAAAAAATCTGATAAATTCTCATGTCACCACTGTGTAATGCTTTAGCTTAATATTTTTCTTAATCAAAGAAACAGATTCCAGATCTTAGAAGTGATAGAGAAGACAATATTTCATTACATTTTCTCTGATGAACAAAAAAAACAAAATCAAAGGCAAATAAAGAAGGAATAGTTTAGTGTGGTTCAATGAGACTCTTTGAATGCACAGCATGAATTAGTTAGAAATACTTGAAATTGTTTAAATTTCAACATTTTGTCTACGAAGTAAAAGAAAATATATTTCAAAAAAAGATGTAATAGATTTGTCACTCCTTCTCCTCTCAAAAATCCAAGAAAAACCTTCTGCCTCAAACTCTCTACTCTCCTGGAAACACAATATTTGACAAATTTTGGCTGGAGCTTCTACAGCTGATTCCCTCATTTTCGCACCAGCTTTTTCTTTTTTTTATACTTCTGGCTAGGTAATACACTTGACCAGACAGCTTCCATACATAGAAAATAACGTAAAAGACAAAATTACTGTAAAGTGAAAGAAAAAAACATTTCAAAATGAACAAGGAGTCCATATGTACTTAATTTTCCCTGTGTCTCAGTTCTGAACTTTGGACTCTCCTCTTATGGTCCTAAAAAGATGCCTCACACAGCTTGTTTTGCTAAAAGGAAAGCTTGGACAACTGCCTTTTGTAGTTACCCGAGAGTGGAATTTAAACATTGTTTATGGCCTTTACTATTGTAAGTTTTTTTTTTTTTTTTATGGTGATTGGTTTGCAACATCAGCAAAATGAATCCTGTAACTTGGACAAGAGACTGAAAAGGATGTCTTCACACCTGATCAGGACTATGAAATGTTTCACCTGTAGCTGTTTTACTACTTTCCTGGCATGTTTCTTAAATTGCATGGACTTAATGCAATCACCTGGAATTTAAAAGCAACTTCATCTGGACAGTTAGAATGGTCAGCTCTGAAAGGACACAGTTCCCATTTCAGAGGCTTAACATCAGAGACAGTCAAAGACTAATTTAGTCCATGTCCATGGAGCAGCACTCCCAAAAGTTTGAAGAGAAGTAAGTGTACCCATGCAGGTCAGCCTCACAGTGCCTCCAATGTATCCAATACTGAAAATAATGAGAATGAGGTGCCTGAACACATTATATACATCCATAAACTAAGGAAATACTGTGAATCATTGATGATTAAACATTAAAACTCCTGTTGTGGTTTAATCCCAGCTGTCAACAAAGTATCACACAACCATTTTCTCACTCCCCCGCTGGGATGGGGGAGAGAATTGGAAGGGTAAAAGTGAGGAAAGACAGTAGAACAGGTAAAGTAAAAGCCTTGGGTACATGCAAAATGTCACAAGAAATTAATTTACCACTTCCCATGGGCAGACAGGTGTTCAACCATTCCCAGGAAAACTTCTCTCAACGACACGTAACAATGACTTGGGAAGACAAATGCCATCACTCCAAATGTCCCCCTGTTCTTTCTCCTTCTCCCTGCTTTATATGCTCAGCACGATGTCATACAAGTATAGGATTGTCCCTCTGGTCACTTGGGGTCAGCTGTCCTGGCTGTGTCCCCTCCCAGCTCCTTTGTACCCCAGCCTGTTTGCTGGTGGGGTGGGATGAGAAGCAGAAAAGTCCTTAACTCTGTTCTGTGCAAGCTCTGCTTAACAAACTGAAACATCCCTGGGTTATCAACCCGTGCTCAGCACAAATCTCAGACTCAGCCCCATACCAGCTGCTGTGAAGAAAATTAACCCTTCCAAAACCAACACAACTCCTGGGTCCAGACTGGTTAGTTGAAAAGCCTAGACGTTGAAAATAGCAAATGCTATGCTCTTACCTCATGTGCTCTGATCCATTTACTGTATTAGATAAACAGCATTAATCTGCACAAAGCTATTGTAGTGCCTAATGGAGCTGTGAATGACTGTTTTCTGATAGGTGAAGAGATTTCATGGGATTAGCCTTAATCAGGTACTTTATGTAATGAGAATCTCTCCATCCAGCATTGAACAAAGGCACACAAAACACTTCTTTCCCCATATCTCAGCAGGGTTGAGACAGACAAAAAGATAGATTAAGGAAATGTCTGAGCAAGGAATACTTATGTTCATTGGTTCAATAAATAATAAAAAAATAAGGACAAGTCTAAGTTCAGAGATAGTACAAAGACACATATTTACTCCAATTCAGTGCAAAACTAAACAGAAAAACCTGGCAGATTAAAAGAATCTGAGTTAATTCCTCCCATATTTTGGACATTTTTCAAATTGTGTAGTCACTGCATTTCATTAGACAAGTGAGCAGCTCAGTTTTGTACATGCAAGTTCATATTCCATTTAAATTAAAAGCAATATATTTATTAAAAGAGAAATTTATCAAAAAGCTTAATTTTGATCAATTTATTTAACATAGTATCTCTTTGTGAATATGTCCATTTATGTTATTGAAGGGATTTATTTTCTCAAACAAATACCAAAACTCAGGTTGTAAAATAAATATATAAAACTGAGCTTCTAATGTTCATGCAAACCTCATACATTTATACTGGATATCTGCTAAAACACACTAAAGCATAATAACCTATTCAAAATATTTTCTTTAAAGCAATTGCCTACATTTAATATTTAAGCCTTAGGGAAAAATTAAAGCAACAACACTTTTACTGCATAACATTCTCATAAAACATGGATGAGTGCTTCACTTCTGATAAAACAACATGCATCAGCAATTCATTGCATTAAGGTACTAGCAGATCAAGGGACAAAGAAAATCATGTTCAGAAAGATGAGAAAGATGATTTGTTGATTAAAAAATAAAAATAAAACCCCAAGCAAATCAACAACAGATTTTAAAATGAGTGCTATTATTGCCCTATATAGCCTTCAGATGTTATTGAAGATACCAACTTTTCTATAGCCCTATTTTTTTACCTCTGTGCATTTTCAAATTAGATAGATAGAGTACTCCCAAGCAAGCAAAAAGGGAGGAATCAGATCAAAGACAATAAAGCATGACACATAAAGGCAGAGCAATCTCATAATAATAATACACAGGAAAACAATCCACTTTTCATCAGGTCACATGGCTCATGGACTGTAGGAGCACATGGTATTCAGATACTAGCATGGAATTATAATACTGTAGGAGGCTTGGAATGGAATTAAAATACTGTAGGAGGCTTGAAATGCTAATTCATGCTAAAATTGTATATTTGAATAAGCCCCTCAGCTTAATCATTGAAATCAAGTTGAAACATAGGTCAGCTTTTGCTATTAAAAAAAAAAAATTAAATAAAAAACTCCAGTGATGTCTTCATGTGAACTCATCACAGAAAACTAATAGAGAACCAAAATGGTCTAGTGACAGCAGTCTGGATAGGCAAATTACTGGCAAAATGGTAATTCCCAGCTATAGAAATGGCAGAGGAATTTTGGCCATTATCCCCTTAGACAGTAGGGTCCCTGTGATCCATGATTTTGTTTCTGATCACAAACTGTACTTCTGTGAATATTTGTAAATAGTATTCAATCAGTAAACATCAAAAGGCATATAAAGATTTTTTTAACAAAAATTCTTAACAGTGTGTCTAACCCAAGAGTGTAGACATACCTGTAATTTCACAGATTGTTTCAGAAAATTCAGGCTCCTCATAAAGGAGTATGGCGAGCCATAAAAAACCCAAAACAAACCATAAAAAATAGTCTAGAACCATAAAATACAAGTTGAATCACCACCAGAGGGAGAGTTAAATGCAGAATTATTTTTGTGCAGAAATGCAGAAAAGGCAGTGAACCTAATGGCAAGATATGAAATGCATTAGAGACAAAACAGAGCTCTGTGGCAATTTAAAACTGATCTGAAGATGGAAATGGCAATGAGGATTAAAACTGCAGGCAGGAAAAAAGCTAGCCTTTTTATGAGTTCACAATGTTCTCTGTACTCCTGCTTGCAATTATACTCTAGGGTGGCAATCAGTCATCAGGAACATCCAAAAAGAGTAATATCCACTGTAATGGAAGTTATTCCATTCATATGTGTGTGATGAGCCTTTTCCACAATCCAGAATTAATTTCTTCTCCATCAAAAGTAGTCAAATCATACTACGCTAGTGTTTAAGCACAGTGAGACTCATAAACCTTAAGAATGACATTTCAATCACAGTTAAATAAAAGTCAGAGGGAGCTTAAGCTCATTTTTAATATAAGACATATTAACATTTATTTCAAACACTGGCCTGAATATATTGAAAAGTAATATTCAGCAAAGGGAAGTCTATGGAGAGGCCACATATTCTGTCTTGTTTTATAAAGAGAGGGGTATCTACCTTATCAGACTGCTTATTAAAAAAAATCCACCACTTATTTATTCCTTTTTTTTGCATTGCCTTAGCCCTTACCTTCCAGACTCAAATGTAAACCATGTTGAGTCACGTCCATATCTCCTCAAAGAGCTCAGAGGCCACATGACCAGCTTGACCTTGGCATTGTGGATGTCCCAGAGATAGATGTTTTCATGTGTGATCTGCATTGTACATTCCCCATAGATATCTAAATTTGGTGTAGGCATAAGGTATACATTGAATCGTTCTGGAAAAAAAACACAAAGGCATTACAGGTTAAAGCAAGATTTTACAATGGGAAAAAAAATTGAAGTCTTTAGTTCTGATGATCCAGAAATCATAGCCAAATTTCTGGCTTTAACAGAGGTGAGGATCCATTGATACTGAAGCAGTTCTGCTAGTGCATAAGAGAGGAGTAAGAGGAGAATCATGGTCATTTCATTTCCCTTATAAATGATGCAGCAGTCTGAAACATCTTTCACAGATGATCTGCATAGTCCTCTTGGACATGTGTTCCTAGCACCTTTACTAAAGTCCTTTTCTACCCTCACATTAATGTCCATGGCTCTGTACAAATCAAGATTCACAATGATGAGAACCGTGACAGAGATTCCCCTCTCAAAGAACAGAACTAAAGGTATCCTGGCAAAATATGTATGTGCAGCCATTGCCTCTTAGAAAAGCTGTCCTTGAAATTGCAAGTCCAAGTTTACTTATTGAAGCTTGTAAATAATTACATCCCTTGCATTCAGTTTCTGTTTATTTGCCAAAGTAATTCGTATTTGCAAAATTAATAACAATTTTAATCATCTGTTGCTTTCTTGAAACATCTGATTCAACATGATATATTATTATGGTCATGACATCAATCACTATCAGCTGCACTTTGTTTGCAAAGTGCACTTATTGCAGTAGGAGGTTAAGGGCATTAATAACTTTCTGAAGTGCCTGAATTGCATGGGATTTAATAAGCAATGCAAAAAAAAAAAAAATCATAAAAAAAAGGGAAGAAAGAAAAACCGAAAAAAAATGATGTAAAACACTATTAACTCATATGGAAGGAAGTAAACATTATTAGGAAGAGACATTTAAATAAAAATGCAATTTTCTTTAAAGAATAACAGATGATTCTATAAGTTGCTTCTACCAAAAAAAAGAAAAACTCAGTTACGTTTCTGTATATTGTACAGCTGTGTAGGTGGAAGTGCCACCCTATATTTTAATGCTACATACATTGCAATATTAGGGCTCAATAGCATCATACAGGAGAGTGCAGTACATTCAAAACTTTCCACTCACAGTTTTTTTTTTTTTCATCTTTGAAATGGGTAGAAATGCAACATGTCAATTCTACTGTCTGAAGGTGTTGACAAAAAAAGGTAAGAACAATTCAAAATGTGAGCACGAGAAATGCTTATTCAATAACAATATTATGAAAATATTCTTTAGAGGGACAGCTGATAGGAAAACTGCCTCCAATTACATGATAAAGTAAAAAGAGTTTGGCATAGAATATTTTTAATCCACCATTGGAACTGAATTTACTCACAGCATCCTCACAAAAATTAGGAAGGAATTTAAATTTTAGTGAGAGAAATTTACTGCAACACTCAAAATTAGCTTCCTGTTCTGTTTGAAATTTAGTATCATAGACATTATGTCTCTTAATTTTTAAACATTTGCTACATATATATGTTTTTGACAAAATAGTTAAAATATGGTAAGTGAGTTAATATAAAATATGAGTTTGTGTGAGTTTGTGTGTGTGTGTGTGAATAAAGAGACAAAAGTTTGAGGAATTAGAGCAAGCAAGGAATTGCTGGCTGAGCAATAAAAATTGCTGCATAGCTATAAGTAAACTTGTCATCCCCAATGTTGTTCTGTTTCAGTCAATTTAATTTTGTCCTATTAATGCCTCCCCAATTTATTCATTTAGTCACAACCTCTTCTCCCAGGGCCAAGTTCTCATTAGTCACACTAATGGGTTTTAGCCCTAAAAGTTTAATTTTATGATAAGGATCCCATGTGTGAAACTCCAGACATTTTGTGGAAGTCTTGTGACACACAGCACAAGTAGATGAGCAGAGGCTGCTGAGATCCCTGAGGAGAATTTCCCCTAATGCTCAGAGGAGTGCATGGGGCAGGGGTGTAATGTAATGCCTACTAAACTGAATGGAAGGACTCACACTTGGGAGTAACAGGTCAAAGACTGCATTGGGAAGGGAATGGTAGTGAACAAGATAACTTTCACTTTGCACTGCAATTATATATATATATATATATGTATGTATGTATATGTATATATATACACCCTTTCAATATCCATATGGCATCACGCAGAAATTCCTCGCAGCTCTGCAGGTGTACTTTGATCACGTATTAGACTCCAGCTCTGCACTGCCGTGCTGTCAGTTGTTGCCACTTCCCTCCCCTGTTTGAAAGAAAGCTGCAGTAACTGGCCTGTCAGCTCTTTCTCTCTTGCATGACACGAAATAACACAGTGTGGCTATGGGGGATGGGGTTACTATATGAGAATGAAAATCTTTCTCCTTCCCCATCTTCACCGACAGAATGCCTCAGACAGCAGAGAAAATGAAAAGGTACAATTATTTTTTGAAGTTAACATTAAACTGCTGTGTGGAAGGCACAAAATACTTCAACTTGCTTTAGATGTTACCAGGTTAGTCATGAAATGCTCAACTTCTCTGAAGTGTTTGAGAGTATTATTGCATGAAGGGCATTCAGGACATATGGTATCCTCAAACTGTCAGGAGACATTTGCTGACTTTGCATGGGAGGTCAGTGTCTAAGGTGAGATGTCAGGGATTAAAGGAAGTATGTCTGATTAAAGTGAACATCAGCTGCAGGGCAAAACTTGGCACCCTTGGAACTGAATCAAACTGGCAAAAAAAAACAAGTGTACAAATATGTGCTGGAGAAGACTGAGGATGGATAGATTTGTTTTTGAAAAAAAAACCTGTACTTTTGAATAATGGACAACTGAGGACATGGAAAGGTGTAGATACTATTAAATGGTTTTATTAGGTAACATGAAGGGTCAATTTTTTCCACTTCAGAAAATATTTGAGCAGGTATCTAGTTAATGGTAATACAGTAATTCCATCTTTAGTGGCATATTTTCCCCTTACACTTATCCAGGCAAAATCAAACATTCATCATAGGTCAGATTTGGGAATCCCAGCTGAATTCTGACACCATATCTTCTGAGTGACACTGAATAGGTTATTTTGCTTCTCTTTGGTTCAGATACCATCTGCATATGAGTAGGATGAGATAATAACAGTCCATTGGCTAGTAAAACTCAGCAAATAGAAGTTAATAAGGGACCCAGAAAGTAGGGAGATGGAAGAAACCAAACAAGCAGATGTGATGTTGTTGAACAAGGTAAGACTGGGACTGAACAGGCACAATTCCTCAGCATTCAGGATTTCTATCCTCCTCCCTTCTCTAAACAGGTGTGAGCAAAGTTCAGGGAGTAGGGGAGCCAGGATGAGAAAAAAAATGCTAATATATTGCTACACTTATTATTTCACTCAGTGTGACTGCTCTTTCCCATCTCCTTGAGTAAGCAGAGCAATGCTTCATCATACACTTAGTGCATGTAAAGGTGTTTAGCATTTGGGCTTTGGCAAAAATACAACATTTAATAATGCTTTCCAGGGCATAGGAGCATAAGAGTCTTTATGAAAATGAGCATATTGACCGAGACAGAGACTTGGCAGCAACTCCAAAAGGCTCTCAGCCTTCCAGCTGGACTGGGGAGCAAAATGACTGGAGCCCAGTGATTCTGATTCTACCATGTTATCACTGGATTCCTTTGGTTAAATCATCCCAGCTGGAAAACCGACCAGATGACATTGCAATCTTGCAATCCAGATGCTTGGTTTCATTTCAGCTTTAATGACGGGTAAAAAATTACTGATAGAAGGATACAGTCAGATGGTGGCACCTATATAAATAAGGCTTTGAAAGCAAATATTCAATTTATATGTGAAAGAAACACCTCCATTTGTGAGACTTCTGCTGCTGACCAACTGTGGCTAATTTTGAGGTGGAAAAGAGAGCTTAAAGTCTTGAAGGTGAAGCATTTATTCATATCTCAGGGCTATTAAAATGTTTCCCTTCTGCTGTTTGAAGTAAGGAACCAGGGTTTCAGAAGAAATTTTTTTCCCTTTGCTTATAAATATTCTGATTTGCATTCATTAAAAATATAAGCATCTCAATAAAAATATAATGGTAGGTAAAGACTTCAAATTGTTTCAGTGGTAAGTAGTAAGGTAGAGAAGAATCTCAAGTCTCACTGTATTAACATTAAAACTGTAAACACCTTAGTTTTCTGAATAAAGCTGCTGTGTTTCATTTATTTTAAAAA
Organism: Chloebia gouldiae; assembly: GCA_003676055.1. Lineage (NCBI taxonomy): Eukaryota > Metazoa > Chordata > Aves > Passeriformes > Passeridae > Chloebia > Chloebia gouldiae. The sequence goes on from QUSF01000001.1 coordinate 14,718,981, forward strand.
GCCCAACAAACAAACTTATTTATAAAAATGGATAATAAAGGATAACAGAAGATGAATAAAAATCCATGCAAAATGCTTTTATGTATTAAATTACAGATGTTCTACAGACCCTAGAAAATGTCCTAAAACAAGTCACTCTGTGAATGTAATTACAAAGTCTCTATGCTTTGGCTGTAGTTTGTAATCTCAATATGTAGCACAAAGAAATGCCTTATAATCCTCTTCGGAGGATTCAAGGACGTTGTTCACTATGAAAAGCTAAATTTTTCCTATCAAGAATGAATGGTTTCTTGCAATTAAAATCCAGGAAGCAAGACTGCTGCTCCTGTATAGGGTTTTTAAATAAAAAAGGAAGGTAAAACTAATAAAATAACAAAGCTTTACAAAGGATGTAATTTTATGAAATACTAATTTAAATATTAGGGAGGGAGGAAAAGCAAAAATTTAATTATCTTTCAAACTTTTGCAGACTTTGAAAATAAAAATTAGGTTTATCATGGAGTAAAATGTTTTTAAGAAAATAAAGCCTCAAAACACATAATTAAAAAGCCTCATATTGATATCACAGGACTGAGCTAGAAGTAAATGAGATATAACAGGAAATTATGGATCTGGCCTTTTCGTCTGTTTAAAAATTTGCATTTTAATGTTTGCCCATTTTCTTCAAGTTTTACATCAGGTTTACAAGTAAAGTTTAATGGAAAATGGTTTTGTACAAGAAAAGTTTAATAGAAAATTATTTCACATGAGTATTCAACTATTTTAGTGCTATTATTTAGTATTTAAAACTGAAATAGAATCTCCACCAAACAGATACACCTGCTCCTAAAAAGTGATTTTTATTAATAGTTTCCACATAATGCTTTTTTAACCAATATTACATTGAATATTCTGATTTCTTTTTCACAGTAATTATAGTATGTCATTGTATAATGTCCATTTGGATGACATCTTTCAAGTTCCTTCCTTTTATAAAGAATGAAAACAGTGAGACATTGGACACACTGTCCATTGTGAGAATGGACAAATTCTACATATGACATCACCTGGGAAGATAAAAAAAAATAAAAAAAACCCCAAAATTTGTTTTTGTCATTATGTTTTGGATTGTATTGCAAATGCTTGCAAATGCATTGAGAGCTTCCAGTTCCTAAATTCCAGTTCTTCCAGTTCTTCCAAATGAAGTCAACACACTACATTCACAACTTATTCATCTAGAGGCAGCTTGAGAAACCTAAGGATTATGAAATGTGCATGAAAGAATCACAGCATATTGCTTAGAAGTCTTGTGAATCGTGTAATCAGATCCAACTTAGCCCAGGTTTTCTTTCATGGAGCTGTAACTGTGTATTATTATTTGTCTTATCATTGCATATAAAGTTTCACTGCCATTATATGAATTTATTTACCTATATTATAGGTAAATATATTTATTTACCTATATTATGGGTAAATAAATTACCTGAATAGGATTCCAAAGTGAGGCCTCTACTGCTTTTGCTTTCATATTTTCATACAAAGTATTTTAATTTTTTAGCAAATAATCTAAAGAGAAATTCATAAACGCTAGAGGCCATGTACAGTGTGAAAAGACATTTAAACAGAAACAAGGTTGCTGCTTTAAGGCTGAGGTGCACCAACAAATCACTTAGATTTGCAGGAGAGAGAAGATAAAATGGTTGGAGAGCAACAGAAGCTTCATTTCACATCTCAATTTAATTGGAATTTGTGCATCATTCCAAGCTAAGCAGCCATTAGTTGTGAGCCTTAAATTTCAAAAGAAAACCACCTAATAGTCATTTTCTGCAGCAGAGTTTACACAGCGAGACTTGTGGTGAGCAATAATGGAGCTGAAATCCAGCGAGAAGCTTCCTGTTAACTGATGTGCTTTTCACAAAAGTAGCTGAGATGTCCTCTCTGTCCTTCCTACACGACACAGCAGCAGAGCTCTCTGCTGTAAGCAGGGCAGCTCTACATTTTGCCTTGTTTTGCTGCCACCACAGCAGAATTGTTTGGTGCTGGAGGCTCAAACAACAGCACAACTATGCTGAAACAGATCTCACTGGCACTTGCTGACCAACCCAGAGCGATAAAAGAATGCCTCTTTCAGGTACCTTAGATTTCTATTGTCATGTGACAGAGCTGCCTTGTGATTGTATGGCCTTTGCACACCAAACAGCAGTTTTACCAGCCTTTGGAACAATTTTTTTTTTTTTTGCAAACCATGTTTTTGCATTTCTGCTACAGAGAATCAGGTGTTTTCCCTTCTCAAATCTAAAGCTCATCTCAGAAGAACCACAAGAGCGAGACTGGCAGGATAAACAGGCTCAGAAACAATGAAAAGAGGTACTAAATAAATGATAGAATACATGGCTATTTTCTTTAGCAAGTATTTTCTGAAATGTAATTTTTTGTGTATAAAAATAGAAGTACCATGTAGCAATTTTAGTGGTCCCAGGGCATATCCAATAACAATTACAAAAAATTATTTCAAATCTTGCAAATTGAGGGTGGCTTTGGTGGTAACATATAGGGAAAAAAACCTACAAATCTATACATCAGAAAGTTGGGTTTTTTTTTTTTGAGAGAGAGCCAATTTATTTATCTGATGCATTTGGTGAATACTCTTACATCATTAAAATGTCCTTTAAGAACAAGAATGGGCAAGTAGTTGAACAAATGAAGAACTCTGCATATTAAAAATATAATCTCTTGGAAAAGGTAAAGCAGTTCATGGAAAAAACCCACCTTATTAGATTAATTTTTCTAGTCCAAAGAGGTATCTTTACCAAATTTTATTTTAGTAAAAAGTAACTATTTCAAAAAACCTCAGTGGAATGGGATGCAATTAATGCTTGATACACCTGGTTATTTAGGATCACAAAAAAAAATATCTGAAACTGAAAATCCATTAACACTATAATATTTATTACAATCTGTGGTCTTGGTCAAACAGTAAGAGACATCTTTTGTTCAGTGACCTGAAAGAAAGCCTTTTTATGGGTCAGGCAACAGAACTTGCATAAAACTAGATGCTGAAGCTGTGAGACTCTGTTACATGTTTTACAAACTGTATTCTCACATCTCTGTTTCAAGTAAGCATTAATAAATTGACTAACTTGAGAGGAATTCTATGAAGTAGACAAACTTGCAATATGTTTTGAAGAAATGACATTCAAAGGTACTACACTGGTATTCAGTTTTTATTTAACACAAAAAAAAAAAAAATTATCCAGAGAGTGACGCAGCTGCCATTTTCACAAACAGCAAGATTTTACATGCTTCATACACATAGCCATTGTTCATGAATTTTCAATTATAAAATTAACTTTGACCTTTCAGTTTCAGGTCAAAAAAAGCTCAACAACAATATTTATAAGCAAAAGCTCAGTAGACTTTCAATAGTTTTTGAGGTATTTTTTGAACTACTGTTTTTGATAGCACGTGTGTAAAAGCTGCGTATGCAGAAAATGTGCAAGAAAATAAACTACAATTCTGAAATGATTCCACCCAAATCACCAAATAATTCCACCCTGGAACAGGGTGCCTTCTCAACAGCACTATCATGTGGGGAATGACACTGCCAGGTTTGCAGAATAAGATACCCAGTGTGAACTGAAGGCATGGTTCTACCCTACTGAAGAAATCTGCTACAGGAATTTCAGTGCAACTGCAGGTTCTTACAGCACAGATAAATGAACAAAATGTCAGATTTCATACCTATAGTAAGAATCTCTGCACCTTTTCCTCCTTCCAAGTTAATTAAAAGACATCCACAACAGAATTTGTTTTGCCTCTGAACAAGACAACTTTGAATTTCAAACATGCTTATTAAAATGCGAAGTTGTGCATCAAGGGGATGAGGGAAGGATGAGGATAGGTATCAGAATTACTTGTTTGAGATACTGTAACTAATGATTTAGCAGAGCATGCTCGTCAAATATTGGATTATATGTATTCAGTCACTTGTTTTAAAAGAATACAGCTAATGATACCCTCCATGCATTATTATTCATGTGATTTGTACAACAAATACATGCTTTGCTTCTTTGTTTCCTTTCATTTATTTACTTAGAACAATAAAGATGCTAATTATGTTCATATATGCTGGTTGGTAACACTGCAATTAATTTCTAGACTAAAGCAATTGAATCAAGACAAGTTCATACAACAGAATTAATATATGCCTCCTAGAGGTCATGTGTGCCTAACATCTTTCAGGAACATAATAAAATGTAATATTTGCCATCTATGTCCAAAAGCTGCTGTAGAGTACATGAACTCACTGCAGAAAGAGCTTGACAAATTTCAAACTACTTTTCTGTTCACATCCCAGGCTTTTTGACGAGGCTTATTTCCTTTCACGTTTGTGAAAGACCTCCACCTGTTCACACAGTTCTCTTCAGTAGCATGCAGATGAGTTTAATACCTATAGCCTATGAACATATAGCAGATGGGTGCTTTGAGTGGTCTGATCATTATCACTTTCCTAACACATTAGTAGCTCTCCCTTTGTTAAGTAGTTTGAGACTACAAATTGAGTTCTGTGTCTCATAGCAGATAAACAACTTTATGAACATTTGAACTTCTTTTAAATCCCATTTCAACATGTCTGCTCTTTGAACAGAATTCCTTAAAGATTTCTGTATATTTCCTGCTGTGTGCTATTAGGTTCAGAGAAATAATATAATAAATACACTGCCATACATTCTATAATTTAATTACGTAATTTTGTTTATAATGATAGCTGGCTTGATATTTTATGACCATTGAGGCAGTGTGTGTTATTACTTTGTTGAAAGCTATTGGATCTTATAAAAGCATCAAGACAGTAATAATCATTGAGAGCTGTAATTTAGGGAGGGCTAAATGAGCACATTTTGTGTTGCCCTTGTGTTCATTAATAGGAATTAAATGACAGGGTAATCACAGATTTTCTTTTGTTATTGCCTATTCCATCCACTAGCATTCTTCCTGTGCATGTCTCTAATCCAAATAGCCTTTAGATGAAGACTTACAACTCAGGCTTAGTGCTGACTAACATCTGTCACTGCCCTTTTCACCCACATTTGACAGCATTTAGAGGATCCTGACTTCAGTATTCAACACAGGTAGGAGTTTAAAGCAAATATGTGTTTTGTAGTCCAAATTGCTGTTGGTATGTTCATTGCTGTCCTTAAAGGGCTGCAAAACAACAGCTGCTGCTTTATTTCTCTGCACAGAAGCCATCATTCCCAGAAACAGAAGGGTCATGGCCATCATTTCCCATGACAGAGAAATCTGAACACAATGAAGACACAAAGTCAGTCTATCTGTATTATTTGGCATGGAATTGAATCATCTTTATTTGTAAAAAATAATAGGCTTGAGCTTCAAAAGCATATCCGAATGTTTAGTTACTAATGATGTGCTTCCAGCTACTAGCAAAAGTCCTCACAACAACAGGCACAAGCAAAGATAAAATGGGATATCACCTAAGAACTGATCTAGGAGTAAATAAAAAGTTACTTACCATTTTGTTCTCTCTGGACTCCAGCAGCAAGCAAATCTGGTTCCCCAAGACTTATATCATTGAGCCTGGCCCCTAGACATTCCATGCAAAGATGCTTGCACCACTCCTCTGCCTCTAGTTCTGAGGAAACAGAAAGAAATCCATTGATGCTGATATTAAAAAAAAAAAAAAGTTGTGAAGTTAAAGTGTTTCTTCACTTCTTTCTGAAGTGAAGTGTTTCTTACTGACAAGGTTTATCACAATTTGTTTGTGTTGAAACATGAGTTATTAGCATAAAGTCCTACAGTAATTTCTTTGCCTCAACTTATGAAGTTTTATAAATGGTTACACTATTAGGACTGCATCTTCCATCCTCAAATTTGAGGATTGGAGGTGGAGCTAACAAAGAAGAGGAATAGTGAATTTTCAAGGCAGTATATTTCTAGTGGGACCTCTTTGAAGAAAAAATGCAATTTAGAAAAACTTCAGATATAATAACTGAAACATTCTTTACTGCTTTTTAGGCAAGTCTGAACTCCTAAGGTAATTTCTTTTTCTAAAGGTGTTAGAGAATTTTTCTAAGAGCAAAGGAGAAAGAGTTATAAAATGCTCTTCAAATGTCAAACTTCCCTCTCTGCTGTAGTGAAAGACTATACCTGTCAAGGTATTATTAATAATTAATTTCTTCACTTCTGTTCACCTTTTGGTCTCAGGGCAACTTGGGCATTAGTTGAAACATTTATAAGAAGATTGAAAACTTCCCAGCCCTTTCTGAGTTGACTTTCCCATTGGTTCAATATGAGAGCTCTGTATCTGCCAGTCCACCAAAATGTGGATTCCATAAGGTGTAATTCCCACATACCACACAACATCCTCCCATTCAACTTCAGATTCATCCTATCCACTTCCCAAACTGAGCATCATGAAATCCATGGCATCTGTCAAACACGCATCATCTCAAGTTGGAACTAACACAGTGTGAAACTACAACCAAGAAAAACCATGCAACTACCCCGATTGTCTTTTATTTGCAGGAAAGACTTAACGTAAGGGAAAGTTCCTGGAGAGCAGGGCTAGCACCATGGGCATCACTGGGCATCCATGGTCACAGTCAGTCTCTATCTGATCATAATTAACAGTGAGGGGTTCCCCAGTAATCTAGGAATGTTTGCATTAAACTGCCAGGTTTTTCAGTCCGTTTTTTTTGGGGACATCAGAAAAATAATTTTGTGACAATCTCTCAAACGTACTGCTGAAACTGGGAGAGAGAAAAATACTGCATGCAAGCCCCAAAGCATTTAGTGATGATGAATCATTGGAATTAGCAAAATTTTTTATCTGAGAAAAAGTCCTCTAAGCTTAATTGGTACAGTTCTCAAATTCTTGCCTGGTTAGACACAGATCTCATAGAAACATTTGCTGGACAAAAAAGGGAAACAGGCACGCAGTTCCGGGTCTCCAAGAACCTTTGGACACCTTGTTTTTTTCAGCATCTTGAATAATCCAGGAAGAGATTGATATAGTTTCTGAGCTATTCTGGCTATCAGCTGACTAAGTTCCCAGCCAAACAGCTGAAAAACCAAAGCCTATTTTTGAAATTTTTGAGAACAAAATATGGTTGTTGCCACAAGATTTTGGGGGTGCTTCTTCAGAGTGTTGTGAGGAAAGTGGTGTCCCTTAACGCTTCCTGCTTTTTTGAAGTCTTTGTCTCAGGATACAGATTCTCAAAGTTTATCTTCTCATAACATCCTCACCTTCTAGTGGTAAGAGACAGAACATTATGTCAATAACATACAGGTGACATTTAGCTTTGTAGGTGAAAAGAAAATACTGAGGTAACAGCACACTGTTTTTTCAACACTGCTACAGATGCAGCCTCCCTGATGGAAGTAAGGAGAGAACAGGCTAATCTCTGGACAGCAATAAATTTTTACAGCTTTTAAAAGAGGGAAGATCAGCTTGTTCAAACATCTACTTCCAAAATTATTCTACTCATACATGAAGAAATTTCCTATATATTTCCCCTTCCCCTCTTTCAGCATTTGCCATTTCCTTGGATACTTGTGAGGTCTTTTGAGCCGAAGCCATGCCTTATAAATCCCACTTTCCCATGGAGAGGGGTTTCATGCCAGGGAAATAGGGGATAGAACTGGACCCCAAGCCACGCTGCCCTATTCTGGCAGTGTGTGGATGGGGTGAGGGAGCAGGGCACCTGCACACAGGTGAGAGAGTTGAGGTGCCATTGAGTTACCCAACAACTGCTTCCAGTTATAGATAAAGACAGGGCAATCAATGGGCAAAGCTGGTAGCACAAAGATGACAGTGCAAATCTCAGCAAGTGCTCCCATGTTGTTTTTTTTGTTTTGTTTTGTTTTGTTTATTTTTGTTTTGTTTTTTTTCTTCTTTTCTACCTAAACTGTGTCACAGAACAATATATATGCTGACAGAATGCATAGCTCTATATAAAGCCTGCAATTTTTCCTGGAGTGTGGCCAGAATATAACATTTTATGTATTTTACAAAATCTGCATTTTCTTACTTTTTTTCATTGTGCTTGCACCCAAACTCAAAGGGCTTGTAATAAAAATGTAGAATAAGATGGTAAACGAACACTAACCTAACCTTTCTAATATTATAAATATTTGAGAAGAAAGTGAAACACACTGGTAATCCCATAAATGCAGTTTAACATCAATATATATTCAAAAGATAACTCATGTAAAAGCTAAAAATTCAACTTAAATGTATTCTCACACCATATTTCCAGTAGATGTTTTTTGGAAACAAACAAATGCAGTGCTCTAGGAAGCTGTTTCTTCTATGTGTCCTTGTGCTGTCTCCAAAATCTACTCGCTTCTCTCTTTTACAGGAACATCTAGGTCTTGAAAGTTTGGATCCTGAGACTCCCTTTCAGCGTGTTCAGCTGGCAGTTTATTTTAAGTTGTTGCCTTATTGCTGCCAGACACTGATGATTAGGCCCAGATTAGACCATTCTCCAACTGCCATACAGAAGAAATTTATCTTAGTATGAGCATTATAGGATCATGGGTATATTTTGCAAAGTGTAGGCTGTACACTAGGCATTGTACTGCTGTATAACTCAAAATTTCTATCTTACAAAAATGATTGACTTTATGCTACAGGAAATATAGTTTCAATGCAGAACTGAAGTATCTTTCCACAGAACTGTGAGGATTTGTGTTTGCTGTCAAAAGAATCAACGTTATCTACAAATGTGTCTGGAAGGTCAAGGGTATGAAGGTAATTGCTTACTTGTAGGGAATTGCCTTCAAACTTTTCTGTGATGGACATGTGAAACCTTCTTTTTAGAACGAGGTGAGTTACTTTGCCAAAACAAACCCTTGATTCTCCTTTCACAATGTGCATAAATAAGGGAATTTGCCATTCTTTTGTAAAATGTTGGAATGTTTTGTGTCTCTGGGTAACAAAGTTAAATATTATTTATGCTACAAAAAATTATTTATTATAATTTACAGTACATAAATGTGTCATGGCAGCAATCTTTAAGAATGCCAGGTACCATGTCAGAAAACAGTGATATCTCAGTTACTTCTTTGTTTTGACTATATGCATATACTGAAACAGATGAAATATTACAGTGGAACCAAGTAATAAAAAAGCATCCACAAAATTGGCCTCTTTAATGCATGTAGATTAGATTTATTGGTGGTAAATGCAGAGTTTTTAGTCATAACTGGTACTTGTCATTGAAAAATTTATTTTCATTTTAAGATAACTGAATGATAAATTGTAAAGCATGGTTTCACAGCTATAAATAAAACCAAAATATATGTATTTTTATCTTTACTGTTATTTAATTATAAAATGCTACAATACAAATCTCATGGGGTGAGATAAAATGCAAAGAGATGGGAGACCTTAAATAGTTACTGTTTACTGCATAAGAAACATTACTGAGAACAAATTTGTACGCTTGTTACTCAACTTGCTATTGGCAATGTTTTGATCTGAGTTTTAGGTCATGCCTGAGGCTATATGTAATTTCTGCTCAGGTCTCAGGTGATTACAGTGGTGCTGTACCTAGTCTGGCCACTGTCTTGGACATAGGTGATATCACAGGATGATGTTGGTTTGTTGATATAATAGCAACGATGAAATAATATCGGCAAATTGTGTTAGAGATAGGAGTTTGTCATAGTAAAAATGTTCGTCTCCTACTTACACTTTAAAAGAAATCATTATACAAATCTCTGCTGAGAAGGGGTGAGGGGCAATGGAACATATATGGACACATTTCAAATTTACTGTGTACAGAAACTCTCTAGATCTCTATCTGGCCTCTAGATCCTCTAGATCTCTAAGGCTAGAGGAGGGATTGTTTTCAGACTCCAAGCTTAGGAAGCATTTTGTGTGTGGACTTAACCAAACACCTTTTGAATCCTGATAACTTCACGTTCTTTCACGTTTTCCTTCTGTGTTCACATGGCACAATCCTACGGCAGCATTCCATCTCCACCACTCTAAGTTGCCAGCACAGTTGGATGCCACTAGGCTGAGATACAGCCCTGAGGTGCTGACGCCTCCTGCTCAGTCCAGTGCCCTCCATTTCGGGAGATCCACTCCATCACTATAAGCAGCAGTTTATTGAATTTGTAAATAAAAGGGCTCAATTTATATGCACTTCCTAGAGACAGGCCTCTTCTCCTTCTCATGTAGCCCACATAAAGTGATGTGGTTAAGAATTTAGGTTGGAGATAGCACGTGTAGAATATTAGAGGGGGATAACAAACATTGTCCTCATGCAAATCAAAAAATCTCATGTCTTCGTGTTCTATCTGATGTCAAACTGTATAAATCTGAAATATTAAGTTCTTAATTTCTGAAACATTATATGTATTTGCTCTACAATTTGTTTAGCTCTTCTTCCTATTAAATGATGGCAATAAGGCCTACTAAATATTGTTGGCAACTAAATATTGTTACCCTGAATGAAACTGGAGAATCTTTCCTGGTTAGATTAGTAGAATTTAGACCTGATATTCTCTACCAAGAAAGAAAGATGATACTGAAAAATGTGCCGGTTTATCCCTTCTAAAAATCACTCAAGCTTAATTAGAAGTTAATAAGAAAAAATATTATAGAATTCCTACAGGACTGATGTGCTATTATACTGCACCACATAAAATATATGAAGAAACTTAATCCTCCTTTTTTTTTTCCACTAGAAAATAATACTATTGCCTGCAGGTATGCAATTTCTTATCAAAATCAATAATACCTTGAAAATATCTATGCTTTATCAGGATATATATAATCCTTTGATGATTTGAAAATAATTTATTTTATAAATATTTAAAATATGTTATCTAACCATGTCTCTGTTACTTTGGGTACTTTTACTACAGCACATCACACACACTCAAACACAGATACAAATCTAAAGCAATGTGGCTATTTCATATCTTTGCCCAGAGGAACAAACGGATAGAGTATATTTTGTATAATAATGTATTACTGATTAACACGGCCTATGCATGAATTTGGCAAATTTTCATTAAGTGATAGCTGGAAAGCAATGAAGGGGACATACATTCTATTTATTGTGAAAGAATAGAAAATAACTCTGTATGTAGACTAAAACTTGCTTTCAAATAGAAAGGAAGAGAGATAATGGGCTACAACTCCAAGAGTGATTGGTTTATTAAAATTATTTTTTAATTGACCAACTATGTTTGAAGGTATTTTATGACACATGGGATTCATATAGAATTTTTCCTTGCGTTTCAAATAATACTACTTCTAAGGAAACTTTCTTGTATTTTTCTTGAATGGTGACTTTTGAGTATTTCACCTGGAATAAAGTGTTTTGCTATTACTTAAGTGTAAATCATTGAACCAAAAGACAAAGGAAAATCATGACGGAAAACCACACACACTGTTAAATCATATTAACTTCCTGAAGAGGTTACACATTCTAGCTGTGGCAAAACGTGCTAAAGGAAGCCTGAAAATATTCTTTGGAAATACTGTTGGTGAGTTAAGTTCCTCAAAAACTTGTCATTTCCATATTTTAATACAATAACACCCTTACTGTTGAATGAATAACAGCTATTAAAAATCATGCATATTTTTGACTATACCATCAGTTTAAAGATATATACATATTTCATTTGAGCATTATTTTTTTCCTTGCACAAATACTGAATAATGCAGCAATCAAGAAAAATGAAAATTACAGAATATGAACATATACTCTGTAACTTTATCAATTGGTATATTTTGTTAATACACTTTTTTTTTTTTAATGAGGGAAGATATGATCTAAGTATTATACCAAAAAGTAATACAAAAAGAAACTTTCATGTCTCAATTATTTGCTATTTTAAACTTGAGTTGGCATAAGGGCAGTATAGTTAATTGCAATCATTACCAAAGGACATTTATTAGCTTTTAAGACTTATTTCTCACACTTATCTGGAGATAAAAGATTTATCAAGAACAGGGTTCTGATAATTAATCTAATTATGTACCTGTGTTTGCAAATAGCCAGCTGTATATGTCTGTATTTATTGAGATATATCACAGCTGATATTTTCATGACAATACACCATTTTTTTCTGCAAGTCTGATAAGAAGTTTCATGCAACCAGCACTCAGCTTCTAGTCTGTCTATTGTCCTGTCTATAGTAAAAACATGTACAGTGTTAAGTTAATCATTTTGAAGGCAAGAAAAGTATTTTAAAAGATTTGTCATATTGATCTTACTGTCCATTAAACTCTTGTCCATTAAAGCAGCAAGAAGCAAAATTCTCTGTGTGCAATGCTGCTTGAGAATGTAGTTTTCCTACAGAAACAGAACTCAGATGACTTGTTTGAAAAATGGAGACTGTGGGAAAATGAATAGCCTACAAGGAAAGAGTTTACTTTGCTCCATACTGCTAATGTAACTTTAGGACATATATCTTCCTTTTTTTTTTTTTCTTTATGAAAATGGCAATTTCTGCTATTAAAAAGAAATGTATATCACCTTAGTCTGTGATTAGTCCTAAAGAAATGAACTATGGCGTTCCAGGAAGAAAATGCGATTTAATGGATAAATTAGTCCTTGAGGGTAGATTTATAAGTATTCTTAAAAGTTATGTATTCTACTTCATGCTGGGGACTAGTTGCTCTCATTATATTACAAATGTTTATCATGTCTTAGTATGTCCAACAGATCAACACTGAGCTGACATCATTACCCAAAAATATCTCCAGCAAAATCTCACTCTCAATTCAAACTTTCTTGAAAGTGCAAAGAAAGGATTATGAAAACCTGCCTAAACATAGAAGAAACATTTACATTTTGTCTGAAACTAATGGGCCAGCAACAAAAATCAGACATGGGAATTATACAGTTCCCCAGGACTGTCAATTCATACCTGTTTCAACTGTTATTAATGTTAAATTGCAATAGCATGAAAGTAAAATAACCTCAGGCAGCGTGTCAGTAGTGGGAATGGCATAAACACCATCAGTCAAGTGTCCAAAAAAGGTCTGTCACCAGGAACATAACACAAAGAGGATGCCACCACATCAACTTTTGCTGCTACCCCATGACTGGCAGTCAGCAATAGCATTTTTCTGTCTTAAAAATTGGTAGTATTTCAGATTTCGTCTACTCCCACAACATTTTTATTCCTCTTGGGAAGTTTTTAAATGAATAGGAAATTTAATACTTTCTGTGCAAATGTAAACTATACCTCCTTTCCATTTTCAAGTTTTTAAGTTATGGTCTAGTAAGAGAATCCAATACCCAAATAAACTGGTACAAATCCTGGGGTTCATTTCACTTTTCTTCTTCAATATGTTAAATATTCAGTCTCATCTTTGAAGTATTGGCAAATCTTGTTACTTGAAGATCAGAAATATTGTTAGATTAGATAAATAAATTTAAGAGTATTAGTTTCCTTTACAAAATCAAGGTGAAAATGACTATTTTCAATACACAGAAGAAAAACTGCATACTATTTCCACTACATGCTTCATTGCCCTTATGCCTTTGAACATATGACTTTCACTCCAGCCATCTGAATATCTTCTGCATTAGATCAGTAGGAGCAGACAGTAGCTAACACACTTGGATATTTTTGCAATCTCCCGTCTTTTCCTTGTCTAAACATTTCTAATTTAAGCAAGACTTCAAGCTATGAATACTTAAGAATTATAAAAAGTTGTGCAATTTTGACTGAGCACAGAGGGCAGTGCTATTGTTGCCCTCTTCTAATGTAAAGAGGCTTGGGCTAGGATATTTTTCCTGCACGGTATTATATATGACTTTCATAGTAACAAACCTCCTGAAAGGATGCATTTTTTTCTTTCTGTGTTTCCATTGTGCAATAAATAAAAATTTTCCCCCAAACTCTAAAATGATTGTTTTGAAGACGTGAGTCCTTGCTGCTATGAGAGTCGAGAAGATTTTTATGGCATTGGAAGTGTAAAGAAACTCATTCAAAGCAATTACTGACTGATATAATCTGTAAGATCATAATGCAGTATGTGCTCTACTTGATTCTCAGTTGCATAAAACTTTACTCTGAGGCAGAACAAAGTATTAGCTCAAAATAATTCTGTGTCTTCCACTTTATTCTTGGGGATTTTTAATGTGGTGCTACCGCAATGAAATAAATCTTAAAAGTTCATAGTCTAGAGTTAGTACCAACGGAAATATAATTAGAAAAGTCTCAAATTTCACATCTACAGATTTAAAACCAAAGGGGATTACTTTTTCATTATCAATCTCTTACTCTAATTTTAAATGTGTATCTTTTATTCCCAGGAATTTTACATTTGACATGTAAACATTATTTAAATTAGAAAATATTTAATGAAAATAGACATTCTTTCAATGTTTATGAAAACAGAGGCTTTCTAATCAGGTACAACCTCCTGTAAATAGCAGTCTTCTAAAAAAATTGTATCTAAAATATGAAATTTTAGATTACTGGGGTTATACTATACACCACTGACATCTCTACATTATGATCAATAAATAAGAGACTACCTGAGAAGATAGAGTTGCTTGAAACTGGAATTCATAATCCATACTTTCATTAAGTTAATAGGACTCTTTTATTTTTATTTTTTAATTCAGTAGACTTCTAAGGTTCAGAACAGTAAAACCATATCTTTTCCTGAACCAGGAAAACAGTAAATAGATCCATCTTCAATTATGTGTCATTTTCCTCCAAGAAAATAAGTCGTGATGAATGCAATCTTACAGAACATACCAAGATTAAATAACTGGAAACTTCAAGAGCTCTGTTGAAATGGTTTAAGGCTTGTTAACTGGAGACTCACTGATGAAAGATTGTTTTATTTAAAATCTTTCATTTTTATTTAAGGATAAGCAACTCACCATAAAAATATAAAGAGTGTTTAAATTTAATATTTTGAACCATATAAAGCAAGAACTGCAGTAAAAGATTAGGATTTAGGTCTGTAAAACAGAGGGACTGATTACAGTGAGAAACAGTATCTACAGAAGATGGAGCAGCAATTAATGCACACTGGTGATCAATTGCCCACTAACAGTTTGCTTGTGAAGTGAATTTTAGGCATACACACAACTAGAGGGGAGGGGAAGGATTATCCTTTCCTTTCTGGAGGAGATGAAGTCATACACTGGCAAAGACCGGTCTTCTGTGCTCCTTACTGAGACTCTAGACAAACGATCCCGATTTCTCATGACTTAAACTAAATTCAAATCCATGGCTGATACCTTTTAGTGGAGAAAGCAATCTAGAAAAAAATCTGCAGAGAAATGAGTTTTAACAGTAGGATGAGACAATTGATCACTGTCATTTAAAAAGGAATTATTCAGCACCATCAGCACTCAACTAATGGACAAAATAACCGTTCTTATGCTGCCTATGCCTTTCCGATTTTCTGCATTAATGATTTTAAACGAGAAAATGGCTGACATAAATGTTGCTCTTCTTCCTACTACTTGGAGTGGCCTCCTCCTAAGTTCCACTGCCTTAAAAAAAAAAAAAAAAAGAAAAAAATCCCTTCTTGGTTTTGTAGTGAGTGTGAGCAGCAGTTTATAAATTTAGTTAAAACAAATAAGTATGACTGTAGGTTTTTTTTTCTGGACCACAATGAGATTATAATAACAAGCAAGTAATAAAGAGCAACTATACACATAATTTTGTCCTTTTTTTTTTTTTTTGGAATTGGATAAGGGTAGGAAGACAATTAGTCTTTACATTTTCACAATAAACCCTAACATTTGCCTTTGCATAGAATTGTGATGACATATATAATTAAGGAATCAGTTTCCATGCCCAAAACTAGTATTGCAATATAATAGATTGAAGCATGATTGAATTAATCTTGTTATACAAATGACAGTGACATTGTGGAGAAGTAATGCTTTACTGAGCTAGAAAGAGAGAATCCTTTTATTTTTATATCAGAAAAAACTGACAACTTCATTTGCTCCCTTGATTTGATCCCTCATGAAGCCCAAAGTTTATATCAATACCAGTATAATGTTTATAAGTACAAACTCTCACATCTGAATAAAGATTTTTACAAATATGCTACCTAGAGTTATAAATCTGTAGTTTTTCATCATAACCTCCATTAAACAAAGCATTTATAATACCCATTAGAATTCAAAATCAACTTCACCAGCATACATACAATTTTTCACATGCTGTAAGCTATTTGATTCAGAAAGAAGATTAAAATTATAGCTGTGACAACCTTAAAAAAATAAAATTACTTAAAATCTCATAATTCATGGGCTACCACTATTTTCTTAACTTAGCAGGCATGCAGTTACAAACTGCCTATAAAGTAGATTGACATGATAACATGCAGAGACATACAGCTCTCCTTCCAACTTCTTCCTCCTCACATTTCTCCTACCATGATTGTAGACTTTATAAATAAGCCTTTAGATACTAAGATGTTAAGCCTTTTCACTTAGATTGCTGTCTTACAATATTAGTTCTTATTATAATCATGTCTACATTTTAATTAAAATTACACATATTGATAGGAAAGGAACCCAAGCATATATCCAGACATCAAGAAATGCATAGCAGGGCATAGCATTTGAAGGACTAGTTAATGACACATATGATTTTTAGAGTTTCTTTCCAGCTGGTTCTTAACCATAGTAAACTATATCTTCATCTAAATCATATTTGTACAGACAAATAATAAACACTTCCCAGAAATAATAAACTCTTCCCAGAAAAAAAAAATATGATTGTCAATATGAAATGCCATATGGGAAGAAAACTATTTATACCCAGCACACACTGGAAATATTGTAAGACAAACATAAGGTAGGGTTTACGTACATATCTGAATATTGCTGATTTCTACTTTATTGCTGATGAGCATGTGATACAGCAGCAAGGACAGCATTTATTAGCAGGACAGTGCTGCTGTATTCAGTGACATATGCTGGGAGCACTGCTCCTTCATCACACAGATGTCATGGACATTGTACTAAACTTGGAAAAGATTCACACTGTCACTGAGGAGAAACATTTTGGAATTACATTGGCTTCTTGAGTTTCCTGCATTAATTCATTTCCATCACTAGAGAGAAAAGCAGAGATAAATGTCAGTCTGTCTATTCAATTCCCTTCTTATTTTTTCAGCAAGGTGATTGTAAGCTATAGCAAGGTTTAGGCTAACCTCCTTAAACATATAAACAAACTTACCATGGTAATACTTTTGATGTTTAAAATATAAAGCAGATGCTACACATCAAGATATTTTGCCATTCTTACTGGATTCATTTTTATAGGAACATACGTAACAGATATCTGTCTTTCCTAGACAGATATTAATTATCGAGAGGCTTGTCTATTAGCACATTCAAATTATCTTTAATTTTACATTTATTAGACATATTTATTTCATAAACCCACAGCAAATTCTCTGATTTTTTAATTTCAGTTTTTACGTCCAGTCAAAATTATCTGTAACAGATGTAATATTGACTTCATGTTTTATTCATGGACTTTAAACTTCAGATACAGGATTCATTCTTTTCCCCCTTAAAACTGGAACCAAATGCTAAACTACTGAGAGGTTTGGCCAGTGAAGAGCTTTGTAAAGAGACAGCCAAATTCACACTGTCACTGAGCAAGTGTTATTCTGAAATGGAGTTGATTGTTTTCTAACAGCACTCCAAAGGGCTACCTTTGGGGGATACTTTATAAAGTACTTCCCATTTATGGAACAGAGATAATTTATTTTAGTGAGCCATTGTTCTTATTTAGAAGGTGATTAAATGGTCTTAATTCCCTTTTCCACTTCACTAATTCTAAGCTTGCTTAATTTTTCTGCTAGCCAATAAGGTTATGATTTTGTCCTAAATACAATGATATTTTAAAATATGTCTAGTTTAAAAACAAATGATTCTTTATAATTGACCAGTTAATATTATATCATTATTAGGAAAATAACAATAATATGTATGTATTTTAACTTTAAAACTACACACATTTTTAAGGAAAGAATTGGGTTTAAAAACAAACAAGACACTTCAGATTAGTTTTTCAACTTTGTCTTACATGATCATGAAAATGCAGGATAAATACTCAATGCTACCCAATAATATGATAGTCTCACAAGAGCTACTAGTAATTTTATGTTGCTGGGTTTTAAAAAAAATTAATTGCAAAATTAAGTCTACATACAGCTCCTTTCTTCCTTGAAAAAATAAGAAATCTCCCACATTTTCAAAATGTACAGCTGTCCTGAAAGTTAGTGGATCTAATGTTCTATCCTTAAGAAACAGACCAAGATTCCTCATAATTCCAGTTAATATGGAGATTTCACTTCAAAGTAAAGCTCTAATCTTCATAAGACATTAGATGACCAATACATGTCATATAAATTGTATTAAATATGAATCTAAACCCCCTAACATATGCCAGAACACTATATGAATGTGTTATTAATATACTTGAACACATTTGCAATTATTTGCATTACTTCTGTGAACAGAATTGTTGATTCTGACTTCACCATGGCATGAAATGAGTGACTGGTCAATTTGAATTAAGAAAAAAAATTCCATCTAATATGAAGCAACCCTACACCTGCTTGATTTGTAGTAGAAACTGTCAAAATAAATGGTGGTCAAAACCCATCGAATAAGTTTGCTCCACCAAACACCTGCAAAATTCAAACCCAATATGTTTATTTTGTCTTCTGGAACACTTACATATTAATAAAAACTGAATCTAAAGCAAAATGCTAAAAAGTTCTCAAATCAGAATATACATTTCCCCAATTATATAATTTTTTCATACTGATTGTAGCTGCTTCAGCAAGAGGGGGAAAATTAATATATTTGTCATCATTAACACCTTACTTGCCTTATTTTCACATTAATACACTATTTTATAAGTTTGAAAACAAAATGAGAAACAGAGCTAACTAAATGACTAAAAGCTAAAAGGCAACAACAGCTTCTCTATGGTTGTTTTCCATTTAATATTTTCAGTTTTAACCTCAGATTTTACAAGGAAGATTAACAAGTAGTTTGAAGCAGTTGAAATTGTTTAAAACAAAATTTTTAAAGTAGACATGCTTTAGAAAAGGTATTGGAAAAAAAGAAAGCTTTTTTTGAGCAAATATGATAACTTATCTGTATGGATTGTGAAAACATTGTATGAATGTACTTGAACTGCAATTACAGAAAACACACTCATATTTTCCTCCTTCACTGTAATCTTCATATAGAGAAGACTGAATTGCACTAAATGCCATACTGATTTGAAGAAAAGCAAGATATTCTGGGGCACTTTTTAAAGCTGCTTTAAAACTACATTAAGCAATGATTACGACTGATAAATTGAGATTTTTTTAAATTAAACATCTTTGGACATCTGAAGCACAGTTTGCTTCTTGGCCTTACTTAAAATTAGAATTTCAAGAATCTAAGGCTGAACATCCCAAATTGACTCATACAGTAAAATTAATACCGAAACTAATATTTATTTATTTACCAGGGAAAAGGACAAGTCCTGTCTGAGAAATTTATTACTGCCTTGCTTAGAGCTGACACCCAGGATCATCAATTACTGTAAACAGAGGAATCTCAGCTGTCTGGGAATACACTAGTTAGTAAGTGGAATATCTGCAGTTCATGTGCTAGTGATTCGTTTGCATATCTACCCTATCCGTGGCTGTCTTTTAAAATACAAGAAAAGTGAACAACTTGAATTATTGAAATTTGGAGTTATTTCTACCTAAAATTTATTTACTTCTGTTCTTAAAAGTAAGCCATAGTTTAATATGTTTTCCCCTTAAATATTGGCAGAGAGATTAAAAAACTGAATGGGCTGTGACAATGCATTAAGCAGCTTTGCTCTGCAGGTATAAAAACTGAGACAGCTCTAGAAAAATCTTACAAGAGACACATAAAGCTTTGTCTTTGCCTATTACTACATAGCTGCAGCAGTCCAACACATGGGTCAGTCTTAAAATTGCTTTAGTTCTCAACAAGTAGAGAGCAGTGAAATACCAGTGTAGAAGCTTTACTGATCACTCTGGCTGCACTGGCTGCAGCGGCAGTCATTCTGACTGCTCAACAGCCCACGAGGCTGTGCTAATGCTGATACCACTAGAGCTTGTGACAAACTCTCAAAATGTTATGAAATGGATGGACAGTGAACACTGAATGCTTACCTTTAGTTTGTTCTGTTATGGTCTGGTTTGATTTTTTTGAATGTACACAAATTTGTCCAAGGTTCCTATGCCTAGACTCTACATGAAATAGAATATGCAATGCTGAAGACGTGGTCAAGTGTACATCAGTAGGACACAAGGATTTCTGTGCTCTTTAACATGCACTACTCTTCTCAGGTTGCTTTCATTCAGTGTTTGAAAAGTGTTTCAGAAGAACTGAAACAGTTAACCTGCCAACAATCCCATATACCTTACACACTGTAAGTAGCCAAATGCAATGCAAGCTGAACAGTGACAGAGAATGAAAAATAGATTGTGTGTTTTAGGTTTGCAGCAGTAAATTATCATGTTCTTCATTGAACACTCCCCAGGCTCAGCCAACCATACATCATTTGTCAATACTTCAAACTTAATCTATAAATTAATGCCATGATTTTGTGCTGTCATTAAATGTATACTGTTCTCAGGAGAGGTCAGGAACTGCAGAAATAATCTAATTTTATGAGTTGATACATATTCACAAATCCCAGGAGATCTGACCTATATTCCATGAAGATGATCAGAAGCCTTTTTATCTCAGCTGATACCTGGATTCCACTCCAGTGTTAGCAAACTTGTGGACATCAAATGGAGGTTTACACTAATCCTGAAGGGAAAGGAAGTAGAAATATGCCCAAACAAAATAGCTATGACTTAAGTAATCATATCTTCTATTAGCTTTAGAGAAATTTTTAAAGTGGAAAAAGATGTAGAAAAAAGGACAGTCTAGAATTTCATCACCTATGTACATCTCCACTGGCATATTAGTACCAAGTCAGTAATGTCCCACACCAGTACTTTCCAGAAGAGAAGACTCAAAGGATTAGGAGATTGAGTGAGTGATAACCAAAGTACACAGATATGCTAAAAGCCTGAGAGCCTTAGTACTGCTAGTCTCAATAATAAT
>QUSF01000001.1:14740205-14750268 GCA_003676055.1 Chloebia gouldiae
ACACAAATATTTTTATATATGTATTGGGTTTACATGGCAAAGTTTTGGTGGTGAGGTGTGTTGGAGAAATGGTTTCTGTAAGAAGCTGCCCCAATGTTGAACAGAGACAATTCCAGCCAGCTCCAAGGCAAGATTTGCTTCCAGACAAAGCTGAGCCTATCACCAGTGTTGGTAGTGCCTATTTTGAAAAGACATTAAAGGAATGGTAATGAATGATAGGAAAGAAAACATGAGAGAAACAGCCCTGCAGAAGCCAATGTGAAAGGAAGAGTGGGAGGAAGTGCTCCAAGTGCTAGAGCAGACCCCTGCAGAGACAAAATAACATGAATTGACTGCAATCTTCATTCCCCATCCCCTTGTTGGGCCTGTGAAGGAAGAGCTGATGGAAAAGTGTTTTCAGATTTTTTTTTTTTTTTTGCTTCTCACTATCCTACTCTGTTGCTAGTTAGCCCAAGTTTGTTTTGCCTGTTTCAGTTCCTCTCAAACAACTCCCTGTACTTACCTTGACTCATTAACTTTTTATTGTGTCTTCTCCTGTCCTGCTGAGTAGTGGAAATGAGAGAGCAGCTTAGTGGGGACACCCAGCCAAGATCAAATCACTACAATATAACCACATATTCTGTGTGTTCCAGATATGAATACTGTAAAGAGAGGTAATGTAGACTTTTTTTACCTAACAATACAGACTGGATTTTGCCATGGAAATGTCCTGCCTCCTTGCAGGTCTGTCACCGTGTTTCCCAGTAAAGAGCAGGTGATGATGTTTTTATTTTGATTCTACTGCAAACCAGATGAGAAGCGTGGGGGATTTGCAAAGATGAAATGCTTTTCTAACATAAAGCTGCACTATTTGCAGACTAGAGCTGGCTTGTAGACAAGACTGGTTATATCTAGGCATGAAGACATAACCAAAAAAAGAATTCTTTATTGACTTTTCTCATCATCAGGCAATGAAAACTGCAACCCCTTCCACCTTAACAAGGTGCTAACATTTCTGCACAGTTTTAAGGGATAAGTCTCAAGACAAGTGATGATTTACTCTAAAATGTATTATTCTTAGAGCTGGTTGAGACTTTTCTGAGTAAATCCAGATGCATAGAGACCTAAATGAACTGTCAGAAAACTGCCCATCTGCCTGTCTGCCTGGCAGCCTGCTTAAGAATCCATAATTTCAGCATCAAGTGCAGTTGTATCATGTTGATGGGGGTCAGAAGCCTAAAGACTGAGGAAGAATAACTACTCTGACGACCCAGCTTTGTAGTCTTGCCTGAATTTTGAAGGAAAATGTCTTGTTTGAATTCCCCTTCTACAAGAACATTTTAAAACATCTATTTTTAAATTGCAGCATTTAGAACACGGGAAGTTGTAGATTTGAAAGCATATAAATATACACTATTACATTTTGTAGTGTTGGATGCTACAAAGTATCAGTCTAGGAAAGAAATTGAATCCATTTGTCCTGGCTTTACAAAAAAAAACCCTACTTAAAATACTAAGTCTCATTCACTTTTCCCCCAATTACCTACCACAGCAGAGGCCCTTATAACAAATTCCTCAATTAAAGAACACCATATGCATAATGAATGGGACACACTAACCAAGATGGAATAGACAGGCTTTTGAGGCTTTTGTTCTAGCTTCAGCTATATACACTATGCCATTCTCTTTTCAACCTGATATAAAACTCCTGATATACTTTTGTTTCTTTTAATTATGTTAAAAAAACCCTAAAGATGCAAGACAATCCACCAGGAAATTGCCTCAAGTTGCCCCAGGGTATGTTTAGATTGGATATTAGGAAAAATTTCTTCATTGAAATGATGGTCAGGCAGTGGAATAGGCTTCCCAGGGTAATGGTGGAATCACCATCCCTGGAAGTTCAAATGTGCTGTTTGTTAAAATCGGGGTAAGATACATAAAAACCTGCATACCATGTGGAAATAGCAACCTTAAGTACAATGATGATAGCAAAAAGTCTTTTAGAAAATCCCACACAGCCTTTTATGTTGTGGAAAAAAAGTAAGAAATTACCTTGCTTCGTGTACAGAAACAAATACTTATTGTAGTCTGCTCTACAAACATCAGAGTGTTTAGTAACATGGATGTTTAAAAAGTAATTTTAAAATGAAGTCATAAAGTTTGCTTGTAAACTTCATCCTTTTCAAGCACAATGTGTTGTTTCATGACATGACTCCATATTACAAACCCTCATATGGATATTTTAGTAAAATTAGATTCTATATCCACATATATATCTATAACCAATGTTTAATATAGAGAAAAGTCCTCTGCCTGAGACTTTTTCCAGACTTTGACACATTCATTTGTCATCCAGTTAATGAAGTTATCTCAGTCCTTCATCTGCAAACTACCAATTTCAACTCAGAATACGAGGAAATTTTATGCACAAAACTCATCAAGATTCTCTGACTCTTTTTGTAATCCTTTAATTATTGGATGTGAATGCCTTTTGGCAGTGTAGAGCAGGCCAATGTTTTTAAAAACCAGGTGTAGATAGCATGAAGGCATGTTAAAATAGGTCGTATCTTATTCCTTTACCTTCTAATAAAATGTGTTTACAAGAGAGGAAGTACATTTGGACTTTCATACTTAAAACATGATTAAAAATTATTCTAACTTAATTTATGGCATGAATTATACAAAAGGGTCTCCATATCTTTGTTTCATAGGACCAGAAGCTATTTATGGCACAGTACTTTTATCAAAACCACTTAGAATCTCAAAATGAGATCAGAAGGAAATCCTGTTGTACACAGATGCACAACATACTAGCAATTTCAGATTTCAGTATAAGGTAAACAGCCAGAGGCTAAGGAAAGCCTCTCATATTTTTTTTTTACTCAAACGTTAGACCATGTTGTTCTGCATTTTTATGGGCTTCTGTCATCTCACTGACACATACTTTCTTCTAGTATTAAACATAGAGCTTGCAGATACTAAAATGTTCATTGATTTTTAACAGCTTACAACCCCCCCATTCCCAGTACAAAAATCCAAACCAGCAAGCAAGCAACTAAGACACTTTCTAGTCCAACAAACAATTCCAAGGAACTTCACATTCCTGAAATCCTATAGACTTCAGCCTCACTAAACCCACCTCTACTCCATGCTTACTTGGAAAGGCAACTTGGAAAGATATGTTGAACTTCTAGGACAGAGGCTTTGAGATTCATGCATTCCTCCTCCTCACTTTAAATTAACTATTCAAGATGGTGCTGACCTTGCAGCAGCTACCAGATGAAGCTGAAATCTTCTTGATTTCTTCTCTTTGTCTTCTGAACTTGCTGAGTTCCTGTAGGCAGGAATATTTTTTTTCCTACTCTTTTACTCTCAAGAAGTTCTACATGCACTCTAAAATAGATAATTCATCATTATCTTAGCAATCTTCCTTTGTCTTTTGTTCCCATGGGAACAGTTTATATTTCATATAAATTTCAATACCTTCAAGTAAAACTGTGATAAGGAAAGCACTTATAGTCTGCACTTCAATATATTTGTCCAGGACAAAAGAATAATACTTCTCTACTTAGGATCATAGAATGGCTTGGGTGGTCAGTTGCTATGATGGTCCTAATTTCTACCTTTGGAAAGATGGATACTTTTCTAATGTTTTTTTTCTCCCCCAGCCACCTGGGACTTGACTCGACTGCCATGACTTTCCAATAATCACGGAGAGCACCTATGTAGAGCCTCTTCGTTGGACATTATTAAAGAGTCTCCAGACAAGTTTACAGTATGTGAACAGCCACCGAATCCTTATCACCTCTGCAATTTACACAAGTACATAATCAAAATTTAGGGAACCAAAACAAATTTCAGTCTCCAAAGGTTTTGACTTTAAAAGTCTAAACTTTAGGGTTTCCCATATTGCAGTCTTAGAGCAAGTTTACCTTTTCCAATTCCGGCATTTAGAAATGTTCAGCTTTCCTACTTATTTTGTCACAGCACCTGTGCATGCTCCTGCTGGAAGTGAACCTTATTTCCTTCCTCTTCCACATTTTGCCCTATAAACTGAGAATACAGCAGCATTCCTAGCTCAGGGCCCTGAAAGGGTATGGAAGAAGTGCGGAAAATATGGTGACCATTTTGAGTGTCTACTGTTTTCGAACTTAGCATTTTACTAAAAAAAACAAAAAAAAAGAAAATATGAGTTTGTCTTTACAAAATATTGTTTAAATGCTAAATAATTTTAGAACTAAGTCTGCAGTCAATTAATAACTGAGAAACGACAGAAAAGGATGGAAAGCAAGTGTAGAACCTGTTCCATCAACAGCTATGTCCTGAAGATGGAGCATGATTTTCATTCCATTTGCTAGTAATACAAATTACCAGTATGTGTCAGAAAATTGTAACACTGTAGCTCAACATACAACCAAGAGAAATGAGGATAAACTGGCAACCAAGAGCAATGAGAGGCAGAATCCAAATACTTCTACTTTATGTATATTAAAATCGGAACAGAAGTGTCTATTTCAAGGCAAAATGAAAAAAACCAAAACAAACTAAAACTATTTGTCCAGACCAAAAGAGTATGCATTCTACTTAAATTTTAACATTACCATGACTCAGACTGAACTTTGCCTTGAAAGTGGATAGTGTTTCAAAAATTGTGATAGAAAAGGGGGAATGTAAGAATCCAGAGCAACATATTTAACTTCATGAAATGCCTGTCTTTTCACTCCTTTTTAGATCTCAGACAATGTGTTACATATGGAAGTGAGAACATGCATCTGATCTCCAATGAGACATATGCTTTTTGGAGAGTGCAGGTTCCTTTCTCTATGTAAACAAACAAAATCAGAAAATGGAAAAGCTGGGGTCATACATTTTCATATAACAATCCCTGATGCCTTAAAAGTGAAATACACCAAGTTTCAGAATAGTTTCAACTACTTGGGTTTATTTTCCTGCATCCAGAACGTGAACTTCGTATTCTTCTTTCCACTGCCCAAACAGTATTTAGGAAGGTGTTCTTCACTTTCACTGCCTCCACAACCCTGGAGCTTCAAAGTCACAAAAATGACAGCAAAAATGGGAACTTCAATCTGGTTATTTTAAAATATCAATATTAATTTTATTTTTAAGCTCTATTTTTAAAGCTTATTGTTGCTATTTGTATTGTTAGCCATAACAGCAAGTATGAGCATTGATGCTCCATCTCAGAGTCTCAAAATTTCACAGTAATTTCAATGCAAAACCTCCAGGCTTTTTAACTGTCAAAGGATGCAGTAATATGAATTGCATCTAATACTCCACTGATATCTGTCAAGCTCTTCCAGCACATAGAGGTTTTGCTTGTGAAAACCATCAAGGAGAAAAAGCCCAACTCATGATCAGTAGTAGTTTGCCGATAGTCCAAAAGCTTTTCCAGTACAAACATGAAATGAACTTGTGGCTTTTCAAATTATATCACCACTGTATTCTTTTTAAGAAAAGAAAGCAACACCAACAAATGGCAAAAAACAGACTTAAAAAGAAAAATACGTACTAAACTAGAAGAAACCCACATTGCCACTTGACATCAGCAGACTTTCAACAAAGTAAAACCTTTTTTGGAGAGTTATGACAAAACTTGATTATCACAGTTTGACTGCACTCAAAAGAAGCTGAAACACAAAAATACAGAAGAAAAGCCTGTTTATGTTGCAGGTGTATAAAAGAGTTTTATCAAGGTAACCATCACAGAAGCAAGACAAAACAACCTTCATGAATGCATAAACCCCTAAGCCAGAAGTTTCAAATACAGTAACTGATAGACACTTTGCAATAACCCAATTATATTTTCCCCAGGACTTGAATAGTGAAAGTCTTCAGGAAAAGCCAAAGTATAACCTCTTAAAAATAATGAGGCTGTTTCTTGGTTGCAATGACTCTAGATCTGCAGTTCATGCAGGCCTAGGAAGAAAGAAACCCCTTCAATTCATATACTTCTATGCAGAGTGGGGCACTGTACTGAAGGGAATGCAGAAAAAGGTCAGTATCCTAGGGGTTGTCTGCTTTGCTTAACAGCGGGGGTTTTAAGATTTCTCTTAATTTTGCTCCTTATGTCACAAATGTGATTTTGCCCCTTATGTCACAACTCATTCTATTTTCAAATCGCCAGAATCACCTCTCAGCTCTATTAGTCTCTCTTATTGTTATGTCCATGTTTTCAACTCCCCTCATTTTAATTTTTTTGTTTTTATCTTTTAAGAACTAGGTTTAACAGTTCATCAGTTTTCATCACATTCTGTCATTTAGACGTCAAAATAGATTTTACACAAACCTGTGCTGGAGGGACCACAAAGCATGAAATGCCCAGGGATTGGTATCACTTTGTATTTTGCTGTCATCACTAAAGGAAAAATCAAGCCCCCATATGGTCTGTCCCTGACTAGTGCAAATCAGAAACAGCATTCCTTAAAAGTTAGGTATTATTCATGCAAAATCCTCATCATGCTAGCTATTTCTAAAACAGCACCATAAAATTCTAGATTAAATCAGTACTCATGCCCTCCAGTTTCATTTTCTTGCTGGTCCTGCACAGCTACCATTGCTCACTGCATCACATCTACACGTTTTTTGAGAGTTTAAAGGACATTTCAGAACACCTGTCTCAATTCAGACACTTGTCTTACAGTCATATTACAGATATCAGGCTTTCAGGAAGAAGAGCATCTTAACAGATACATGCATCCAGGCATGGCTGTAACTACACAAAAAGTGACAGCACACTTACCCGAAGGAAAAAGCTCAACAACAATAACAAAAAGTCCCCAGCCAAACAAGACCTGTGCCAACAACTTCTTTAGCAATGGTATCAGGGAAAGTTATCACATCAAACCCAGAGGCTGGAATGATGAGCTGAAAGACATTCTCCACTTGATTATATACTACACAATGAAGAAAAAATCCCCTAGATTTTCTTAATTCCTAATTAAAAAAAAAAAAGCACACACACACACACACACACACACACAAAAGTTCCCTTAATGGCAATAACTTTCACACAGTTTTCAGGCTCAAATTGAAGTCATAGTGTGTTCCTTGTTAGAGCAGCAGCAATTTCCCATGGTTTGAAGAATTCTCACTCTTTAAAGCATGATGTAGGTTCACTGAGTTATAGACTACTTTTCATGTTACTTAATCAGCCCTGACTTCTCATTAGTTTACTTCCACTGAAACAATTCTCATGGTAACTGAGAATTTTAAAATGTTGCTTGCTAATCACCAAAGTCACATGTTTCTGCCCCTTAGAGAAGATGCCAGAAACAGATATAGTGACAGCAAGAAGCTTCCCTTTCTTCCTGAAGAGGGATAATTCTTTAAAAACTTGTTATCCCATGCTTTTATTTGGGGAACTGTAATATATTAGACTGTTTTGCTCTTCAAAATATTTTAATAGGGCTTCAGAATGGAACACATTTCTACAGCTGTAGTAAATGTTAGGAGCACTGGTGGTAGTGAAGGGTAGGTGATAACAAAAGCATATGGAGGATTTCGATTTGTTTTTTTATAGAATGTTTTCATTAGCAAGTGAAGATTACCAACAATTAGATGCATCTAAGATTACTAATTTGCTGTAATTCTATGGAAATATAGGGGTTACAGCCCACCCAGAGCTCAGATTTGCCAGTAGCTGCCTTGAAGACAATAAGCAAGATGAGGTACTAAAACATGCAAGATTTTAGGAAAAAAACACAGGCTCTGAGCCAGCACACCCAGTGGGCTGGTATCACAGCTCTCAGGCTTTCTGGGGAGAACCAAAGTGTTCTGCATCTTTAGAGACCTATTTTAAAACAGAATAGTATTTTATTGTGCTTTATTACACAATTAAGAAAGCTATGTGCCAGAAAAATGTGCTGCTTTTTTGGCACTTTAAGACTGAGCAGAGGAGAAGGCATCAGCTCAGACTATCAAAACCAAAATGATACCATTATTTAAAATAATTTTCTGGTACAACACTGACAAAACTCCTACCTCACATTGTTCATTCCCTGAAATCAACTCAGCTTTCAGTATTCCTTTCTCCCTGTCTCCAAAAAATTGTTGACTCTTTGCTCGGCAGACCTTTTGCAATGGATTTAATGTTAATTTCCTTCCATCTGCCTCTAGAAGTCAAGATGATAAGAAACAAGGTATCTGCTTCTGTATATTCAGAAGCTTCATGGTAGAAAAATGTCCACATTATGAAACTCTGGGGTCCTAAAAAATTCAAGGTCAAGCAGTTATGATTCTTGAAGGTTTTTGCCTTGAGTGAAAACCATTTGAGTGTTTTTTTGAC
This sequence comes from Chloebia gouldiae, assembly GCA_003676055.1. Lineage (NCBI taxonomy): Eukaryota > Metazoa > Chordata > Aves > Passeriformes > Passeridae > Chloebia > Chloebia gouldiae. The sequence continues at coordinate 14,748,490 of QUSF01000001.1, forward strand.
ACTGAAGCCACCGGAAAGAAGTGAGATTAGTAAAGTTATTGTGTTAACCAAAGAAACGGCAAGAAGATTTGCCAAAATAAACATCATTGTGTGTACATCACTATACACTATGAAGCTGTAAAAGTCTATGCATTTTTCCATATAAACCAGTGCCACTAAACAAGAGAAGAAAAAGAACCCATTTTAAATAAGAAGCAAGTTCTTCAAATATTCTTTAAATTTTGTTAAGTTTCATACAGGAAATCCAAGTACTTGGCACATTTCAAAGCAGTAAAAATGGTAACAGGTCCTTGTGAGAAGACAGAATTCACTGTAGAAATTCCTTGGGGAATTAATTTTTTTTTTTGGCCTGTATCTTCCTATTCCAGAAAACAAAAGATTTAAAGAGAGTCAGATTTTAGTGAAACAAAATGGTGCATCTCTCTCATCTGATAGATGTGATGCAGTCTATACTGCTTAGACAGACTGACAGCATGGAGAAAGACAAACTGATTGAAACTCCACTATGCTCACAGCCAAGATTTGTAGTCATTCAGAAACAGCAAGGTATCTAATGCTTTTATAGCTCAATCTTCTCTGTATTCTCAGATCACAGAAGCAGTAAGATCCCCTGAAGTATTTTTTCTCCAGGCTGAATATGCCCTCACTCTCTCTTCACATGTCATGTGCTCTTGGTGCCCTCCCCTGTGTTCACTCCTGTATGCCAATATTGTGCTGAGTGCACAAAACTGGACATGGCAGTCCAGATGTGGTCCTACAAGTGCTGAGTAAAAGGGAAGGGTCACTTGCCAGTACCTGCTGTGAAGACCCTTACTACTGCTGTCCAGGGCATGTTGTGCACCATGACCCAGAGTCTTTTCTGCAGAGCTGCTTCCCAACAGCTGGCACCAAGCCTGCCTTGTGGCTGGGATTACCACAAGCCAGGGCAAAGAGCTTTTGTACTTGCCGAGTTTCATAAGATTTATGTAAGCCTTCATAAGGTTTATGTAAGCCATTTCTCCAGCCTGTCCAGGTCCCTCTGATGGCAGCCCTTCCTTTCCAGTTTGGAGCACTCCCGCCTGGTGTCACCTGCAAAGCAGCTGAGAGTACCCTCCACCTCATCATGCAGCTTGTCAATGAAGACATTGAATGGTATTGGTCCCAGCACGGAACTGAGGGATCCACTACCTCCTGGCTGCAAGCTTGGCTTCACAGCCTTGGTTTTTTAAGTCCAGCCTATTTTCTGTCCACTTTATAGTGTCTTTATCCATCCTGTGCCCCACCAGTTTTGGGGGCTATGAAGGAAGCTACAGAGGGTGTCAAAGACCACTACAATCAAGGTATGTAAGAACCACTGCTTTTCTTTTGCCAGGCACCTCATTGTGGCAAATATGATTTGCATATGGGAAGTGGTTTTTTCTACTCCCATTCACCTTGCTGTCCTTCTTGTACTTACATGTGATTTGCTCCAACAGTGTTCTCAGGGACTGAGGTGAGGCTGACTGGAGTACAGTTATCTGGATCCTCCTTCTTGTCATTCTTTACAATCAAGCTCCACTAACTTTTGTAGGAAATCCAAGTGTTTTAAGTGATGCCTTACCATGCCTTCCTTTGCCAGGGATACTTCATCATGTTCAAGGGCTCAGGGACCTGGAAGGCCTGAGGACAAGCCTTGCAAGTGAAAACCACAGTATAAAAGGTATCTTAGCCTTTCTCATGACCCTTATCACTATATCGACTGTTCCAGCAAGCAATAGGACCACGCTTATTAGCCTTTATTTTACTCCTGATGTACTTTAA
>QUSF01000001.1:14750278-14823412 GCA_003676055.1 Chloebia gouldiae
TGGGGAGAACAGTTCTTGTGCTCAGAGGATGCTGTCCTTGAAGATTGGATAGCTCTCCTGGGCTCCTTTGCCCTTCAAGGATCCACAGGATCCTGCCAAGCATGTACCTGAACAAACATCTCTCCTCATCACACTACTGATCATCTGTTTCAAGAAATTGTCTTCAATCTGTTTCAGAAATCTGGATTGCTTGTGTTCAGCCTTATTGGTCTTCCAGTAATTACTCCTGAGGATAAAGTCACCCAAGAATACCAATGCCTGGGACTATAAGGCTTTTTCCAACTGCCCCGAGATTGATTCATATTCCTTCTCTTGTTGATGAGAAGGTCTAGAGCAGACAACTACTACATTACCTATCTCAGTCTGAACTTTGTCTGCAAGCTCTCCAGTTTTTTGCCACTTCACCCAGGGTTCTGTCCACTCAAAACACACCATTGTATAGAGCTTAAAGGGAGAGCATCTCATACTGACACCCTGCTAACCTTATGGTACTACACGTGCCTTGTATTTACAACTGGGTTCAAGGTTAAGAAGAAAGGGACGAGTGGGCCAGACATGCTGAACTTTCTTAGGTTTGTCCCTGCTTTGGTGAAAGAATTCTGGAGTTATGATTTGCTGTCACTCTTTTCAAATATACCTAAACCACAGTAATTCTAGGGAAGTAACAAGATCTCATTAGGAAAGAAGAGGATTGCATGTGAAGGCATATGAAAAAGTTTCTACAGAACTGACTTTAGTGCTGTTGGAATATAATTAAAATGTTTTAATTCAATTATTAATTATAATATAGAGTCACTATCAACTCTACATATTAGAATTCAAAATGTGGACTACTTATATAATTATCTCTTAAACCAACTGTAGACAGACACAGATTTTCTATGTGTGTCTTTAAACTTAAATTAATTAACAAAAAACCCTGTCAATCTATCTTTCATGATGCAATGTACATATGATCATTTGCAATATTTGATCTAAAAGCTACATAATTAATGACCTTGTACATTTTTAACTTCCTCCACATTTCTCAGATTTTGTTTCACTGTATTTAATTTATTATTTAGACAGTACATGATGCAATGTTTATATGATGATATTGATGTAGAATCATTGAATATCCAGAATTGAAAGGAATCCACAAGGATCACAGAGTTCAGCTTCTGGCCCTACGCAGGACCCTGCGCCAAAAGTCACACCATGTGCCCAAAAGTATTTTCCAAATGCTTCTTGAACTCTGTCAGGCTGGTGCTGTCACCACTTCCCTGCAGAGCCTTTTCCAGTGTTAAACTACCGTCAGGAGGAAGAGCCTTTTCCTAATTCCAACCTAAACCTCCCCTGCCACAACTTCAGGCCATTCCCTGGGTCCTGTCCCTGATCACCACAGAGAAGAGATCAATGTCTTCCTTTCCCCTTCCCCTCAAAAGGAAGTTGTAGACCCCAATGAAGTCTCCCCTCAGTTTCTTCTCCACACCAAGTAACTTCAGTCACTCTTCATATGGCTTTTCTTCTAGGCCCTTCACCACATAATGCTACATATATATTTTAAAAAACCAAAACCAACATTTATATATATAGTATTATCTATACAAACTTTTAAAATGCAAAGTTTCAAATATGTCACTAAAACATCACAGACTTTATCATTAAAGAATTTCCCACTATTTTTAAAAACTTTTTTGCTATTAAAATATACCCTAGGACACAGATGTGTACAATTGTACTTTCAAACAAGAAAATAGTGCACTTTAATTTTACAGTGCTCAGTGTCTCACAACTAACTGCCTGCCATTGTATACTCCAATGCCCAAGTCATGTTCTATGCTAGTCTAGTCATTATGCTAAGGAGTCATTCAACCCACAGACTTCTTGACACCCTGCTTTAAAACATCCCGAGGTTTTAGCTCGTATTTGCCACTTATTTGCAATGGCATAATAATTATTAGTTTAGTAAGTGCCTATAGCAAATCTTGTTAAAAAAAGGATGTTTCACATCTTGATTTAATAACATCTTACAGGTTAGTTTTTACTAGGATTTATAAGTTCAGCTGGAAACCTCCAGTCTTTAGACCATCTGCATGCAAAGAAAAATATTGGAAAAAAGAGCTCTCTAACAACCCTAACACCTCTCTTAATATATTTAAAAAACCCTAACAAACCCCAAAAGGTCTGAACCCCAAACTCCAAAGTTTTTTGTTTACCACAAATTTATTTAAGCTTAGTTTTTAACTGGCATTGTGAGTTAATTCATCCGAGTCAGACTTTGATGTGCAACTTGATTTCTTCAAGCTAGAGATGAAGCAGCAATTGCTTACCTGACTCACACGCAAATGTCTTTGATGTCTCATCGTGAAAGATAATTGCCACTGCATGCTTCTTTGTCTCTCGAGGCAATCTGGTTATGTTTTTGATATTGTGCAGCTCAGTTACCTTAAAATGAAGAAAAGTATTTTAGACCAGTGTATAAATAGTACAAATAAAAATATTAACCTTAGCATCTCAATTTTTACTATAAAGTGTTTTTCCCCTGTTCTAGTTTCAGTCAGGACACGGTTAATTTTTCACAGAAAGCAGGAAAGGTGTGTGGGAAGGCCCAGAAGTTATTCCACTCCACCTCACTCATTGCCAGGGGCAGGAGTAAGGAGTTCTTCTTCTAGCAGAGAAAACATTGTGGGGAAGGGCCTGATACTGGCTTTCCCCGTTGCAGGCTTTTTCCATGTAAATTGTTTCTTTGTGCTGCTGCTACTGTTCATTTCTCTGTCTCATTGCTGTTTCTAGTAAATCATTCTTATCTCAACCCATGATTTCCAGCTTTTGTGCCTCCAATTCTCAACTCCATTCCAAAGGAGTGGGAAGGGGAGGGGAAGTGGGGAGCGAGTGAGCAGCAGTGTGGTTTTGAGTCTCAGTGGGAGACCTAAACTGAGGAGTACCATTCCTAAACCCCTAGGGTTATTTATAAGCTTGGTAATTGGTTAAAAAAACCCCACATAAATAGGTAGAGTCTTAAGTTACAAAACTTAATTCTAATAACTCTATTTCTCTAATAAATTTCCACAAAACTCTGTTTCTTTAATAAGTCCTACATGGAAATAGTTTACAATAACATCAACTCAGCCTTGGGATTTTGTATAATCTATTTTTCAATTCCTATACTCATACAACTTGGATCAGTTTCACAATCTGCATCAAATAGAAAACCTAATGTTGGAAGAACAGTGCTTCATTAGTTAAGGAAGGTAACTCAACTAATATGTCAAATAGTATCACTACATTGTAAGGATAGATCCTCATGTGTCTTTAAAATGTATCTGTCATCCTCAAAAGAACTCAAACTTTCATTTTATTTCCTAAATATTAGAAAAGCTTATCAACAATAAAATACTTTTGCAGCAAATTTACAACATAAAAATTCAATCTATTTCCATTTTATTTTGATGCACATATATAATTACAATTAAAAAAAATGGAAGAAAAATATGTTATTCGAACCAGACCTGGTGGCCTGGCTATATTAAACTGATTAACACTTCATATTCTGAAATGTTTTTCTCAGTTTCTTGGAACTCTGGGCAAACTTTATCTGGTTAGAGTTAGTTTTTCTCAGACAGGACATTTACCTCAGGCAGAATTAATTTCCAGAAAAATGTCAGCTATATATGGACTTCTATGACTACAGAAAAAATTGACTGAATGTAGGTGGGTTTTTTTGTTTATTTTGCTTTGTAATTGTTATGCTCCTGGTGTACAGTTCCAGCATTCCTTTTCACATTCTGAAATAAATGTTTTTAAAGCAGAAGAGATTTTATATGGTGCAGTAAAAAAATGGAACATGTTGGGGCAAAGACATTTCAATAAAATATTGATAGCAGATGAGCAGTGAGATGCATCAAGACAACAAAAGAAACTGAGACAAAGCATGAAGAGGTATGTGTTATGTGCTAATGAGCTTGGGACCAGAACTGAAGACTGCTCTAGAGTCTGCCTTGACAGCCTTCAGCAAAATTCACTCCAGTTTGTCAATATCTTCGTTGTCACAGGTGGGCCAAAAATGGATGTGACACTCTAAATATGGTCTAATGTGTGTTAAACCAAGGAGAATAATCATTCTCTGCACTGACTAGCCATGGTTCTGTCCACACAGCCCATGGAGCTTTGCTGGCTGAAGCATCAAGATCCAGGGCCCTCCCTGCAGGCCTGCCCCCAGCTTGCCAATGCCAAACCTGTGCCATGCAGGGGCTCTTCTACCCCCAGGTTGGCACTTGTTTTTTGCCCTTAATCAGTTTAACAAAGTCCACGTCAGCCCATTCATCCTGCCTGTTCAGGCTGCTGAAAAGGTGACTTGACTGCCAAAAGCATATCAACTGATCCTTCCCAATTTGCTCTCTGCACATTGGTGCAGCTCCCTTATTTCCTCCAGGTCCCTGATAGCAATATCAAGAAGGTCCCAGTGCAGACCACAGCAATTCCACACTTGCTACAGCCCTCCAAACAGGTAAGCACATTACCCACAGTAATAACCAACATAACCACATAATAACCAACCTTTAACCACATAATAACCAACCCATTAACCACACCTTTCTGGGTCTGACTAGCTGACCATCTTTACATCATTGCGACACCCACCTGCATAGAGAATAATGTCCCAACTTCAATTTGAGAATCTCAGAGGAGAAAATGTGAAAAGCCCTGCTAAAGTTCTTCTAATAACATATCATAAATGGTGATCATACTGGTCAGGCATGATTGGTAAATCCATGCTGCCTTTCCCAAATATTACATTTATTCCACAGTTCTTCCTATAGGCTGAAGTAAGACTGTCAGAAATTCTCCAGGTTGATCTTTGATTGACTGCCAAAATTCTCTGTATTTTCCATGTTAACCTTTTAGCCTTTTTTTGGACACAGGTGCATTTGCCTCACCATTTGGTTCCTAATCCCTTATAATTTTAACTTTTAAAATACATTTTCAGGGCTTTGTAAGAATCCATACATTTCACTACTTTTTGGCTTGGGGGAAAGAGAAGGGCTGAATACCACAAATATCCCTGTCCCATTAAAGAAGTTACTGAAATATCTGCTGATTTTCCTTGATCCATGCATGGTAAATGAACTAATGTGTGAGAGTGCTCTTATGGCTCACCCAAAGCACTAATCTCAAGGAAATCCCCCAAAAGAGAGGTAAGAAAGCATTAGTAGGCAGAGGAGAGAGCAGACACTAGAATTCAAAACCTGAGGGAACAACACCAAATCCATAAGTTATTACTGAATTTTGAAGACACTGAGGGCCCCAAAGTCAGAGAGAGGGCACAGATGTACTAGTCTTTCTAAATGAGAAGATATAAGAGCAAAATATTTAAGATGATTTGGGACACAAATTAGTTCAGGTTATTATTAAAGAAAATTTTAAAAATAGCTGTTGGTCCAACAGGAAAGGGAAAACACTGATAGGAGGAAAAAGTTCCAGTGATTCTTACACAAGCAATTAACACAGAAAGTGACAGCTCCAGTGATTCTTACACAAGCAATTAATACAGAAAGTGACATTTTCACATGTGTGTGCATGTGTGAAACTGCACACCATGCAGATAAAAGTGCCTTAAATCTTGATGTACTTAAAGGGGAAAATTTCTCTCTCTGGTATAGCAGAAAAGAAAATAGAATTGCATTAAATAGTGACAACAAGGCATATTAAGCCTTCTTCTAGTCTCTGTTATATAGCAGAGATCTATTTTTTTTCTTAATACTTAAGTGTTACAGATTACTGAAAGACCCTGCAATGCTTATAAGATAATAATGATAATAGAGCCAAAAATCTTAGATTCCTGGCACTAAAGCAACAAAATGTTAATGGTAATTTATGTTTGAAACGTAAATACAGACATACCTAAGTACACACAGAGCAATATGTAAAGATGATTTTCTGAGTCATCTTCTGATCAGTACATTAATCCTGCCTTGTTTAATACAGTCACATATGCAACATCCATCACACACTTAAGAATATTGTCAGTAAAAAATATACATACAACAGAATTCTTTTTAGCTGCTGGTGGGAATTTAATGTCTGAAAGAGACAATGAAAAGACTGCCAAATTCTTATGTGCAGCTTTTTGGTACTCATATGAGAGATTAAGTTGAACAACATGCAGGGCAAGTAAAGAAAAATAGTTTCCATGCAGGAAAAGAGGGCATTTGTTTTAAACACATTTTGATTTTCCTTTGTCTCTGAAATCACAGGACCTCCCTAGATAGCACAGAACTTCTTGTAACTCCAAAGTGAGAAAGTTACATTAATTGACTCTTCCAAACTCCCTGACTTTTACCTTCTTTCTTTAAGACAAACTTTTAAAGCCATTTGTAGTCTCACACAGAAATCATATCCCTCTTGTAAAACATATCCCTCTTGCCTTTCCATAAAAAATGGACCTATTTGAAACTGCTATGAGATATTGTGAGACACTTACATCCTTGTCAAATACTTTAGTGGTTTAACATATGTGGCAAAAGCATTTCTGCCAGTTAAGCTTTTTTTTCCAAAATAATCTCTTCCTTATCGGAATGCTTTGCTTAACAAGAACTGAAGGAAATAATTTTAGCTAAAACATTTTGAGAACATAGGAAATTTATAAAGATTTTAGTAATTACAATTTTTCTGGGCAAGCTAACAGAAAAAGAAATGAGAACACTTCAGGAACACAAATATACACTAACAACTAGAAAGGCCATATTATCAAATAAGCCATGCAGTATTTATATTGCTTATATAATTTTTAATATCAAATAAACATGAATAGTTGCTTCAATGTTCATCTTTTCAAATTGTACTGTATGCTTCCCTCCACAATCAGAGTAGAAACATAGAGGCAAAACTGTGAAAGTCTATCCTCCCATTGATAGAGAATTAAGTTAATGAAATTCTGAATTCTGGATTTAATGCCAATTAAGCATGAGTCATTTCTCTACTTGCTGAACATGTGCAATTAAAAAACACCTGAGAGTATATTATCTTTTATGAAGGAAAAGATGAACTTGCCTGGCAACCAGATTGCTTTATGTCAGGGATTTTTAAAACTGTGGCTTAAATATTATGTTTTATTTTTAAAAAAACCACAAAAATAAATAAGCATTTTTAAAAGGGGAAAAGTATAAAAACTACTGAAAAGGCAAAAAGAGAACTTATAAAAATCATACTACTTTGAAATTATTTAAAACATCATAGATTTTAAGAAGGTTTTAAAAGACTAATACAATTTTTAAAAAGTACAAAAAAACACCCTTTATATGAGTAAATTAGGTAAATCTAAATTAGGTAAATCTATTAGGCAAATCTACTTTTTTAAGCAAGGAACATTATACTAAAATTTGCTCTATTATAATGGACTTGTTGACAAAATTCAGTCTAATACATTGAAAATATTTTTGTTCTTCACAGCAAAAAAGTATCAATCATTCTGAAGCTACCTAGACCACTGAAAACTTTGCATCAGTAACAGAAATGTAAAAAAGGGAAACTTTTCTGTGCCATTACATATGTAAAAGTCTTACTGAGATGTTCCAAAAAAAATAAAAAAGAAAAAAAACCCTATTTTCCCCATTGGGGGATTATACTTCATCTAAAACCCTGTTAACACTGAAAACAACCCAAACCAACAACAACTTTGAAAATCGGTTTTCCTATTTTCCCCATTTGTAACTCTCTAGAACAATATTAATTTAAACAATGAATAAAATACCTAATATTGCCTCCTTAGTGAGCAAACTCGCAAATAGATTTTTTCTGATTTTTTATGCTTTGATTTCTTCCAGTAGGTGAAATCAATCCTTTTTTTTTTATTAAGCTATGATTACATAGTATACAAATTTCCACTACCATTAGTAGGTTAACTTAGACTTTTCTCTACTAGACATTTAATGCTGTTCTCCATATGTTGCTCAGTGTGGTATGTGCTAGGGACTCTTAGCACCTGGACCATTTCTCAGTTCTCCTACTCCTCATCAATAATTCCTGCTTCATATGTCCATCACTCAGCAGCCCACACATACATTTCCTAGTTTGGTTTTTTTTTTTCTATTTCTTGATTTTTTTAATCAGTCTTTAAAACCACTTTTGCTTTTTCTCTAGAAACACATTTTAACACTGATTGATGAAAAGATTTAGAAAAGTTACTAAGCTTACATGAAACCAAAATTTGCCAAGGTTTCTTTTTTTCTTTTAGATTTTTTTTCATCTATTATATAGGTTTTTTTCTTTCTTGGTGGAGGGAGGATGGGTCTTGACATAGCTGTATTAGAGACAGCCAAGCCCTCTACTTCTCCTTAATATTTGATAAAAGGACATAGCCTTGAAAGGCTTCTAGGTAGGATAACTTCTGGGATTGGTAAAGGCATAATCTCACTCCTGCAAAATTATACTGTTCTAATCTGGCATCAGGGTCTCAAGGCTATACATCAGTGTTGCTTACTGCAACTTGGTTCCTCTCACAGCCAGGAATTTGCTTCACCTCAAAGATTCCTTGTAAGCACAGATGAAAAGAAATGCACTTGATCTGGAAACAAATTTTTTTTGATGTTTTGATTGTTCACAAAAATCTAATACGCTTTTACAGATGCATCAAGCACTGAACAAGGTGAAAGAGCCTATAAGTTTTCTGACACTATTGCTCATATATCTTGATCATGAATCATCTAAATATTGCTTCAGGTAATGCAATGCACTTCCTCTCATCATCATTGTTTTTCTTTATCTTGGTCTGCAGATAAGCCTAAAACTTTAACTTCTTTTGTGTTGGTGTAACATATCATCATCTCATCTGAAAGCACACCACATTCAGAGCTTCCACTTGTCTTCCTTTAGTAAATGTTACATAGGAATAATAAAGTCCATAACTATTAATGCTTTGTAAATACTGTCTAGCCACATCTGGATGGATCAACAATCAAAAAAAAAAAAAAACAAAAAAAAAAAAAACCCATAGAGCAGTACATCAACCCTAAAAACCTAAAAACAAGAGAAGAAACTGAGAAGGACTCCGGAAACAACAGGTAACAAATCTCATACTATATGGTCAAAAAGACAAGATCAGAGGAAGTATTTAGCTTATGCCCTCACTTTGAAAAAAAAGCTTCATTTCCTTGAAGTCTTATGATAGTAATATGTAACCTGAGAGGTTCACATAAATCTGAAGTCACCTTTCTGCATAAAGATCCTAACTTTAACACTAATACCAAATTTCTTCAATTCCCTCCTCCCAACCAGAACGCACAAGCATTGTCAGATGCCAGTGGACTGAGTTACAGGAAATACTAAATGATTGGTCTGTTTTAGTTTTAGTGCATATCTATGCCAAGAGACTAGGAAATCATCTGAAAATCGTCCTTGTAGATTTCAGAAGTCTAACTCCACTTTTCTCTAGCTACACCAACCGTAATTTAATTTCAGTAAAGCCATGTTGCAGATACCTAGGAAATAACTCAAGTGTAAGAAAACTACTAATGTAAGAAAGCCTTCAGTGACAGGTAGCCACAGAAGGACACACAAGTATAGGCTGATGATCAAGGAAATTATTTAGGATTGCTATATGGAAAATAAAATCTCTGACCAGCACACCCAGGCTTTGAAGTGGTCAGTTATATCTGTCTAGCCAGAAAAGATCATATAACAGATTTCTAGTAACAAACTTCCGGTCTCGCTAAAAAAACTTTAGCCCTTGCCTGTCTATCAACCTAAAGTCTTCTTTTTGAAAGAACATTTGTTACCCAGGTAAATAATAAGAAATAATTAGAAGATCACAATTTCATTATACTAGCAAAATATATTATGAAACTGTTACTGTCAATGCATCTTAAAACACCCATCCTTTAAAATGTTTGGGTGTTTTGCTATCATTTTAGTATCTTAGTTATATTCCTAGATGTAAAAAGCTATTAAATTCCAAAAGGCACTTAATTTAAAAAAAGGCTCATATTAACTGAGATGCATTGCTTCTTACCAGTAAATGTATTTTTCCACTTTTGTGATTACTTTCTTTGGAACTATATTTATTTCTTTCAAAGAGGAACAATTCAATACACTTTCTCTTTAATTGACAACACTTCACTATTGACATACACTTGACTTTTTTGTTTGCGTCTTGTACTAAAAATCTGTTCTAGTCATGCAGATGAAGATGTAGGATTTTCTTTTTACTACATGGATATGTAAAGACTGTACATATATAACACATTGTGGGATCTGGTGCTCAAATTGTACCTTTGATTAGATGAAATAACTCTTCAACAATTACAGAAATATTATGTCCAAATCACTTATTATATTTGCATCTCTACAAAAATTACAATTCCACGGTAAATAAGAAAGGAGGTCCAAAAGAGATGAAAACTACAAAAATCATTAATAAAACCTTAAGTGCCCCATTCTGGGTTATATCTTATTTGAATTCTTCCAAACACGTGCCTCCCATATGAAACTGGGAGGGAAATCATTCTGCAATTCCATCTACTGAATGTTATTTCCACTGTGCAGAGTCCTGGAAATTGCCTGGGCAGAAGAAAAGGTCTGAATTTACATAAATAGGTTTCTGTTTTGCATTGCACACTACCTTCCTGTCATTTAAGTTCTAACTAGAACAAACAGAAGCAGAAGAGAAAGTTATAAAATTCTATAATTTATCCTCTTATTTCTTAATAATGGTCCACATATGACCATCTGTTGTGTAATACCACGCAAGCAGTAATGTGACAGAGCAAAAGCCAGCACAGGGGCAAGGAGCAGGGACTCCAGTGAGGAATGCCCAGACAGTTAAAAACCATCCCAAACCACAAACAGCATGGCAACAATAAGAGAGTGATATATAAAGCAGGGGCCATGTCAACTATCACAGTAAGAAAAGGGCAAAGGAGGCACCAATATGCTGCTTCCGGTCTGCAAAAGGAGGATACAAGATGTTGGCTCAGTACAGATCAGAAGACCACAGACAGGATCTCAAAGCAACTAAACACCTGCCTCCAGCTCAGCTTTCAGTGACACTTTCTGCAGCTAGCAGTGGCTCCTTTGACATTGCTAAATCTACTTGCCACAGAGTAGAAGTTTTGTTACAGCTTTGGATGGAGCTGGATGTGATTTGGGATCTTAACAAAAGGCGGTGTGCTGTCTGAAAAGCATAAAGACCTTTAAGACTGGGGAAATGGCTGCATTAAAAGAAGCACAGGCCATAAATCAAGGGAAGTGACTTTTTTTTTTTTTTTTTTTTTTTTTACTCAGTATTCATTAGATCACCTCCAGAATACTTTCCCTAGTTTTGGGACTCCAATGAAAAAGTGATTCCAATGAGTTCAGCAGAGGGTCCCCAGGACAGCCAGAGCTGGGACTATTGCCCTGTGTGTGGGTAGAGGTTGAAGGAAGCAGCTGCTCCATCCTGCAGCAGGGATGGATTTGGGGGCATGGAACTGCAATCCCCCCAGTGCCAGCAGGGAGATTATCGAGGAGACGGAGCCAGGCTCTTCACAGCTGTGCCTGGCGGGAGGAAGAAGAACAATGGGCATAAACTGAGACAAGAGAGGTCCAGGCTGCATATGAGAAGTGATGTTCCCACCATGAAGACAGCCCAGCAGTGGGACAGGCAGCCCAGTGAGGCTGTGCAATCTCCATCCTTGGAAACACAACGGGACATCCCCCTGCGCAACCATGTTTGCTCAGACCTTGGACCTCAGAGATGGCTCTGCTGTGAGCAGGACTTGGACAAGGAAACTCTTCATAAGAAATAACTTCTAAGTCTAAAAAAGGGATGCTAACAGACCTTCAAGGATATTTGGACCTTTGTGGGTTTGGGCAAACCCTTATGGGATTAGGCCATTCCAAGTATTTAGGAAGAAACACATTTCCATGACATCAGCATATATTGCACAAAACCAGCAATAGGACAAGGAGATGCAAGAGACTGGAGAACAGGACTTAAGGTTAAAATGTACTAAGGGGTAGGAAAAAAGGAAAAAAAACCCACCTATTTAATGAAAGAATAGCAAATCTTAAGCATAAGATTACAAGAGGAACATAAGGGAGAAAAGAAATCCCAAGATCAGAGAACTGAAAGAATGGATCATAAAAGAGCAAACAATTCAGAAAAAGAACAGAAGAGTTTTTCCCATTCCTGCATGTGGATTTACCCTTGGAAAATCAGTTGTTATGGTAACAACACTCTTCATGACTATTGCCAAATAGTAGCATATCAACCTCCACATTATGCCCCTAGGGCAGGTCTCCAGCTGTTATTTCAGAGGAGTAAGTGTTTAAGAAACTTCTACCAAGTAAATACTCATTTCTCTAAGTACTAAAATGAAACCATGCTTATAACAACAGTAGGGATCTTGTCTGTTAACTGAAAAAGTACATCATAAAAATAAAATAAAAAAAAACAAAACCAAAACTGGGCAGAATTAATGAATATATTTAAAATAAATCAGGCTAAGTATAAGGCAGTAATGTCAGGGCAAAAAAAAAAAAAAACTTTGATGAGAGGAAATATGTGTAGATCTGATAGTAGAAGGATAATGAATAATTCCTTCTTATCCTCCAGATAAAACTGAGATTTAAAAAAATGCGCAAGTTTGAATTTTACAGCACTTTTAGAAAACCTAGATGACATATGCAAATTTAGGCTGAATACAAAATAAAATAATGATTTCTCAAAATTTAAAAAAATGGAAGAGGAATAAAAATTATTACTATTTACAGCTGTAATGTGTTGACTGCTGGCTCATACGGGCTACAGCCTGGGTATCCAGTTTCATGGTGTACTGTAACTGATCACTTACATAAGCAGTTACAAACTTGTAATTTTGTCTCCATGAACTCTAAAAAAATTAAGGACAGAAAACAATCTTCCTTGACTAGCTTTTGTTATGCTACTTTAAAAGTTAAATTAGTTGACAGTGGTGGTAAATCAAACCTACCAGTGCAGACTAAGTGTATTAAAATCATATCAACTGCCTTTGCCTTTACTAGGCAAAGATGTAGGGATTTTTCCAAGCCAATTTACTTTCTCTCAAGCCATGCTGCTGTCATACTGTCAGGATTGAGCTGCTGCCTAACCCATAAAATCAACCAGCCCACTGGGATTATTCTGGTTCTGGCTAGTAGCCTATCCTTTGAAAGTGATAGTTAAAATCTGATCAGTTCATGTGCACATGGACTTATTCCTTTAACAAACATTTTAATCAGTATTTTTAAATATGTACTGAAAAAAAAATGCATTCACACTTCATGGGGTAATTGTACAGACAGCCATTGGCAGAACAAAAATCCCAGTTCTCCTCAATTCCATTTCCTTGCTATCCTGAAGATCCTTTGAAATATGTTTTCCAATCTAACCTTTCATTTTGAAAAGCAATATGAATACCAGGCTACTGTGCATGCATTAAAATAAAAGGGGAAAAAATACAGCCTTCTGTAAAAGTGAGTGTTAACAAAATTTAAACTAATGCCTTAATACTAAAACAACATAAATTTTCTAATTTGCAACCCAGGTGCACACTTGAAAAATAACACCATGCCAGAGAGAGATGGCAGAGGGGGAAGATGATTCACAACTGAAATAAAATAGGTTTCACAATTATCCTTTCAAATTTCAGCTGCAATTTAAAAAATATGCTTTCAAGTATCAAACTTCCTGCTAGAGTTAGTAGGCATGCAAATCATATTTATGCAGTATTTCACTGTGAACATTAGATCTTTAGATGAGTATTAATATCCTTGTGAGGTGACTAAAATACACTGGACAGTTAGAAACTGTTTCCAGTTTTCAGAATTCTCACTTTTTACAGTAGATGATAGTCCAGATCTGTTCTATTTTTGACCCAAAGGTATTGGTTAATTAAAAGGAATATGTTACTGGTCTTTGAATGGAAAGAAAAGGAGAAACATACTTTTCCAAAACTTCCTCTAAATTTTCCTCTTGGTTTACTTAAGTTAGCTGACTTGCATTAGTTACCAAAATTATCTTGTTAGATCATCTCAATTAAAAAGAAGTGTTTATTAACATAGACTAAATTTGAAAACAAATCACTTACACACAGTAATCACTTGAATGCAGTTATAAGTTATGTGTATATGTAATTCTTCCTGCTTAACTGCAAGTTAAAATCCTAACCATGAAATCTCTCACTACATTGACAAACTGGTTCAGGAGTGTTAGAGGATCCCAGTAACCACAGGCTTTCAGTGCACAGAAATTATTATGCCTGTATCTATTCTGTACTGATGGCAGTGGCCGAGCCCCAGGTGTAATTCCTCTTCCTATCTGTTCCAATCTGTGAAAGCCTTTAATTTTAGCTTTAGCTTCCTTTAGCCAGATCTTGAAACCATGGGGGAGGCTGGGGTCAGAAGCAGGTGACAAAGGCTGGCTTACCTCTAATGTAACACTCACAGGGGAAAAAAAATCACAGCTGAGAATAAACTCATGATGCAGATTTTAAGGACTTCTAAAATGCCGAGTATAAAAAATTACATTAGCCAGGAAAAGAGCCATCTTTGTCTTTGCATTCCTTATTCTTGGCTTTCTCACCTTATGCCAAAAGGGAGAAATATCAAGAAAAGAGATAGAGCACAGGACTCATCTGGGGGCTGGGACACACTCCTGGCCATGGACAGCAGCAAGTGGTGCAAGTCCACGTGTGCACATCTACAAGCACAACCACAGACATATCCACTAGCTGACAGTTCCTGGCTTGTCTTGTTTCTAAAAAACATTAGTACTTACACACTACAAAAGTAGTATCATTTAGAAAAACTTTCCCCTCTGTTGATTTTTAAAGGTTGTAAATATGCCTCAGTGTCTATAAAAATAAATCCCATTACAATCCAACAATGCCAAAATTGGCATTTGGATGATGTTCTTAAATATAAATTAGAGCCACTTCAGATATTCTTGAGGAAGTATTAATAGCACCAGTCTACCTATGATATCCCTCATCAGAAAAATGCACAAACTAGATGAAAAACTACCAGGTATAGAGGAAAAATGAATGAGTTTAGTTTAATCTAAATTCAGCCCATGCCTGTGCATATGTGTGTACACACACACTCAAAGTGGTCCAGACTTCTCTGGGAGAAAAAGGTGAAAGAGAGAAAAACGTGATAAAGAGAAACTGAGGTAAAAGGAAATTGCAAGAGTGAAGTAATTTGCACAAGAAGAAAAGGAATCATTCTAAACAGAAATGTAATCCTTTTTTTAGGATTATTTTACAATAGGTTTGATTTTTTTTACAAACTTTTTGAAATGTTTTCATTTTATTTACTTCTATTATTAACTGAAGTTTGTTAGCTGATAATTTGAAAATTCTTTTAGCTTAATTGTCATTTGGGATAAATTAATTTTGAGTATCTGTTATGACAATTGCATACAGCTACATTTTGAACTTTAATGCATTTTTAATAACCTTCATCAGCCAGTGATTTGAATTTCAAATTTCCCTCTATGAAGAAGTAAAAATTAGATAGTTTTGTGCTAATTTTCATAATAAATTGCTCTTTATTTACATTGCAAAGCCTCCCTTACTCCAAGTAAACCATAACCTTAAATGAAACTTAGTACTCATAAGACTTATTATATTTCATCTCCCTTCATTAAGAGAAAACAATACTGAGACAAACCTGTTGGCCCTTGCTCATACACCATAACCTTCTGTTTGTACCTGTCTGCTTCCTTTCATAGCGACTGCAGAAGGGCCCACACCTCTTCCCATTTCCACAGCAATATGGTAAACATTCCCCAGCAACACAGACACATAATTCAGAGTAGCTTCAAGCAAAAATGTTGTCATTAGGAAAAAAAAAAATCCTCACATAACGTATTTTTTTACTAGTGTTGTAAACTGGAATCTAGACAATTAGGTCTTTAACTTTCATCATGAACTTTTATTATTTATATAGTATACCTACTTTCTACAATTGAATAGTGAAAATAGATGCACAAAATATTGGAAAAAATACAAATGCAAAGCCAAGTGCTGAAGGCTAGTAAAGAAGACCTCAATATTTGACAGCTAATTCCACAGGCCTAGTTTACCATTTTCCTGTTGTTTATGGCAGTGGGCCCCACTGGGTCTGATTTATGGCCTTCCTACCCTGTATCTTATGACAAATAAATATCTTTATGTTTATTGGTATGTATTCTACACTTATTATGATACACATTATGATACACATAAATATATGATTGCATTTGATTTTCCAAAACTATTTTTCGCCACAGAAAAAAATGGTGAATATCATTCTGCTAAGTAGAGGCTTTATAAATTTGTTTGACTGTCATAAATTCATAATGTTTAATGGTATGACCTGACTTCTTAAGGTTCTTCTGTACTGGTCATCACAAAAGTATATTTTACACAGATAGTTTCACAAATATTAATTTTCTTTTACACCTTCCTTGCTTCTGAGATGTGTGGATTATAACGGCAGGGAAGAAACAAGGAATTGCATGGTGAAAGCAAAAGAAAGTAAAAAAAATCCTTTAAAATTTTTATTTGAATTTAAGACATCCAGATTTCGCTTTTCACTTGCATTAAAAAGGGGAGTTTGGTTAGTGCAAATCTCCACAGCAAGCCCAGCTGTTTTATGTTCTAGCTCAATTCTTTCTTCTTGATTTCTCCCCCAAGGACCAATAAAGACCTGCTTCAGATGCCTCAATTCCAGTCTCTCCCCTCCTAAGTGCCTGTCCCTCAGCTTCATCAGAGTATCTGCTACTGAAACCCTCTCTTCCAAACACATGCTCTTATTTTGGAACTGGCCTCTCCTGGGCCATGTCTGAGAAGTGAGTATCTCCCAGCTGCTGGAACAAATGAGGTAGTGTTATTGGAGAGCAATTTACTTGGGTGTAAAAACCTGAACAATCTCTCCTTTCTTTCTGTTAATGTGCACCTGCCCTGCTGCACAGAATTTTTTTACCAGGTATAGTCAAGCTGAAGTGACAGACCACGTCCATGCTTTTTGCTTGCTTGTTCACCTCCCTCTCATTGTTGAGATTGTTATCTCTGCACCAGTCTCCCTGGCTATGGGCAGTCAATTAAAATAGATTTATTACTTTTAGTAATATATATTTTCTTCAAAATCTCCCCATCCTATTCTTCGCTTCAGCATTTCTCATAGCAATTATTTGAGCAGCCAGCTTTCCATTGACCTTGGAGTCTCTCACAGCTTTCCAAAGGATAAGGTGCTTCATAGAGTGCCAGAACATTTATTCCTTTATTTTTCTCCCATGCTCTAACATTTGGTCTATTTCTTCTCTTAAGTTCAATTCAACCATTTTCCTTTTCATGTAACCAAGTGCCAGAGGAGATACACACAGAGAATGGCTCCATGATCTCACCTCAAACACTTGCCCCTGTACTAGTCTATAAAAATGATAAGTAGTTCTTACAATGAATACCAGTCTTTAGCCCTGAATGAACTGAGGGAAATATATTCCATTACTCAAGAGAGAAAATTATCTCAATTTCCATAATATTCAAAGTTTTACAGATGACATGAAACATTTTAGCTGTCAAAGTCAGAAGTGCTTCCAAAAAATTTGAACAAAATACAGGTTTGCAAGGCTTTGAACTTTGCCAAAACACGGCTAAGTTTCCACGGCAAAACCAGAATATACATAACTGACACACAGATCATCATATCCTCTACTATAAAGCAATAACACTGGAGCAGTTCAAAGAAAAGTTCTTCTGAGACTGTTTTAAGAGACACTAGGAAGATTAAATATATTTTTTCCACCACTGAAATATACTCAGGAGAGGGCAAGACACAATACATGCAGCACAGTGATATACCAAGAGCTGTAGTAGCAACTTTAGCAACATAAACTTCATAGTTCACAGGAAACTCTGTGCTGGATGGAAACCCTGGAGATCATCTGGTCCACCTTGAAAGCCGGCTCTTCAATTAGGTTACAAAAGACCTTGGCAAGCTAGGTCTTCAAGATTTCCACTGAGGAAACACTGACTCTCTGCTTAGCCTGCTTTCACCTTTAGTTCTAAGCATCAGTTAGCTATTTTTTTTTTATTCCTTATATCAAGCTGATTTCCCCTGAAGCAACTTCTGCCCATTGTCTCTTGTCCTTCCCCTGAGGATCCTTGAGAACATCTCAGGCATCCTATCAAAATTGGAAGGCTGTGATTAGTTGCCCACAGGCCTTGTTTCCTCTCTAGTGCAAATCTAGTTCCTTCAGTCTTGCCTTGGGTTCTCCAGCCTCCATCTTCCTCACTGACACTCTCTGGAGCTTTTTTCCTGTCTTGAATAGAGCAGTGAGGGGACCAGAATCAGAGACAATATTACAGGTCTGGCTCATTATGGAGAAGCCTTCCAGGCTGAGTTCTCATGCTGCTGCCCATCCTCCTCCTGAGGCTTTCCAGAACATGGTTTGCCTTCATTGCTGCCACACAGCTGACTGAGTGACGGCTCAGCTCACTGCCCAATGGGATCCTTGGGGCAGCTGAGCTGAACTCCAGATAAAGCTTCCAGCCTCTTCTACTTCTTTAGTTATCAGGCCACAGGTGCAGGACTTCTTGTTTAGCCTTCTAAAGGTCATATCTCCAGCTTCCAGTCCTGGAGATATTCAAAACACAACTGGACATAGCAATGAGCAATGTGATGTGACTGATGCTGATTTAAGCAGGGGATTGAACTAGATGGGCTCCAGAGGTCCTGAATTGTCCTGTGGTTCAATGACATTTTACATTTAATTTTATATTATATATTATTTTTTACGTTATATTTTTTTTCTCCTCCTACTGAAACATTTAAACATTGCTCCCCTACCTAGTATTACTTTTTCCAAGAAAAAGGTTTAGTCTTCCAGCTTCTTTTCATACTTAATATAATGGGAATATATTCTTCTATTTAAACAGCTGATTTGTAAGAGCAGAGTGTTCCTTTTGCTGCAATACTGTATATACACACTCAACTATTACTATGAATATTCTGTACTAAAGTGTACATGGATCTTCATAAAAGAACCACCACTAACAGGTCTTGGTGTTGCTTTGTGTTCCAAGTAAAGATTATCTTTAATTTTCCTACTGTTATTTCCTTCCTTGATACTTAGATTAAGCCACTGATGCCACATTTGAGGAATTCAACACCATACATTGACACTTATTTAACATGTGAATTTACACTTCAAATTAACAGATTGTGACTTAAAGGTTTAGATGGATGAATGGATACAGGAAGGGACTCGTAGGATCACTTATGCATTTTAAGGCCATATTTGTAGGATTTCAAGGTCCTGTCAGCATGCTCAACTTGTAGATTTCTTCATTACATGGTTAAGGAAAGATGTTATTGCCTTGAAATAAACTTTGTCAAAAAAGATTTTGTTTTATTTATTTGTATGCTGCCTTTGATGTGATCAGACTCTATTACCAGCTATCTATTACCAGCACAGCTCCAATTATTCCTGCAATTTCCTTTCTGGTACACGGAATGCTTGCTTTTGACAACCATGATGTTCAAATACTTCTATATTTTAAGAGCCATCTGATAATTACTGCAAATCTTTTTGTTTGGTGACATAACTGAAACTATTTTGCTAAGAGTTATTAGTTTAAATAGGGTTAATTTTCACTTCATTGGCTGAGTAATAGCAGCCTATGGAAGCAATGTCCTCCATAACCTTCTCATACTAGCCACATGATTTTGCTACAAGATATTACTTGAAAGTGGTGTAAACAAATATTTGAAGATAATTACATGGTAAAATGCGGAAAAATAAGGTTATTATTTTCAGGAATATTTAGTTACCTCTGCTGTGGAAGATTTGGCAAAATAGGGATGTGAACACCACACAAAGTACATTCGGGCACCTCTTTCAACCTCAAAGAATAAAGAATTACAAAAACTAATTGTTAAATTCCCAATTATTTGCAGATAAACTTAAAATAAATTATTCAAAACTATAGTCACACACACTCGTTGGGTTCATTAGAAAATACTACACTGAGATCATTCTTTTGAATTTTTTAAAGAAGTACTGGAAAACAAAAAATTACCATACTTAATAAGAGGAGAAGAGGGAAAGGAAAAAGTGTTCTAAATCTGGGACGGTTTTGAAAGCAAACAAGATCTGTGGTGACCAGATCCTCATAAGGTATTCCTGTTTTCATCAAATATGAATTTTTGAGTGAATTTAACCAGATGAGAAAAGAAAGACTTATTGAGGAACTATAGATCAACTAAAAAATCGTAAAAGCAGAATGGTCAACAGAGCAAAAACAGGCAGGTTTTAATTTGAGATTGTGAAAAACAGGCAGCAAAACAATTATACCAAGAAAAACACTGCAGAAGGGGAATTCAAATAATATTTAAATTTAGAGGCAAATCAAGTGTCTTAATACATCTTATCATAAAAAGCATAAGAATTAGGCCTAACACTTACATTTTGATGGCTTTCTACCTTTCAAGGACACCTTTACAGCTGAGACACCCTGCAATATCATGAGAAATAAGAGTAACATGCCAGATTATAGAAGTCCATAAGGAAACTTGCACAATTTCTGCTTTGTAGTGAACATGAGCAACATAAGAATCTGAAATACTCCACAGTAAAGCGGAACTCTTGGGCTAAACTAGAATAAAAGTAGGCTAGTTCACCTTTCTTTAGCAATAAGAATTTTTATTTAGGCAACTTGGCAATGGCTAGAAAACATGAAGGAAAACAATAAACCAGAACAACTCAAAGGCAACTAAGTGGAAACAATGAGAGAGAAGTTCTTATTGTTATGATTATTACAGTGCTACATATATAAGTATTTTTATTTTTCATGTCAGGGCTGTAATTACATTTGAGAATTGTAGGAGCTAGCACATATACTACTGTGGCAAAATTCAGCGGTTTACAAAGTTATCAGCAGTTAATTTATCCTGAATAAGCACCTCATGGTTTAAGGTCATCTCAATTAGAGACTAGGAACTGTGCTGTAGAAGAAGAAATGTCTTATTGTTCCTGCATACAAAGAGAACTTGTCCTCTCCTTCCTCCTGCCAAACAAGGCTTGTCTGGGTGTGCGTTTGTGCACACATGCACACAGGAGACCTTAATGCCAAGAAATGTTCAAGATGCTGCTGCAGCTGGTACAAGAACTTGCCATAAATCACTGGGATTGCATTCCACAAGTTTCTTCAGGACAATCAAGCTACGAAATAAAATTGTAAGGTATATACCATTGTGAGGCCCTGATCACAAATTTAATCCAGTAAACTACAGTTAGAAGGCTACTGCTGTCCTTTTTCTTGATTATTATCTATTTTTGTGGACACATATTATATAATGTGCTTAACACCATCTGTCCCATACACATTTTTGACTATCAGAAGTTGTTGCTAAAATGTTTTGCAATTTATTTCCCTTTGCATTTGCAGATTTATATAAAGCACATCATAATTGAACATAATGACAGGAAAAACACCATAAATCTAAAAATCTTATCCTACTTTAATCTTGCTAAGTTAAAACTCAAAACCTTGGAGATAGCTGTTTAGACAATCTTAACAGAACAATCTCTCATATTTGGGGGATTAAATTGGTAAGTCTTGATCTCTATGCCAGATGTCAGCTATTTATTTATTTGAAGGGTAATCACAGTAGCACTGACAGATTCAAGCTTGTCTTGCTCCAAGAGAGATATATCTTGTCAGGGACAGACCCAACCCCCAACACCTTCACTTCATGTGAAGGTTATTTAGTTTTTAAGTGAAGAAGAAGCATGCATGAATGGAACTGGACATTTTAGATGGAATGGAAGAATCCTTACTTGTGGATTCCCATTTTGGTATTTATGTACTATCATTAGTAATTCAGCTATATCATCCTTAAGTGGCATTTGGGCTCTTAAGCAACTCTGTTCTCTGCTTAGCTGGGCCTGAAGTACCTATGATCAAGTTTATAACACAAAGATAATGTCTACTGACCCCCTCCTCGTATGCCCACACCAGAGCATGTCACTTTTTTCTACAGTATACCCCAATGTGAGAGTGTTAATTTCTACTTTCCTTGCAGATTTGCTTCATGCTCTGGGATCTTTGGCAAGGTTTTTGATCCTGATGGGTCAGAATCTATTCTGGTTAGTTGCTCTTCAAGCTCTACTATGCTCTTTCTAATTCTGCTTTAACAATTAATTGGCCAACTGTGTAATGCTTTTTCTAGTTCATTTGGATACAGTCCAGGTTTGGACATTTGATCTCTCATTTCTAGTGATCTTCATAATGATTTGGCAATGCTCCTGAAAGCCACTCCTAAGGGATTACAGGCACGGGTACTGTGTGGTCAGTATATCTCCAAAGCATAAAAATTCACTTTTCATATAGTATATATGAATTTATACAGTGATTTTTTTTAATCTTCTCTTACAAAAGTAAGAAATCTTTTTTATTTTTGCTTTCTTTTAAGTTGGTAAAGTTGTGGTGGCTGTTTTTGGTCTTTTCTGACAATGCAGGGGTTGCTACCAAGAATGTACCCACCCTTGGCATGGATGCAGAGCTATTGCTATTTTGTCCCCTCTTTGGAGGGAGCAATGGGAGTCAATACAGCTGTTCTGCACAACCTCCACAGTGAATGTTCAAGGGAAAACAGAACAGCAAAGCTATAAACTTACCTGAGCAAGACTGCAATGGTCTAAATTTACAGTAATGAGAAGTTCTAATTTGATACCAGAAACTGCAAGGAAGGGATGAGGTCACGTTTTGGCTAATGAATGTAATATGCACTGTTGCTGTTAGGAGGCACTTGTCTAGGACTAAGGTCATTACTGTTATTTATAGTAAGACTAGGAAAAAAACCAACACCAAAGCATTGCACAACTATAGAACTATATATAGAACTATAGAAAAGTAAATAAACCCATACATAGTCTGGATACTGGAGGGGAGCAGGGAGGGGAATAAATTTTCTAAAGAGGACAGCATTTTTACTCATAAATTACTATTTTTTAGCATATATAAACCAGAAAAATCTCTATTTCTAATTATTTTAGCTTTGTGTTACCAGTTCTGGGTTTTTTTCCTTTGTTTAGCCCCTTCTATAAATCATATTGCCCAGTACACAAGTTCATTACATAAGCATAGGAGATATACAATCATCTTGGTAAATTACTTTAAAGAGGAATTTCATTTGAGCCTCATTTCAAGCTCAAACATGGAAAAGTGGAGACCTTGATGAGTTACTTACATCAGGGTACTGTTTGTCCTGAATACTGACTTGAACACAGATAAATCAAAGATACTAATTTTTGGTATATTTCCACTTGACATGTAAAATTTTCTTCTATATCTCTATGTAAGAATTTGTATTTGCACAATACAATCTAACTCTGTGCTACTCCTAGGCCCTCTCCCAAGGTAACCTAGATTGATCTGGAAGTCTGAAGCACATAAGTTGCTAGAGAAATACAGTGCATTCTGAGTACCCCTTTACACCAACCTCTTCTAATACTTAGAAATAAATTTGTATAGGAAAAAGGATCTCAGGGCCGATATATATAGTATTACATGAATAATAGCAAGTAAACAGAGCATTTTGTCCCTTTATGCATGTTCTTCTTTCATAAGGAGTCAGGCTTGCAACTTCTATTTTAATCTTTCTTTAAAAGTACCAAGTCTCAGTTCTTCAATATTTAATAATTTTTTTATTGATTCTCAGAGTTAATCTTCAACCTTTCATACCATATGCCCTCTTGGTATTTTGTGAGTGAGAAAGGAAATGGAGAATTTCAAGACAGGGCTAATAGTTTGCACTGACTAGAGGTAAATATGCATTCTGGACAACTTCAAAATATAATGAATGAATAAAGGGCTCTAGAAAAGAAAGAAAGAAAATCGGGGTATTTTCTTCCAACACCAACAATCAAATAACTATATTTGATTCTGTAACAACTTGCACTGTTCCCTCGATAGTTACACTTGACTATTCACAACTCATGCACATCTACTTCACCACTATTTATTTATCAGAATGGAGGCAATTGAAGAGAATCATCACCATGAAATAATAAAATATCCTCAGGAAAAAAATCAAGCCAGGGAATAAGATTCTTGGTTTCTATTTTGTGATAATATACCTTCAGAAATGATTTCATGGGTTTATTTGAAAAATGGATATAATCCAAGTGAAGAGATACAATTCCTCTTTCTCTACAGCCAGAAACACATTATCCTTTTAAATAGGAAACAGTATCCATTTCTTTCTCTTCCTAGCTTCACAGAGTGGAAAAAGAGGGGAAAAAACAGATAGAGAGTAACACACCTCCTTTCCATTTGCAAATGGCGACTCTTCCAGCAGTACTGTAACATGCAGCTGCATCGGTATCAACATTATTTTCTTAGCTTCTCAAACAATCCCTGCATTTCATATTATTTTTCTACAATGATGACAGTTGACAGGCAACATATAAAGTCTTTCTGAGTCCTTTAACACATTAAATATGCTATAGGCATAACAGACTCAAAAAAGAATGAAAAGAAAATAACAAAAAAAAAAATCCGCAAAGCCTTGCAAAAGAGCTGTGGCTTCATCAGAAGCCCCCACTGGAGCAGGATGCTGGACTGTGGGCAGATGGAGAGAGGACCTCAGGCTGGAGATGGTTAGCTGTCAGGACTTGTGTCCCCACAGGGGAAGCCATGCTAGAGCAGTCTGGCTACTGGAACTTAAAGGCCAATTCGCAGTTTTATGGTAAAAACATCACACCTGCCTTCAAGAGATCTAGGATTACATTCACACTTTTTCACTGCTTGCTGCATGGCCCTTGGTTAAGTCATCTTTGATTTTCAACTTGACAGGTTTAATGGAATATCTAACATTGATATGTCATAAAGCTAACAGTGACTTGATAGAAGACAATAGTAAAAGCACAGACTTCCACCCTGTTTTAGGACTAGGCAACATGAAGTCTACTGACAGATTTTGGGGGGCTGATAAACAGTAATGTATGAAACAGAAAGAAAAATTCATGCTCAAATATCTTGTTTCCCATCACAGAAGTGCGAGTGATAGAGAAAGCAGGGAGTATCTCATTCAGTGAATCCTGGCTTTTTACTGCTAAATTTTTTTTTGTTGACAGAGCTTGTAAATCTTGAGTTCTGGGAAGAACCTTACACATTTGAAGAGTGCTACCATTACAAATGAGGCATTTAGCATTTTCAGAATTTGTGTACTACTTAGCTAGCAACTAAGGCAGCCAATTTTACACATTTTCAAACTACAAGTGTTTAACTAAAAAAAATAATTCTATTGTTTCAAATACATCTAAGGTTTTGTGATTATCTGGAAAAAAACAGTGTGATATCTCACCTGCTTTACTCTGCTTTTACTCTGCTTTATTGCCAGGTTTAAGTTTTCAGCAATTTTCACTGTATTTGCAAACCAGACACAGCAAGAACACACTCTTCCCAAGGAAGAGTAGTAAACAGGCAATGCTTCAGTTCACTTCTTCAGAGAGAGGCATGACTTACCTTGTGGAAGTTCCTGAAATATGCTGCCTTCTCATCTGGAAATTTTTCTAGCCTTCTGGGTCCTTTACTGGAAGCCTTCTTGAAAACCAACCAGCAACGCCTAAAAATCTGTGAAAAAAAATCAATGAATGCTATTACTTTTTCTTTAAAGGTGGATAGTATTACAAATGTATTCGGTTACAGAATTGACTTAGGAAGAAATTTTGAAATGACAGTGTTTTACTTCAAGACTAAAATTTGCAGTTCAAAGAGAAGCTGATTAATGATAATCCTCTAGACTATATTATGCGAGTAAGAGATTAGATATCAATCTAGTTTTATAATCTAGGACGGCAGTTTACTTCATTATTCTCACCAGTACTTGGACAGCTCTATAAGCAATACCATATGGAATTTTATGTTATTAATTCAAGGATGCATTGAAAAAAGTCCCAAACCCAATACTACTTGATTCCACTGGCCACATGTGGAGAGCCTTAATTCAGTACAAATTCTACACAATTTAATGACACAGCACAAGAAATACAGTACTATTAAATTTGGATCAACCATACCTCCCATTACCAAAAACTAAATAATTAAAAAACCCAAGGAAAGTACAGCAGGCATAGTGTTCCCCTCAGCCTGCTGTCTAAACTGAATACAAGCAGAAAATGTGGTGTAGTAGCTTAATGTAGTGTTTAAAATAATTAAGCGTAAAATAATTAAGCTTAAGTAACCACTTTATGACATAATACTACTGACATTATCCTGTTGCCACTATTTAAGATGAATGTTATCAAAGTGTTTTCTTTTAAAACCCTCCCATTGGGCTACAGTATCAATATGTTTAATTATGAAGACTTTTAGAAGAAAACATGGTACATCATTAAATCCTCTGCAAGCATATAACTTATAAAGTGTAGAACTTTTAGGCTTTTTTTACTAAGGTTGTAAAGTGGCAACTGTACAACGGTGCTTTCTATCTCAGAAATTACTTCACCTATCCTGAGGGAAAGCAAAGACGATATTATATTTCCTGATGAAAAAAAATGACATTACACTCTGGGACATCATAAACCATCTTTATTAGATAGTATTTTCTTCAAATAACATCTTGGCAGTGTTGCAGCTTGACTTTATCAAAACTACAGCACTGCTCCCACAGTTATTTCTTGATTAAGCATATTAGCTTAACACAATTTTGTAATGTGAAAAGCTCCAGACACAAAGATATAGAATATTCACACTATTTTGACCTTACTAAAAAACAGCAGCACCAGCTGTCTGCAAGGGACATATTTATTTATTTACTAAAAGTGTCACTTTTAATAATACTTGTGGCTCTTCTGGGATCTTGGGTGTTTTTTTTAGTCTATGTGTAGTTTCAGTTCATTGCTCGTCCTCTGAGGAAAGTATGTTCCTAGGAAGTTCTTTATCAAGGTAAAACTTAATTTCAAATGTTTTCTCAATTTCCTTATTATCAGTATATGCCTTTAATGTCATATAGTCCTCAAAAAATTCTCTTTAGAAAAGTCAGACCAACCCAAGTCATCATCTTCATGTGGGTTTTAGCAGACCAACCCAAGTCATCACTTTCATGTGGGTTTTAGCATAGCCATGGAATCTGCGTTTTACAGATGACCTGAATTTTTGACAGCTGGTGACAATGAAACCGATAATTTGTGTTGATTAACAGAAGTTTTTCAAAGGTTGGTGGAGTTCTTTTGGTTTTTTTCTTTGATTGTTTGTGGTTTTTAAAATATATTTTATATATGTATATATGGCAGTCATATTTTGTTGCAATGAGAAGCATCAGTTAGATCCAGTACGTTAGAAATATCCCTATAAAAGGCAAACTAGACATCACAGTCCTGGAGTCAGACCTCTCCCTGTGAGGATGAGAACATTTTCTAGATCAAAGGTCATCTAATGCATACTCCAAAGCACTTCCTTTAGTGACAAATGAGCAGGTTCAGACAAATGATGGCTTCAGTCTTTTTTTCACTGTATATCAAGTTGAGACAGGGTGAAAGTGAATTTGAGGTTTTGCAGATAAGCTGATGAAATTCTAGAGGAAGGGTTTGACCTCCTTATTACTGGCAACAACCATAAAATACCAGGGCTTGATGCTAGTTATCTTTAAGGATGCTCCTCATCAGGCTTTCCCACACATTTCAGAATCGAGATGAATTCAAAGGGTTCAGCATACAGACTGCAGGAATGAACAGCCTTTGCTTTTAGAGAACACTGAATAACAAGACGAGAGAAACGTAAGTTTGTCCTTTAGATTGTAACTACTTCAATTTATTGGCATCTGTTTTTTCTAGACCTTTAAGAAGAGGAGAGATCTGAAGAATGAAATGGCCCAAAGAGGACTCCTGATAGTCTATGTACTCATGCCAAGATACATCCTTGCATTTGGATTTTATTTTTTTCAACCTAATTTTAAGGCTGGTATATACATGTACAGTTCCATTGCATTTCAGCAGCATTTTACCTTATTATACCAACAGACACTTTGTATCTTAGTGCTTGGAAAAGCATTAGCATATGAATTTACCTATAAATATGAATAAATAGGTGCAGATGTGAGCACACAGCAAACAAACATTTGCCTTTCATAAGGCACCTCATTGTTATACAGAAGCCTACTCAATTATTCACGAACTGTGAGATACTCTTTCATCCCTGGCCTACTTTAGGATGCCATTGGCTGTAATCAAAACTTCTGAAAGACTTCTAAAGTCCTCCGATAATTGGGGAAGCCATTGTGAGAGAAATCAGCATCAGCCCCTCCAGAACAGAGGGAATTAGAACCACTCACTGTGTTGTCTCCAAAATACTTAGTATTTCCTGTGAGACTGTTTTCCACATGTGCTTATTTGAAGAAATGCCAAATATTTGATCATTTAATCAGGTTTACATCCTCAGATCAGCATTCACTGTTCAACAAATATGATTTTAAAATTTTGTATCAGGGGCAAACAACACAAAGGCTGCCCCATGCCATTACATTTTTTACTAGAGCAATTGAGGAAGATGGCATTAAAGACATGCTGGGTTTAGGTTTTCTTTTGTTACTGTGTCAATTAGAAAAAACTTGTTCATTACAATCTTGAGAAGGATTCTATTGAAATTACCTGCAGAGCCTAAGGCATAGCTAAACCTCTTTAAACAACATCCTTCCTATCTCAGTTTTACAAGATGGGCAAAGCACAATAAAAAAATATTTTTTCCCAGATTCTATTACCCAGGATGTTGTGCAATTATGTATCAGTAAGCCAGGGCAATAACTCAGCACACTTGTGGTCTGGTGAGAACTGATTAGGTTGCCCCTTGCGATAGCACATGGGAATGATTTTGATTACAATGTACGAGCTCGCAGGGGAGAGGAGCCTCTTCCCTCAAGATGGAACCTGAGAAGCCTCATCTTGTTACTGAGAGAATTCCAGAACCTGGAACAATATTACCTTATTACACCCCCCCCCAAAATGATTTCTGAAATCTTTCCAGTTAGAAATTTGACTTCTAATGCTGATATATTTCTATTTATCTTCAGAGATGTTTTATTTTACATTTTACTTGAAAAACTGCAACAGATCAATTAATTATGAAATCTCTGCATAATCTTATTTTGATATTTTTCTTCTGCTTAATATAGTACACTGCCCAGCTCACATTTCCAGCAGGATCATATTTTTTAATATTCTTGACTAATATATGCAAAAATTTGGCCTCTGAATGGGCCATTACTTTTCATGATCACATCATACAATTCTGTGTTATTGTTGCCATGGCTGTTCATAACAAATCCATTAAAATACATATTGCAGGAAATTCACTGGCTAGATTTTTTTTCAGAAAGAAGGAAATATTTTCCTCTTTTCTAAAATAATTTAAAATAATTGGTTTATAGTGGAAATCTTATGTATGATTTTCCATTTTCCAGAGATTTCTAAGACCGTTTTCCTAGCCATTTACAATAAATGCTTTTAAGAATCACATTTCTTTTTATACACAGCTGTAGCAAATAAAGCTTTCCCAGTCATCACTAATATTTAGAGAAGGGACTTTTATTGACAACTTTCTACACATTAATCCAGAAATTTCACACTCAAACAATCCAACAGAAAACAGAAACAACAACAACAAAAAAATCCCCCATTTTTTTTTTAATAAAGCTATAAGCTGTTTTCCCAAATCAATTTAGAGGCTCTGAAATCTCCCTGCACTTATCCAAAGGACAGTACAAATGGCAGCTTTCTTGGGTATATTGGAAAACCATCTAATTTTCTGCCACTAGCTGTAGAAACATTTGTCTCTTGAGAGAAACAGCAATGAGTCAGCTCCTAATTACTAACAGAAACCATCACTGACCAGGACAGGCACTGAAGCATCATTCATGGAGCTTTTTGTTAGCATAACCTATCAAATTTTCTTCCAGGAAGACAACAACATAATAATATTCAGTTCTGCATTTACATCTCATTATCTGCAGGAAAGGCTAGTTGATTTCTCATCCCTGACTTGCCAAGTGCATTGCTTTCCTGTTTGACAAGACAACATCTGCAGTATATGCATTAAAAACACTAAAATATGAATGTGTTCAAGTTTACCTATCTAGTTATCTCCGTTAAAAATGGATGTTTCTATGGGGTATGCGAGAGGAATGCAGTTCGTTGTGAGATTAAAAAATGTAGTCACAACTTAAAAATAAAGCATTCATAATAAGAAAAATAAAAATAGTTGTCACTGTAAAGTCATATTTAACCATTGTTTTGACACCCACTATTTTTTGATTCTGTGCATAATTTGGCTAAGGAAGAAGAGACAAGAGGTGACACCTTACTGTTTCAGTGAAACTACACTTGTCACACATTCAAGTAAAACTTAGGAGAAAATGAAACACAGTTATTATGTATAAAAAGGCCCAGGAGGAAAATGGGGATCCATACCTCAGCCTAAAGAGCAAGTTACAGAATCTAAGCTACTGCTGAGTCAATTCAATAAGAAAAAAACTGCCTGAACTACAAACCAAAATACCTCATGGCTGCAATCCACTTCCCTGAGCTACAAGCATTTGAACAGCACTGATTTTGCTGCCTACCTTTTTGACAATAGAAATGAAATACAATTCCCACTGCACTAATTGGGTGCATTTTCGGTGGCAAATTTGGATTCATATGAATAAGCAAGAGAGGCAGAGCACTGCTGCACAGCACTGAGCTCCCAAATTAGCACAGAGGGTGCAGAGTGGCAGGGAATTGAGGCCAGCTCCTGCTCCTTTACCACACTGCTGGGACCTCACCTTTCTCCCAGCAGCAGGGCAGATACTGCACAGCCATCTGATATCCAGAACCCAAACAGGAGAGGCGAAATGAATCCGTAGCCTTGCACAGAAGTAAGAGCTTACCTGTTCCTGAGAGTAGCTCTGGGATTTGGGGATGAGACTTTACCACAATATACAATAAGCCTGGGTAGTTTCAATTTGTCTTTTTAACTGAGTCTCCACCTGTTCTTGCCTATTTCAATGTATTTTCTTCAAATGCTACCAAACTATCTACCACAAAGCAACCACAATAAAAGCAAAGCTATTTAAGCTTTAAAGTCATGGTTAAAGAAACCCCACAAATATATACCAAAAAAATGACAAGTAGTGTCATTAATGAGAAACATTGTTTGAAGGTATGCTGTGAATGCTATCCAGCCGGGAAACATTCCTCATATATGATAACCTTGCATGTACCCTTGAGCTTCATTTCATCATCCAAATTAGGGAGCAAGGTTAAGCTTCTAGTTTACAGAGCTTGGAGCATGACCTTCTGCAACAATAAAAGTAGGTGTTAGATAATTTTAGTATCATATCCTAAAATTTCTGATAGCAATTTTTATTACTAATATTTTGCACATTGCAAATCTGCTGGCATTTAAAGTTAGGAATTGAAGAAATAAAGAAACATCTGCTACAAACTGTTTCATCTAAGATTAGATCAATCCTTTTGGGCTTGATTGCAGTCTGACAATTAGGATGGTTAGAGAGAGATGATTAGGGACAATTCACCCAGTTATAGTATACACACGTCATCTTTTTGCTGCCATAACATGCCATTATAGATTCATATAGATGCTTATAATATACTATAATTTATGGTGTTATAGTCACAGGCTATACATGTAATCCATAAAAGGATTTATTTTATTATTAGGGATTTATGTGAAATCAAAGTACACCATAGCAATTTTCCAACTATTCCTCTACTAACTAAGCTACTCTGTGCATCATGCAAACACTTTAGTTATGGAATCTGAAGGCTTTTTATTTTTATGTGTATAAAAGAGAGTGGAGGATACATATCTGAACAGATCTGCACCTTGTATTCCTGTGAAAAGTGTTATACGACTCCATCAATCCTTAAGTACCCGTAGCTTAAAACCTCACTACTGTTGCTTTGTTCTGAAGTACCATCAGGGAAATTCAAGGGCAGAAGGACAGCCTACACAAATAACACACTCTGACTCCACAGCAGTCTGCAGGTCAGCAGAATTTATAACTTACATCTGAATTGATCTTACGCTTATTTAAAAAAATCAGTTCTTAGTAGCCATTTCTTTTGGCTTTCTGCATCTCTGACTCAGTTTTGGCAAGACTAACGTCAGTGATCTTTTTGGAGGAAAACTAACGCTGCTCACTTAATGTCTGGCCTCAGAGCTGATGACAAAAAATGCCCTCAAAACCAGAAAAAAATTTGGTTTCACAGTTGTAGCACATATCCAGCAGTAAAATCCAAGAGCTTGCAGTATGTCTTAAAGAAATTATTATGCTCAAGAAATCTCAAGCATTTCACTGAGCTTAAGCTGAATATGCAGCACTTGCTTAAGAATAATTATGTACCCATGTATGTTAATATCTCCTCCTACATGTGCTTTTCTCAATGCAATCAGAAAAAAATACCAGCAGAGAAAGTTATGGTTTTGCAATATTTTAATATTAAATTTCAGTAAGTTCTCAAACTGAACTGGAGTAATTACCTTACTTAACTCATCTGAAGAGGTTTTTTTAGTGGAAATTCCACTTTTTAAAAAATGTTTTACCTAATTAATTACAAGTAAACATAGCCCACTTGGATTTGAAAAACCACAAAGGATGGTTTAATATACTGCAATGGAAAGCAAAATTTAGAGAAGAAAACTAGGACTCCTTTATTTTTACTACTATAAATACATACACAAATAATGGAAATATCACTATCTTTCTTCTACTGATGAGCTTATTAAGCTGAAACATGGTATCTTTTACGCATATTCTGTAGACAGTCATCACTCCTTGAAAAATTTAAAGGTACTTATTGTACCACCAAGGGAATCTAATGCTGAGAAACAAAGAAGTTATTGAGATAGAATTCTTACTTATGTCTCTAGAAAACAAAACAAAACAAAATTCAGACTGTTACACACAAGCTGAAATAACACACACTGAAAGATGGTATCGATCACCTCAGACCCTTAGTACTTTATGTTAGGAAGGAAAAATCAAACACGTGCAACTGAGTACCTTAAAATGAAGCAGAGCTTCAGAATAAAAAAGTAATCACAGACATCTGTTCTATAATACCAAGGGGAAAAACCTAAAATAATTTTTACAGCCCCAATTTAGAGGGTTGCAAGTTCAAATTTATCTTCAGAATCCAAAATTATTCCTCAGGTTTACATCAGTTAGATTTTCTAACATATCAGGGAATTGTAGAGCAGTTTGGGTTGGAAGGGACCCTAAAGATCATCTAGTTCCAACCCACTCCTCACACATACCCCAGGGGGGCAGAGGCCCCTCCAACCAGACCAGCTTTCTCAAAGCACTGTCCAACCTGGCATTGAACACTTCCAGGGACAGGGCACCCACAACTTTTCTGTCTCTGTGCCTCACCACCTCACAATAAAGAATTTATATCTAATATCTAATGTAAAACTACTCTCTTTCAGTTTAAAGCCACTCCCCCTTGTCCTATCATTTCACGTCCTTGTAAGAAGTCCTGCTCTGTCTCTCTTGAAGGCCCTATTTCTCTCTTTAGGTACTGGAAGATTCTCTAAGGTCTCCCCAGAGCCTTCTCTCCTTCAGGTTGAATGACCTGAACTCTCAGCCTGTCTTCATAGGAGGGTACTCCAGCCCTCTGATTATTTATCTTTTCTCTATAACACCGCAAAGAAACTCAGCAAAGGCATGAAAGTGCTCAGGAAGCTGTTGTTTTGACTAATAAAATAAGTGAAACGTTTGGTTTGCATGAGATTTAACACAGCTGAGCACAGCACTGAGTCTAAAGCATTTTTTGTAAAGAAAAAACAAAGAGAGCTGACTGTAAGTGCCACTATATATTTATATAGGAGTGTAATTTCTAACAGCAATTGATCCTCAGAGAAGAATAGGAAAGTTGGAGCCTTTTATTCTTTGACACATTTTGTCATTTCAGCATATATTTAGAAAGCCTCGCAAACCCAGCCTCACTGATGTAAATGGGTGAAAGCTCACTGTACTCTGTGAGCGACTCTGTTAAATGCCTGGTCACTCCCATTGGCACACAGGCATCATGTTTGTAATATGAATGCCAGTGCAGAAGAAAAGCTCTTCAAACATATTTTGGTGCACTGTACCACAGAACAGGAACATATATGAAAAATGGCATTTACCTATGGCATATTCGATAAACCTCTGGAATACCAGGTTGCATGACTCAATCATGTTGGTTTCTTACAAACCAATTTTTTTTTAATGTAGTTAGATATTCAGCTTTGAATCTCCTTTAAGTACTATGACATGGCCGCTAGATTTTATGGAGAAATTAATCTTAGTTAGAAAATAAGGTGTTCTGCAAAATGAAGGTTGCAGCAGGGTTTCAGCTGGACCATACAAATAGTAATGTTCAGGAGGATGTTTAATTTCTGTGCTGTTTTTCTGGCATTTGATCACCTGCATTACTGTAACCTACAGGTTAAATCTCCTCCTGACAAAGAATCACAGTTGTAAGAGATGTGTCATGCCCCAAAGACCTTCATTACTTCTTACGTTTAAATTAACTGAAGGGGAGGAAGATGAATTCACATCTTGTGGTAAGTGGAAATACTTAAAAGCAAGAATCATCTCTCATAGAAATTAAATGGATACTAAAATGGAGTAATTGACTGAAATTTCCTGCAATATTTATGCACAGCACTACCTTGAAGTAAAAAAACCAAACCAAAACAAACAGAAATCAAACCAAACACCCAAGAAAACCTCAACCAGGACTTGCTCTGGGAGTTGTAACTTTCAGACAAATGCAGACAGAACGATACATATTTCAAACTTTGCTTGATTTTTATAAGTGATTCGTTTTCTGCCACTCTTGTGCTAGGTATTTCCAGAAAATCTCTGCTTAAAGATGTTACCAGTCTGCTATTACAATCTATCAATACTGTAATGAATAGAGACATAATCCAAATCAAGGAAAGGATGAGAAAACAAATGCTTTTACACACAACTAAGAGGATTTGGAAGAAAAAGCTATAGCCTTTAGCTCTTGTAAATACCAACACCAGTTCTGTTCAGCTTTTGTTGAAACAGCAAATTTTTTACAGATAAAGACAGCTTATACTCAAAGAAAAAGACCATGAAATAGCTTCCCTCAGAACACAAATGTTGCTGGTATGTTACATTCCTAGACAGTATGTCCTGTAGGGAAATAGTTACTACATGGGATTAGGAATCACGTTCTTATGACCCCGGGGAAATAAAGCAGAGGAAAAACAGATGGTTTCTAAACCCAAACTTCCTAAGTCAAAAAGACCACTCTGAATTCCCTGCTCTGTACCTGTGATAGGTCTCAAAAAAATCTGCTCTGAATTGTTTGAGATTCACCCAAAATGTATTCAGGTGAATCCACAGAAGCCCTGCTTTAGTGTGCTTTGGCTCAGACCCAAACTGGTGACACTCAAGGTCTCACAGACCAAACATGGATTTCTTTGTTAAAGGAGTTATGGTCATCCACTAAGCTAATATTATTATCTAAGAGGA
This sequence comes from Chloebia gouldiae, assembly GCA_003676055.1. NCBI lineage: Eukaryota > Metazoa > Chordata > Aves > Passeriformes > Passeridae > Chloebia > Chloebia gouldiae. The sequence goes on from QUSF01000001.1 coordinate 14,785,793, forward strand.
AAAAATAATCTCAAAACAACTTTTCCACCCCTCCCCCTACTTTCACTGATTATCACCAGTATTCCAGAATTTACAGGAGCTAAGATTGTCCTTATCCAGCTATTTCCCATGGGCAAAAGAAAATTATTAGTCTACCCAACTGATGCTATTTATTTTTATAGTCTCATCAGCTGCTTAGAAATAGAAAGCACATTGATTTTTGGTGCTCTGGGGACCACCTGAGGGCATGAGTTGGTGGAAAGAGAGGAAAAAAAAGTTGCAGCATTTCTGGTCAAATTTAACAGAGTACAAATATCTAGCATGTTGGTTCAAGAGCACCTAACACAACTACCTTTTCCCACTTGCAGTCTTAAAAGTGCATGCAGGACAAGAGCAGAAAGCCGTGTTGCTCCCTTCTCACTTCCTGACACTGATGAGATGGTCTCAGATACAAGATAAGAAGCTGTAATCTGCAGCCTAATATAGAAAAGAAGCAGGGTGGTAATGCTCTGTGCTCACTAGTGTTAATTCTACTAGAAGCAACATCTGGTTTTGCAGTAATAATTTCCATCTTAGTTGTGAAGTCTTACTAAGAGTTTAAGACTGAAAACATAGGTAGTTTGTTAGAGATACAGGCTTATTATATAGTGACAGCAGTGCGTAAATACAAACCAAAGCAAGTCAGCTTTTTGTTAAGCAATATTTCCATATAAAAAATTAGCAGAAAACTATGGTTACAATATAAAATATGCAGATTTTATGGAAAATACCTAGTAGGTTTAATAGAATGATTACCTTTATTAATAACCACTCTGAGTAAGAACATGCTATGAATAATGAACTACAAAAAATTTGCCAATTTCTGTATTGGCAGAATTCTCTAAATTGAGATACTGTGAGAGAAGGGACTAAAAAACTTTATTATATTGTATAGTATTAGAGCAGCTAAACAAGCAAAGTATTATGACCAACCCTTAGCATATTCAAGAATTTATGTCTATGGTTGCTTTTGAATAGGTTACCACAGTTGTCTTCTTACACATCTAGCGTCCACAGAAAGTGCACCTTCTTGACTAATTTTATTTAGAACAAAGTCATGGTGAGAACTCCCAAATGATTTTTAAAATTGAATAAAAGCGTTGGAAATCTCAGACATCTTCACTGAACAATTCACAGTTTGAGAGGTATTTTATATTAGGTGTATATTTACATTATCTATATATCAGATAATACATGCTGACAGCAGCAGGTTAATTCTTAATGTTAATCAACACATACTACGACCATTCCCCAACAGATGTTTATCATAAATAGGTTTCTAAAAGTACAGTTTTATTTCCAGTATCTCATAAATTAATCCAAGCAACTCTTCATATGTGGTCATTAAACTCTTGTCTCAATACAGACAAGTCTAAGTCCAGCACTGCAGAGCAGCAATTGCTACACATTCCTTTCTGCTTTAAAGTGTGCACTTAAATGACCCTTGCATAAGAACTGAGAGAGCCAGGTAAGAGTTGGGCATAGATGTATGAGAGAAAATGTGCAAGTCACTGAGCCCTGCCTCCTCCAGTTGCAGAGAGCCATGCAATAGGTGCCTGTACTCATCACACAATTTACATCTAAGGAGATATTTGAAGTGTGACAGTTTTTCTTCTTGTCCTTATGGTGCTGACTCACTAGGACTGAAATAATTTCCTTTCTGAGGAGTCACAGGGAGAGAAAATACTGGACATTTCACATTCACAGTTCTTTTTCATAGGTGTTCAGTGGCTAATACATAGCCACCATGCTTTAGAGAGAGTTTTTGTTGTTAACTGTGATTTAATTTATGAGCCTTGTCTCAGAGGAAATTCTAATTCTTGCAGCTAACATCTGTATGAAAGGATTTTTGCCTCTTACTCAAAATCATTTGTTATAGTACATCCCACTATTTTTTATTTTGTATTTTTAACATATATTATACAGTAGAGAGCTGTTAAGTCAAGACATGTTAGTTCAGTGCAGCATTCACCAGTGAACTCACAGCATCAGGTCACAGCAAGAGAGACACCGTGACACTCAGCAATTGAGGATGCTGCACCATCTTTTTGATGGCAGAGGCTTTTGTTCTATTTTTCTTTAGGAGGCTCTAGCTCTACTCTTCTCAGCACACAATATGCAATTCTTCCTTTGGCTCATCTACCTTTCAAATTAACAAGTCCCTGCTTCCTACTGTTTTCCCTATGGTCTCCTTAAGTCTGCCCTGCTGGACTTTTAAATATGTTTCAATAATCACTTCAAATTAGTTCAGTCTTGGTTTATGACAGATTTAAGCTCTCAGACTTCATAAATTAATAAAATATGACATAAATGGAGAAGGCTTATAATGGAAGATCAGCCCTATTTACAGTGATTATTTTTAACTTGTTCACAGAATTCTACCTCTATGGTTACATTTCTGCTGCTATTTCTATTGTTGCATACAACAGGAATTCCTTTCTTCTATGAACTATCCCCATTCTTTTATTATTAGCAGCACAGAAACTGAAGAATATTATTAGCATTAGTAATTGTCTCACAGGATATGTTCCACCAGATACACTGTGCAATGCCATCGAGGAGTCTGTCTGATTCTTTCTACTTATACTGCTGAAGTTTCCTATTCTTAATCATTAGCAAACATCATCCTACAATACTTGCCTTAGTGCAATGTGGCTTTAAAATACTTTGTAGACCCTTTTGATGCTCCTACCCTTGCTTCTGAAGGCTGCAGAAACTAAAATCTAGTTTTCAATGGTACAAGCATTGGAAGACGGGAGGTCTATGGGGGTTTTCATTCTTCCAAAACTTGGTCTTTGGGGAAAGCAAAAGCAGAGTTCACTACGTGGTTTTCATGTCTTATTTATATGAAACTTTCCCAGACATTTTTGCAGATGCTTGCTCAAAAGGGAGTGAGAGTAATAGTCCCACTGACCACGGGCAGAAACCAGAAGAAAAGAGAGCAATGGTCTATTTCATAAAACTGAGCCAAGCTTGGCTTCAAAATATTGTCACTAAGTTGGGTGGTCAGAATTACTCTTAACAGGTCTACATAAATATTTTCCTTGTTTCTTATCAGATTTTTCTTTTTTGATCACTGCTAACAAAAAATAACAATAAAAACATAGTAGAAAATTAGGAAAAATGTTTTTACAAGATATACCTATAAGGATCAATACTAGAGCTGATTTTTGGGACAAGTTCTCTCTACTGGCACAGTATTATTAATATTTTAGAAGCATTAGAATTTCCCTGACAGAATTTAAACCAAGTTGTCCACTTATATTCAGCTTGTCTTTCTGTGGTCTTTAGCATCCAGAAATTATGAGAAGGCCACACATTTTTTATTTTAATCTTTAGTTCTAGAAGTCTTTAAATCAATTCCAATTAAAATTGAAGCTACATAATTCTACCCAGGACTAACTAAATAATTTTGCCTAGGACTAACTAGAATATTGTTAATTGGTTAAGATAATGCTTTCTTTGCCCAGCACAAACTTTGGACCATGTTCTCAGCTTTGTTTTGAGAATCTTAATGCTTATTTACAGTGGGATTACTTTAAAGGAGAAGTTATAAGTTCTCCTCCTTTCCCCCATGCCTATAAACAGAAAAGAATAGTTTAATTTATTGAAGTATAAATCTTTAATGTTTTTGTCAGGAAAAGCAAGGCAAACTATAAAAATAAAAATCCCTCAGTGACCATAAGCTAATTCAGTAACACAATACAACACATATTTAATTCCTTAAAGGTCGTGCATGTTGTGTCATTCTACTTGTCACTGATCCTTTTAACAAACTACACAACGTTTCTAGAGATTCAAATCAATTATATAAGTGGGTGTTTGTTCTAAAAATATACCCATGATTAAATGTCGCAGTGTGTGTGTGTGTATACCTTTATATACACCCTTATACCATTATACATAAGTTTACTGGGGGGAATGTATATCATGAAAATGAAAGTACAGAAGATGTCAAAATTCAACTAATTTAACTCATTTATAGGCACTTCAAGAGGAAAATTAATTAGCACAGAGAATTTAAACAAAGTATTTGTTCTTAAAAAATATAAGCACTTGCAAGCATTTCTGGCTGAAGTTCTTAATTTCTAGAGCAGTACTCCCTGATTTTGCTACAGGTGATTAGAATTTCTTAGAACTGTCATATGAGATGGTGCATGTGTTTTAAGAGAGTGCTTACATTAAGAAATCTATTTTAGTATCCTTTTCATTACTGCTGCAGAGAATTCCTGCAAACTGTGAACAGCAAAACTTGATGTGATGGCTGAGATTATTTTAAAATCACATACCAGTATTTAACAGTCCCACTCTAGGGTGTTGGACTACCTGACCTCCATGATCTTATGAATAAGTGAATTAGTGACTTAATTCACCCTTAAATGCTCAAATTTTCTCTTAGAGTTATCACTTCCTCTGCGAGGAATTTCTGAGAGAAAGAAACCTTTCTCTAAACACACAGCCTTATTATTCTTCTCAGTTATGCCCTCTGTTATCTTTAAAACTGCAATTCAATGAGCTGAAGCAATTGGTCCACAGAGCCTAAAAGAGGTTTTTCCACTTATACACCCTAAAAGCAGGGCTCTCAAGCAAAGGCCATTGTCTATCAAGGACTACTTCTGAAACTCTAGAAAGCATTAATACAGTGTGCTTTTCCTTTAATTTTCTCTTTCCACTTATTCTTCTCTTCTCATTTCCCCTCCCCAATTTTTATGCTGCTATATAAAAGCAATATAAACTTTTCATCGCATTTTTGAAAAAGTAAGTTAGGATGGGCGCTCTTTCTCCTCCCAAGCTGAAAATCAACTTTCTCCCTTCCAAATAAAGGATTTCCTGATAAGCTTATGTATTGTTAACTTTAGTGAAAGCAAGGGTTTAACAATGGTTTTGGCCCACTGTATAGAGGTAAAATATGATTACAATGTCTCAGGATTAAGGTTCAGTAATTTCTAGAGAAAAGTTTAGTGTTGCTTTGTCTAGAAGAATATGCATTTTCTTTTAATCCATCAGGCTTTATGCCTCTGAGTTGCATAATCCTTGGCCCTCACCTCTTCAATCGAGACATAGCACAGATCAAAATATGCGTGCAGATGTCAGGCTCTGAACAAAAGCTGAATAGAAAATAGACTGCAAACACTGGAATGGTGGTTTCTTCTGAAATTACGAAGGAATAGAAATAACCCTATATCTGGGATTACACTACTATAAAAATGTGTGTTTTTACTTTCCACAACACAATGTACTCATTGTTCACAAATTTTTGTAGTTTTGATCATATCATCAAGACAGTTGTTCAATGATGATTTTGGGGAAGTCCAGAATTTGTACCTTTTACTACCGGTCCAGGATAACTAGTATCCTGCACAGATTAAGTATGACAATTTTGTTAAATTTTAGAGAAGAAATAGTATATGGACAACATATGGGACTTTATATTAAGGTGGGTTTTCTTCTGTAATGGCACTGGGCTCCTCTTTTCCACATCAGGTTTTAAGTCCTGCAAGTTCTGTAGCAGTGGTTTTGATGGCAGCATCCATCATGAAATGATATCACAACCTAGGCTAGAGGGACCACAGGCTCAAATCAACTGCTTTCCAACAATTTCAAAAACATATTTAACACCTTGCAAACTACAAGGGACATTGTTGAAATTTCATTGATCTTAAAATCTTTTCCTGTGTTATTTTAGACACTTTCATTATCAATCCAGGAGTCCTAAGTGTCTGAGACTCATGTAATGACACAGATGTAAATAGAAAATGGAATTTACTGCTTAGCATTCCAAAAATCTGATTTTCTGCACATCATCTGAAATTAATGCTGGCTTAATGAACAGGGCAAAAACTTCTTTGTGATGACACTTAGACTTTATGTCTTTCAATTCTTATCTTTCTAACTAGACTTTATGTCTTTCAATTCTTATCTAAACAACTACAAATACTGCTGGAGACAGGCAGAACAAGTTGCTTCAGCCTACTGACATGTAGTCAGAAACATTAGAAGCAATAAAAAAAGGTAAAAAAATCAATTTTCAAATCTCAATAGTAGATTCCTTGAAGAAAATATGATAGTGGTAAATATACAAATAAAGTTAAATTTACTATCCTTCTTTTAATGTTACCCTATTTCTTTTCTCTCTTGCTGTGGTATTCAACACAACCCAGGAAAGCAACTATTCCCTACTAAATAAAAACTGGAAAAAATAATTTGATTTCCAAGAATTGGAAGGAAAGAAGAAATAAATTTCTGTCTCATGTCACTGAAGAATCGTCTTTTGGATAGAATGAAATAATTGGCATTTAGTCTCCAGAGAAGACTCCTGGATAGTCAAAATCTGGAAACAAGGGGATTGTACCAGTGAAATGGCAGCTGTGATTTGAAAGCTGGCACTTCAGTTGTCTCATTTATGAGCAAGAATTTCATCTCTGCACCTGAAACTTTGTACCTATTCAAGCAGAAATTACTAAAACATGGAAGAGAAAGAGAGGTCCAAGAAAGGACAACCTCTAAATTCACTCACCTCATACATGAATGATTCTGTTCAGACCCATAGGATAGATATTTCCTGTTTTGCAGTAAAACAAGTGGAGTGGGAAAGTCTCAGAAATGACAATTTCTCTCCTCTTCTGGACTTCCCCCACCTTACCACCAATTTCTTTACCTAATCCTTCCAAGCCAAGCAAAATAAATGTCTGACAGAACCTTTTCCCCTGCATGTACACACAGATACCCAATCAGAAACTTCAACATGATTGCTGGCAGTTCCTTCATCAATTACCGTGTCAATTTCTTGAATTTGCTTACAGCCTACTAGAGAACAATCATCCTGTTTCATGGGAACTGAAAATGTGGGTGTCACGGTTTAACCCAGCAGACAGCTAAACACCCCACAGCTTCTTGCTCACTCACTGTCCCCTGCCAGTGGGATGGGGGAGAAAACTGGGGGAAAAAAAGTAAAATTTGTTGTTTAGATAAAAACAGTTAAATAGGATAGAAATGGAAGTGAAAACAATAGGAACAACAATTTGAGAAATTAGTTAGAATACACTAAACAAGTGATACACAATGCAATTGAGCATTCACCAGCCATCAGCCGATGCCCAGCCAGTTCCTGAGCAGCAGTCCCCAACCAGCTTTATCCCTGGCTTATATACCCAGCATGAGGCCATAAAATATGGAATATCCCCCTGGTCAGCTGGGGCCAGCTGTCCTGGTTGTGCCCCTCACAAATTTGTGTGCACCCCCACCCTCCTTGATGGAGGAGCAAAGGCCGTCATGTTGTGTAAACACTGCTCAGCAAAACCCAAAACATCTGTGTGTTATTAACATTGTTCTCATCCTGAATCTAAAACCCAGCCCTGTACCAGCTACTAAGCAGAAACTTTATCCCAGATGAAATTAGGACAGTAGAACAACAGAGTATTTATGTAAGGACTCCTGAAATTCTACATCTATGTTGGGCACCCTAATTCCTGGGCTGAAAAAGGTTTATGTCTGATCAGTTTGAATCAGGCACAGAACCTGAAGTTCCCAAAATTTAGGCCAGAACTTTATGGATCAGCTATAGAAAAAAAATAAATCTGAATGTCATGGTATATTAAAAACACCTCTATTAACTCAGATAATATTTGATGCATTTTATTTTTTTCCCCCTGTATAGAAACAGTATCCTAGAGATTTCTCTCTCATTTATATCTTTGCATTGGATCTGGCAATGAAGCTTAAACTGGTGGTATCACATCTATTTCCATAGCAACACACCAATTTCCCAAGCACTGTCATGGCTTCTACTCTTACGGAAAGCTGAGAGAAAAGCAAGGCTGAGGAAATGTCTGTCAAGCATTCAAACATGGAGCTAGTTTCAAGTATCCTCTTAAAGTGGATCAAAGTATCTTCAGCTAGAATACTAACACAACTACTTACAAACAAACCAACAAATCATTGGGATTTTTTGCTGTGGTTTGTGTTGTTTTGGTTTGCTTTTTAAATCAATCATAATATCAAAGTTCCTTAGTTATTTCCAGTAGCTAAGTGAATGGGTGTACACATCAAAATAGACACTTAATTTCAATGTCCATTCCTATTCCTTATACTATTTGTATGAAAACACAAATTATCTAAATAAAGGATGAGCTCTTGACATGCCTTACCACAGCAGTACTCAATATAAAGCCTTTAGAGGACAGAGGAATACAATGTACACTACATTTTAGATATGAAGTTGATTGACATTTTTTTGCCTACTGCCACCATTCATTACTTACTAAACAATACTAATAGTAAATTGATATTCACAACAGCATAGGTTTCACTACTGGTTAACAAACAAAAAAGCTCTGGAAAAAAGCTACCACATTAAAAAAATCATGAAGAGAAAACAAGAAAAAAAGGATTTCAAAGAGCCATTTTTAGCAAGATACAGAACTCTGATGAAATTTTACAATGTTTTTTTTTCCAAGAGTGTCCCATAGAGTATATTTCTCACAACAGACCTTAAAGCTGACAGAAGAAATAATTTGACTACAAACTGTTATGCCTTCAATACAGCCAAGCTAATTAGTTATTCTGCTCCTATCAGAGAATTTCAAATATATTGTACATTGACAAGCTGCCTACACAATAGCAGCTTTGTGATAGGAAAGTAAAAACCAAAAGGAGGAAAAATTAATAACACACTGAACACATGCTCTGTCTTCCAGAGTCTCCATATCTTTGACAGAACTGCTCTGAATCAAACCTCCATGCTTTCCTTGTTCTTCACTCACATCTTTAAAACTCCAGCTCACCCACATACCCCAAGAGCCAGCATCAGTTTTTTTCTCAAATCCTGTAACCCCTTCAGGGATTCACAACAAAAATATTGAGTCTTGATAGACTTTTACAAGAGCCAAATGTTTCTAGTGGCACCCAGTCAGTTCATCTTAAACAGCCATCCCACATCTAGAGGATTTAGCAAACTGCTGTGACTAAAGGAAAGACCTACATTATAAGATGGGTCTATAGCCAAATTAAGATATTTCTGTCAGTCAAAAGAGGGTTAAAGAACAACATGGATCATTTTCCAGTATTATGTATCACACAAACTCCTGATTAGTTCCTTGATTCACAGTGTCTGATATTGTAGAGAAATATCTGTGTGGAGAAAAAGAGAGCTGGTATGGTCGCTGAAAATACTTTGAGATGCAGGTAGGTCATAATTTACAACCCATGTTTTATCTGATAGTGATGGAACCTCAACAAAAAAGATATGTGAAGCTAAACTTTATTTTTAACTTATCAGAAACATGTCTGCAAGAGATCTCAGCTGTGTTATGAATCTACTTGTTTATTGCACCCTTCCTATTCCTCTTATCTGCTGAGCCTGACTTGTCCCCACTATCTCAGCCTCCTATTTCTTCCAGTTTCAGTGCACTAAGCACTCATTCAGTTTCATTACTTTTGTTATCATTGAACTCAGGCCCATACTTCAGGCATACATTCAAGGTCCAAACTTTACCAGCTCATTCCTACTTATTTCCAATGCATTTCCTGTCTAGGAAAGCAATGAGCAGCTGTCTCCACTTTCTTAACTGAAATACCTAGACCTTAGAACCTCCCTCCTTTCAGACTGCCCAAATCACCAAAGCACCCTTTAATAATGTACACTGTGCAGTGAAATTTGTAAGTGCAAGTATTTACCTAAGAGATTATAGCAATTCTGTCAAAGGACTAATGCTTCCAGCCATTTGACTGGAAATCCATAATCTCTAACCTTTTCATATTCTGTCTCACTTTTACAACACAGTGTCATTTCTTCTTTTTATTTGCATGCTTTTAGAAAATTACCTTCTACAGGAGGGGATCTAGCAAGGTTTGTTGATGTGAGGTAATTTCAGAGAATTAAAGAGAAGAATAATAGTTCACTTTTCAGTTAGGTCTCTGTACAGAGGATTGATTGAGATAACCTCCCTAACGTGAGGCTTCTCTTTTATTGACTATCAATTATTTCAGTAATTTCTATGACGGCTGAAAGCCTCGGGGTTAGGAAAATGTATATAGATTCCTTACTGTTCTTTGAGAAAAAACATTGCAAAAACTGCTCAGCCAAATAGCCTTCTTAGAGAAGAGTCTACACTGCAACTGAGAAGAAAAGGGATTAAATTTTCTTGTGGTACCGGTCCAGACTCCACAGCAGCTGCCACTTCCCCCATCACACAATGCATGCAAACCACTGGATGCAGAAGGCTGAAGACCTACCTGCCATGCTCCATATCTCTTTTGTGATTGCATACTTTTTTCATGAGACTAAACCAACTCTTTGCCAAGCCCTTGTGTCACATAATTGCTTCCTGACAAAGGGGCAGAATTGCATTTGTCCTTTTTTTTTGTCTTTGTAGTCTGTTGAACATATAGGACAAGGCATGCTTGCTTTTCCTGTCTTAAATTTGTTGATGGTATAGCACTAGATTTAATTTTCTATTTTAAAACATTCAACCTTCAAAAATTAGCTTTGGTTGTGCCTCAAAACTATACAAAGGCTCAAATATTTCAGCTGCTACAGATGCAATTGTAAATTAATTCATTTTCTTCTTTTTTATTTCAGTCTAAAATATCCCTAATGCAACAGTTGTGATCACCCAACAGCCTAAGAAGAAAGTTAGTATTAGGTTGTTAGAGGAAAGTAATAACTTTATGCAAAATGATTTTCACTGTTCATTTTTCTAAAGAGCAAAATCATTAAAAGTGCAGCATAATGCTCTGTAATTATAATCTAAGTCATTTCCCCTGTTAAAAATACATTCTAATTGCTTTAAGTGAAAACACATCATTATAACTTCCCTTGAAAGGGGAACTAATAAATAGATTAGTAAAATCCTAAAGTCAGTACATTAAATCATGTTTGTTCATTCAGCTGAGACTGGAACATGCAAAGTACATCTTCTTATGGAAAGACACAATTAGGAAGAATGGCTGGCTCATGGGATTATCCAAAGGATTTTGAGTTTTCCACATCTAGCTTGGTGGTGTGAATCCTCTCCAGCTTGATGTTGACTGAAGCTTATTACCATCTGCTCCCTGTTCAGTGTCCTACATAAAATGAATTGGTTGTCTTTGCCTAATTCCAAGCTCACAGGTGTCCAGTGTTACAGCAACTGACAGCAATTAGCACACCTTTAAGCAATGTCAGCAAAGATACAGAAGAATAAAAAAATACTACAAAAATGCTTGTGTAATTTGGTATAAGAGGTCTACCCAAGCCATGCTTTGAGAAGAAATGAGATGGTGGAATTATCTCTACTTTTCATTGTGCTTCTGCCAAATCACTGAATATGGATGATTATATGCCTACATAAAATTTTAAATCTCTTTCAATAGATCTAAAAATCCCAAAGAAGTAAAAAGGCAATACCATTTTTTTAAACTTCTAAAGCTAGTGTTTTCTAATCTTAAAGGGGAATTTTAACAGTTAAAATATAGTTACTATAATTAGCATGGTTGTATTCAGAATCTGAGAGAACCATTTTGGTGTGTACAAAAAATTATTGCAGTTTCTATAACACCTAGAGCAGCTGTGCAGGTAACCACTATAAGAAGGAAGACAATAACAAGGAGAGTTACAAATTAAATTAACCAGATTTCTTACTATTAACCTTTGGGTGAATAAGCCTGCTGCCTTTGGTCATCTCACTTATTGCAGATATACCTTTTTTCCCTAAAATAAGCTCTAATTTATGCAAAGAGCAAGATAGCAAAGTGTTTTAGTTTCAAAATAGATAAAAAACAGAGTTTTTTGAAGTTATATAAAGATAGTTTTGAAGCAAACAACTGGAAATATCTCACTTTCCAAACACAGAGATTTAGAATAAATTCCCACTGGTGATGAGTGGCTTCTGCCCCATTTAAATTGCAGTTCAAGCTGCTACCATTTTCTCCACAGGTCAGAATCTTACACTGCCCGTTGCACGACTCCCCCAGAAACATCTGAAACATCTGTGAAACTGAACTTCATATTGTGAGAGATGAACTTTGAAAAGGAAATACAGTACAGGAAGAAAAAATAAATTATTTCTTTCCATGCCTTATAAAACAACATTAAAAAAAATCAAATTTTAAATCAGAAACATCAATTTACAGTCATTCTTTAACTCCTTATACAAACATAATTCCTATAGGAACTGTATGTCTTTGAAACTAATATTAGAAGAAACTTTCCAGCTGAGCTCTAATTGTTGTATCTGTCAGTTCCATAAATGTCTCCATTTAAGCATTTAATTTCAGTAGTCTTTTATAAGGTAAATAAGCAAACAAAACCAGCCAGATTTGAAATCTATTTTTTTCCTAGTACTAAATTTGAAGCTCTTCTGGATTTTCATATAGGTTTTAAACACTCAAACTATTCAGTAGTTTTCCTTTGGTCTCTTGCATACGGATGTAATTTTTATTTTTGCATGATCTGCATTTAAATCAGTGGGAAAACTTCCATTTATTCCAGAAGAACACAATCAGATCTTATTGTTTGTAGGCAAAGAAAATCCTCAAAGAAGGGGTTAGAAACCCTGAAATCTTCTAAGAAAGGTTGACCCTTCAAGAGTTTTAGTCTACAGAGCTTATAAGTATGGTTTCTTAAAGAAAAAGAAGGAAAAGACAAGCTTCATTTTTCTAAGCATTAATAGGAATTGTCTTGTTCTTCAGATCCATGTCCCTCTTTGGATGATAAATGACAACTATTAGGACTCTGGTTTATCATGACACAAGCCACAAATCTCTTCACTGAAAACTGAAAAATGCAGATTTTTCACGACAGGACAAAGAATGACTGTGCCAAGTAGTATGAGAGTCCAGTCCAGAAACTGGCACCATGTTTCCTACATATTTTTAAAATACAATTAAAAATAATAAAAAATGTACATAATTAGAAAAAAATGTATATATGCAGAAAGTAAAATACAGCAAATGAGCTGTTGACTTCCTGCATTTGAAATAACTTATTCTGTCTCATGAAACTTAGGTCCAGATGAAACAACAATATTGAGTATCTATTCACAACAGACAAGCCTTGTGGACGAATATATATAATTTATAGTTCACTGGGTATCTTTTTTAAAGAATCAGCAAAACAAAGACAACATCAAGGAAAAATGACTATGTAAATTGTACTATCTTTTAGTTAGGCATCAAATTAGTCAATATGAAAAGCAGAGATGGCAACCTGATTACTTTAGCAATTTCATTTACTCTGACTTGGGGTAGCTTCTGCATATTTTACACATCACCTCTACAGCAGAAGGTTTATCTCACTGACAGCACTTTGTGTTCACAGACACTCTTTCTCCTGCTGTAACTGCATAAAGAGCTTCTGCCGTGTACTTTTCTGCTTCCTTTTGACATATGGTTAGTAATATATATCAAGTTAATAATGTTGAACAGTTTCAATACCTGAAAAAGTATCTGTATTTCCTATTTCATCTCAGACAATGGAACTCAGGAAGCAGAAGAGAAGGTCCCTGCCAATATCATCACTCAGTCTACCTAGCTACCTCATTCTTCTCATATACATATATTTGCATACAGAATCTCTTGACAGACATAAGCAGGTTCCATTTAGCTTCAGTGAGATTGATTGCAAAAAGCAGCTAGAACTGTGCAAATATCTGCTGATTCAAACTTTCACCTAAAATGCAAGAAAATGTCACGGCAGAAGTAATTCACGCTTCAGCCTGCTGTAATTGTAGGGCAGAATCCAGCTCTATGCAGAAAGCTGACAGTTCAAGAGACTTTGGTCTCACTTTGACAAGCTGTTTGGAATGTTAAGTTCTTGCACAGACTTTCATTACAGTTCTTCATAGGACAGAATTCCACTCTTGAGCTGAAGAACTGTATATATTTGCATAGAGTTATTTATGCTTAACAGGCTTTGTAAACTTTGTAGTCCAGTATTTACATCCTTCGTAAAAAACCCCCAAAAACCGAAAGATAACAAAACACAAAGACGACACTCACAGTACTAACAAAATAGTGTGTAACATAATGAGATTTCTATCTGCCAAGTATTATAGTGCTGTGCTGGTTTTGACAGGGACAAAGCTAATTTTCTCCACAGTTGCTGGTATGGGGCTGTGTTTTGGATTTGTGCTGCAAGCAGTTGATGTTCTCATTACTGTTGAGCATCACTTACACAGAGTCATGGCCTCTTCATCCCACCAGTGAGGCAGCTGGGGTGCACATAGAGCTGGGAGAGAACACAGCTAGGACAGGTGACCCCACCTGACCCAAGGGACATTCCAGACCATACTGTGTCATGCTCAGCATATAGAGCTGGTAGAAGAAAGAGGAACAGGGAGATGTTTGGATGAGATGTGTCTCAGAGATGTGTCTCTGTCCTCCCCAGTAACCATTATGTGTCAGGGGGCCCTGGTTTCAGGGCTGAACACCTGCCTGCCCATGGGGTGCTGTGACTTCATCCCTTGTTTTGGTTTGCTTGCCCTCTCTGCATTTGCTTTGCCTATTAATTTATTTTATCTCAATCCAGGGGTTTCTGCACTTTTACCCTTCTGATTCTCTCCCTCGTCCCACCGGGAAAAGTGTGTGCGTGGTTGTGTGTGGCTTAGCTGCCTGCTGGTGCTAAACCAGGACAATTATAAATTGTATTCCATCAGGGAATGTTTAATTACATATTTTCTTACAGTTAATTATACTGGTAAGATGAAGTGTTATAATTAAGATAGAGAACATTCATGATTATGAAGACACAAATTATTTAGCAGTTAGCAAATATTCAAATATTGCTATAAACAAGGTAATTTTGAATGAAGATTGAAAAGAAAAAACTGAAGTCTGTGATAAGACAGCATTACACAATGGATTTGACTAACATCTTCAAAAAGACTTCATTGTTAAAATGCAGATGATAAAACATTTTGTATCAAAACCCAAATACTTTTAATATAGAATTTTAAATTGTATGTGATTTTAACATATTTTTACCTGAATTTTGGCCTGTATCTTGAAAAAATACAGAGTTCTAGAAAATTTACAAAGAAATCCTAACAGATGCACTGAAGATGCAGGTTTTGTTTATGCTCATTATGATAAAATAAAAAAGAAAAAGAAAGAGAAATTATTAAGAACTTTCATAGTCAAAGCTAAATTTTTAATAAATAAACTTAGTGTTGTATGCTAATACTTTGACAGCTCTGAGTATCACCCAGGCATATCCATCCCGAGTTTTAAGGAAAATATATACAGGTCAATATAAGTAGGTTGCAATAGGTGCCTCAGCTTTTATTTTTAAAGCAATTGAGTTTGGCTTGTGCAAAATAGTTTTCAAATAGAAAAATTACATTCTACATTGTAAGAGGCCACTGGCTTGCTTTTGCTTTGTGATTAAATGGCATAGGCACCACTATAATGAGGCAGTATATCAAAGTCTTCTACCTGGTTGTTTACACTCTGTGAGGCTGTATGAATGAAGGATTTAAAAGCTTTCATTAAGTCCTTAGCTGCTGTGCATGCACAAACACAAAGCCAATTATTTTAAAGGTACACAGGATTTTACTCATTTTATCTTTCTTGAGAGCACGATTGCTGCTGCTTATTGCTTCACTGAACAATAGAAATAGGGACAAAATCCCTGTCTTTTGAGCAGTCTGTTACAATTACTTTATTTATACATAAAATATATTCTCATGTGTAGGCATCAGCACCTGAATTTGAATTCTGAATTGCAATATCAAATTTGGGAGTGCAAGGAATTTTTATTGGAATTACATAGATATTTCTTTTAACAATTATTAGCTGGCTGAATATGTACATTCCTGTATACTGTTTCTCTTATCAGAATCATTTCTGCTTGGGGGAAAAAAATATTACATTTTTTTATCTGAAGAAAAGAGTTCACAATAGACCAATCTAAAAGCATAACTTTTTCATCTAATTCACTGTACCGTCATTTACAGAAAATAAGAACATTCTATCTATATAAACCACAGATTTATGGTTACTATCTTTACCTGAGACACTGAATTTGCATTAATTTCTTATGCAACAGATGAATATCATTTGATTAGGAGGGCACAAAATTTATACTGAACCCATATTTAATTCATTGGTCTTAGAGGATGAAAGTAGCAACCCATTCTCTTTAAAAAGAATAGAAAGATTTATCTGAATTGTACAGTTTTCTGCCATTTTTTCCATTTCTAATGAGATAAGAAGTTTGAACTTTGATATAGGTATATAGCTCATGTCATTAATGCATTTTAATGTCCTTGTAATGAAGCAGCATTTCAGAAGAAATGAGGTGCATGAATAAAGAGCATATACAGTTACTTCACATTATGACAAAGGGAGAAGATAACATACACATTGAAATACAAGGGTGATTTACCTAAGTATAATTGGCCATATTTAATTAATTTTTAGTACATTTGATGCTGGTTATTAAGGAAATGGGGAAATTGCAGCACAGAAACACATCAGTTAACACAAGTCTGGAAATCAGGACCATCTATTTTTAGGAAAAGAGGGTCTTCAAGCCTCAGCACAGTATAGAGAGTTCTCTAAAAACACCTGCTCGATCCTCAGCAGCTGTCAGAAGAGTAAATCAAGTGCTAAGGTTGGTCACAAAAGCAACAAAGAAAAATGGAGAGCATTTTTGTGCCACTATGATCACGATTTACCCTAACTTGAGCTCACACCACCTTTCATTCCTCTCAAAAGAGTGAGAATAGGAAGGGTCAGAGAGGAAAAAGTATGAAACATCTCATTTCACAGGAGCAAAAAGGCTTCTTCAGCCTGGAGAAGGGGTGGAAAGGCCAGCAGAGAAGGCGAATGAAGCACTGATGTCTTAGATCAAAAGCAATGTGGTGTGAGAGAGCTAGGGGTAAATTATTAATCAGCTCTCCTAATAGAGGAACTGAGGGTATGAAATGAAGAGAGCAAGATACAGATTCAGACAAGTCACAGGACATGGTTTATTTGGGAGTGGGTAAGAAGCCATGGATGTGTTTTTGGTAAAGAGTATTGCAGATGCAAATATAGCAGTGGATCCAAGGAAAGGCTGGACAGGTGCTGGAGGAGGGATCTGTTAAGACCCACTGAGCAGAGAAAGCATAGAAAGCTCATGGGAGAGAAACCACTGGAAATTTGGACACTGGTTTTGAAAAACACATAAATTTGTTTTGCTTTTAGTGCTCACTGCATATCAGCTTATGGACGCTGATGGAGAAAAACAACTGAGGTAGATGCACTTGTTACTCCTATGACCCGCAACACACTTTCTGTTTATAAACTGGGTCAGGCTCAAGCAGTTGCTTCTCTGCTGTTGGCAAAAGTCTTGAAAGAGACATTAAAACAAAATTAAAACTTTAGATTTTGTATTTAGTCAAGATTTGTAGCACAATTTCTGACAAAATGGTGCCTGAGTTTTGTGTCCATGACAATTCAAAAGAAGCAATATCCCATTTTCTGCAGTAATTTATTTTCTTCAAATGCCTTCTTGTGCTAAATGTTACCTTTTGTAGAATTTGACAAGACTGAAGGCAATGACATCAAAAGGAGAGAATGCAAATATGCAGAAGTATATTTCTCCACTGACTGGCCTCCCTTTTGAAAGTTGCTGAGGAATACCACTGTGCATTCCCAACTGAAAGTCAGTGGCAGCACTTTATCACTTTCCTGGAGGTAAATGGCTTTGCTTATAAATTCTTCTGACATAAAAAAATAAAATATAATTTCTGACACTGCCTCATCTTACAAATCTCTTCATATATCTTTTAAAAACAAGCTGGAAGGCATAGCAAATAAAAGGTAATATCACACTGTAAAAAAATTAAAGAAAATGCCATCAACATAAGCAAACAAAAACATATACTTTAAAAAAATACTATTAAAAGCAGATCCAAGTAAGTACTTAGTTTCCAACTGAAAATCTTGAATGCATACATCCACACCTATGACTAAAAAATCCTGTAAGCTTCACAGTCCTAAAAGAAATAAACTGATCATAAAGTAGTAAAATACAGTGACTAAAAGGCTGTTTCTAAACAAGTTAGAGAAACATTAGGGAACTGCTTGGAACATCTGATCCTACAGAGTCACTGGACATGGGCAAGACAAACCCTCAAGGTCCATTCCATTTTCCAACAGGAAAAAAAAGTAACAACTCTATGGACAGAAGTGCAACACATAGGAACTGTTCTTTCCTATTCTTTTATTTGATTGTGTAGATATTGGGACACCTATGATACAGGAGATCCATGACTGGATCTTCAAAGAAAAGTTTTCTTCAGGATGCTGTAACAGAAAACCTAGCTATAGACTTTTTTAAAAGAGAAAAGGCTGATTTTTGTTTTGGAAGGATTTAAAATGCTTTTTCCAACTAAAAATTGTTAAGCTATGTTTCTGAATAACCCTTCAATTGGCAAGGACTATTCTTATGCTACAATTTTCTTTTCTGAGCCCTTATGGCCACTCCTCAGTGAACATATTTTGGAACCCAGTCTGACCAATCCAAGCCTCTTGAGAGAAAGCCAATTAAACTAACTCTAAAATTTGGCATTTCACTGCAGAAGTCAGAGATGAAATGATACTTTTCTATTGTTTAGAAAAATTCCCAACCTAGCCTTCAAAAACATGCTACAGTAGAAGTTTTTACCTTAATTTGCAAATTTAAATATGCCGACTTGCTACAATCTGATGCAAGGCACATTTGAAAATCTCCTTGCAAATCAAAAAAAGGAGTGATAAGTGCTTGTTGGAAATGTCAAAGGAAAAAGGACAAAGTAAAAGTGTATTCACAGACTATTTTCTACAGGAGAACAAAGCAAATAATCTGATTCTCATTTTTGCTATTGATTATTACTGTACTGTAGATGTTATTATGCATACTAAAATTGTAAGCCTGTCTGTGTGGCAAACTCTTTTTCAGCTGACTATACCACTTAAATTTAAAAAAAACCACCAAAATCGGAATTGATGATCCTGACAGTTAAAATATTGTATCTCTGCATCCTCTATTTTTATTCCAGCTGGAAACATTGTTTGTAAAACTCTGCTACATCCACTGCAACCTTTGTGGATGTGTACAATGACTTCCATGAAACAAAGCCACAGGACATATTTGATTTGGTGAGGAGACAAGAAAAGGTATGTTGCAGGAAGAATATCCTAGCATATTTTATTCTATAACGTTTGCTACAAGTTTTTCTTTCTTTCTTAGCCTGCAGTGTCATTAAAAGTGTGATTCTGAATGTAAGCTTCTCTATGGTGTTCCTGCTAGCCAACTTGTCAACTTCTGCATGAAGGATAGTGTAAATTTCTTTTACTTCTGGTTTGTGGTTTATTTGCTCTGGTTTTATTAACAGATGGCAAACAACTCATGTGGGTCAATTCCGTGCACGAACTTCTACAAAATAATGTTCCAAGAAATTTGGCACAATATTACTTCAATTGTGAAATTGGAAAGTCAATTAGCTTAGGGCTTCACAAGCTTAGTGTTGGCAGAAATTCTAGCACGAAATGAGCAGCATCAGCAAAACTGCAGTTTATGAATTGATTGAGAAAGTTTTCATTATTAACAGCTAAAGTTAAGGACAAGCATGAGTGACCAGTCACAAATTTCCATTAGCAATACCAGCCTGAAAAATATCAGTTAATAAGAGATGGAATAAAACATTTTTGAGCTGACAGCCCATGAGAAAACAGTAACACACTACCTCATTACTGTTACTGTATTTAATGAAGAAAGTTGGTATTCATACACTGGTTATATATAAAATAACCTGAAAGAGAATCCTATAGATAGTTTAAACCTCTTTCCAGGGATATGAAGGTGATAAAAAACAGATTGGAAAACAGCAAGGTAAAAAGCTTTTTTTTTTTTTTTTTTTTTAATGGAATCATAATTCTCATGGATATTTTCCGAATTTCACATCCAAAGTAGAGACAGCGCATATATATATATATGAGTGTGTGTGTGTGTGTATGCGTGTATACATATATATAATATTATAATTAATGCAGATTATTTCAACAATGATACTGCTGATACCTAAAAGTTGTGACTAGAAAAGTGATTACTTGAAAGTTTGGGAGAAAATGACAAAAAAGACTCAAAACACTGTGCATCTTCTTAAAATACAATTTGCCAACAATTAATCCTAGAAAATATCCACAATGAAAAAAAAACAGCAAAAGTTACACTTTCAATCTTTTATAATGTGTTTTCCGTCATCTGGAAAGCAAAACATTGTGTTGATTCATGCAAATTTGAAATTTCAAGACTTTTGAAAAAGGAGATTTTATGTGCAACACATATATTATGAAGGAATGCTCATGCAAGGAACCTGACATTTTGCTATTTGTTTCTCTTAGGCTGAGAATGTTACCACTGAGTGCATCAACAAAATAGTGATCATCTGAAACAAATAAAAACTCACAATAACAGTGATCAGAAATTACAAAAATCTTTCTTTGGGAGCAAAAAAAAAAAAAATAAAAAACCGAAAAACTATCACAACTGCTTCAAAGTGTTAGAGATGCTATATATAGTTACCTTTTGACGAGTTTGCTGAAATTATCCAGTAAGATAAATGAATATATATTCATATAACAAAATTCACTGCAATTACAACTACTTTTAGCAAACAAGCCCAGATACTGTACAGCTAACCTGTTACTGTCCCTACAGAAAACTGTTTGTTAACCAAATGTTATGAGTTTTGGCTATTTATGAGACACAGGAAATACATCAACAATGGGGAAAACAGCTTGGCTTGCCTTAGCTTGGCCAGAAAATCTTACCAATTTTTACAGGACACAAAGGAGAAAAATTAAATGCCAAAAATGTCTCAGAGCTTCCTCTGGCAATCTTTGAAATAGTTCAGAAACTAAGCATGTATTTGATGTATTTGCATGCTTATTTAGTGCTGAATTATTTCATTAGTATTTATATAACTTTGTTTTTTAAAGATTCCTTACTCCCTGTCTGAAGAGAGGAATTCATGCCTGTGGAGTTATACCTTGCCCCAAATTGGTCTCTCATCTTCCCCAAACTCCTTTTTGCTGTAGTTTTAGATTAATGATATTGAGGTAATTTATTAGATGATATATAAAAGCCAGAAAAAAAAACAGGAACTAGGTTTCTCCCTTTGATCTTGGTGTGTCCAGGTTAGGAAATCTCCATGTATTCAATCTGCATTTCCTATGAACAGGAATTTGTTTTTCTTTTAAGGGTGCATTAATGGTAATAGAAATAAAAGCAGAAACATAGGTGTGGGATCTAGTCTCCAGTAAAAAGCAAAAAAAGAGAGATGGAAAAGGATAGTGAATCTGTTTGGGTTTAATGAACTGGAACTCCTTCTGTGAGCAAATAGTGTCACCAATTATCTGAAAAGAAGGTATTTGAGCAATGATCTCTCAATGTCTCAGTGGAAAGAGGAGAAGAAGCACATTTACCTATCACAGGTAATATCTCTTCTCGGTAAAAATAATTACTTTTTTTTTTTAAGGAAATAAAGACTTTCAACATGACACCTCTAAGGTGGCAGCATTAATCAATAATTCAAATTAATTAAGTCATTACTAATGAGTACACTGAAATGTTAGGCAACTTGGAAATTGTGTTAAAATAATTAGTTGAATATATTCTAGCATAGAAATAAAAAAAAAAAACTACATAGGAGGTGATACTATGGTGTTTTAATGGAGAAACAAGATAATTGAGGTTAATAAATTAAAACATTAACGCAGTAGCATGCATTTGAACTAGATCAGCTATGTATGTAAGTAAATTGAAATTAGATGGAGATGTTTAAAGTCTTTTAAAACATTATTTAAATTTTCATAAACACTATCATAAAACATAAGTTTGAATATATATGACACATGAAGGACCAAAAGAAAGCTGTTTTTTTAACAGCCAGAAACTGGCAGAAATAATTTTTACAATGCATTCTTTAAAAAGTGAAAAATGTATACAACTAAAGAAAAAAGAGATGAGCATAAATTGTAACATGTTAAATATAAAGTCAGGCCAAAGAACATTTTGAGACATAAAAATCTTGAAAAATAAGAGTATCTGGTACCAGTGGGGGCATGCAGGGCCATGAGATTATGAGCATGTAAAAGAAATGCTCAAAACCGATAAGGCTGTATGTGAAAAAATAAAACAAGCAATTAAATTAATTCTTTGCATCAATCTACCAAGGAGCTTGAGTGACATCCTAACCACTGTTTTGGTTTTGTTTGGGTTTTCCCTGGCATCAAATAAGTGGCTGTCTCAGTGAAAGCATTAGCAAAAGAGGCTTTGGAAAATAATCAATAAAATGAATAAAAAAAGATTACTACAACACAACAGCAGTTATACAAGAGCTGAACAACTCAAATGCAAATTCCAAAGATTAAGTGAAGTGAATGAATTAGCCTTTAAACTGGCCCTATTACTAGTGCAATAAGTATGTTTTTCCAAGAGACTAGATGTCGACTATGAAAATATAAGCAGTAAGCAGCAGTAAGCCTGGCTACAATACCACTTAAATTAGTCAAAAACAAAAGAAAAAACTGAATAGGAAAGGAATAAGTATTGTAAAACTGTGAAATGTCAATGTAGCTTTTGGAACCAGAGTTACTGCTTCTCAGAAAAGACATGGTAGAAATGTATGGAGAAAGGAAATAATAGATACCAAAAATATACAACAGATTCTGTAATGGGATTGACTAAAACAGTGGAAATGCCTCAGTCTGGAAAAGGCATACCTGAGGAGATTGTGCAAGCACATATAATCATGACTGACATGGTAAAAATGTTCAGGGAATAAGTGGTCACTGTTTCATGATGAAAAAAATTAGCA
Source organism: Chloebia gouldiae (assembly GCA_003676055.1). Taxonomy (NCBI): domain Eukaryota; kingdom Metazoa; phylum Chordata; class Aves; order Passeriformes; family Passeridae; genus Chloebia; species Chloebia gouldiae. Next base: position 14,808,637 of record QUSF01000001.1, read on the forward strand.
GCATGAGAGGAAATTTTTCAGTAAATAAAATAATAAAGGATATCCTTCATATTCTTAAAAATAGTTTTGTGGAATTTACTGGTCTAGCAATAAGTACCACACGTAAATGTAGACAAACTCAGAAGGGAAATGCTTACAAGGGAGTACCACTTATGACTCTACTAATTAATTCCTTAGGTCAGAAAACACTGAATTTTACAACATAAGGAAAGAAGTATCACTCTGAATTTGCTCCAGTGTTTTACTGCTTTACTGTTTTAATATAGCAGTCCTCAGCTAAATTCACTGGACACCTGAGTTGGAGAGACAGTATGGCCATTACAGAAAGCACACTTCAGAACAGCCCCCCACCATCTCCCTTCCCATTATCCATTTCTTTTGCCATTTCTGGTCTTTATTTAGCCATTTCTAATACATTAATAAATTTTATTAAAATATCTTCATTGACTCCTTAAGGATTTTGAGTCTTGAACCTAACTGTGCTCTTCTACAAAATTTTGAGCAGGAAATCTGAGTAAAAAAAACTATTGAAGCTTCTTCTATTAATCTGGTACTCTAAGGTCCACACTGAAATTTTCCAGCAACATTTTCCTACATACAACTGTTGGATCATATGAATAAAAGAGATGAGTTAGCCTTCATTAGTGTCGTGCTGGAAACCAGAGGTAATACTAGGGGCTCATGAATCCAGAAACACAGGCAGAAAGGATAAATTCTGAATGAGGACTCAGTCTCACAATGTGGATGAGAAACTTCGGCTTCATTTCAAGTACTGAATGTGATTCATTCTCTGTCCCTTTTGAAGCCTCCATGAGGTGAAAGACAGCTAGACAGAGAAGCATTTCTACAAAGCATGATCTAGCATTTTGTTGGAAGCTCTTTCCTTTCCTTTTGGAATATATGAAAAAAGAAGTCATTATTTGACTCCTTTGGCTGGTCAATAATGCTTCTTTTATGTAGTCTGAGTATAAACATCTGTGGATTAAAATGGTGTCTCTGAGAAAAATATGTTGAATCATTAAAGCATCTATGCTGGCAAGAAGTAAATCTTCTATAAGCAAACTATCTGAAAAAATCACATCAGTACTGTTTTGAGGTTTTTGGTTTTTTTTTTTTTTGGTTGGTTTTTGTTTTTGTTTGGTTTGATTTGGGCTTTGTTTTGTTTTGTTTGTTGTTTGGGGTTTATTTTGAGAATCTGGTGAGATTTTATAATGTTGTGATTCCTAGAGATTATACCTGATAAAAGGTTCTACTCTATTTTCACAGCAGGTGCCAAAAATATGTAATACTTAGTGTCACAAAAATTGGATGCTCTGACCTTCTTATAGAAAAGAAATTTTATTTTCAAGAAGGTATGTTCACTTGCTCTTGCTCTACAGCTCTAGTATGGCCACTTTGCAATGGGTGTAAAGCACAAAAGTCTTAATAAAGCAAATAGTTACTGCACAGATGTTAAAATCTTACATATTCAAATAAAATGCCCTAATAAATATTAAGACTGAGGAAAAAAAAAAACGCTTCAAGATTCAAGGCTCAAATCTGCAAAAACTGTGATGAAATTGTGTTTTCTTTTCTCTCTCATTAGTTTCAAATGGAGACAATCATTGATGATTTCATACACTTTTCTATTTTAAAATTTAGTTTAACCAAACACAAGAGAAAACAGATCCAGCTCCCTGCAGGGAGTATAAATATTGCTGTTCCTAATATTATTCTAAAGCTTTGTTTTAAGGTTAAGATGCCCTTGCCAACAAAACTAGTTTTAGGTGCCCCTGCCTCCAACCATTTATTTGTGACCTCTACCTCAGTGCACAGCTGGTGCCAGAATACAAGAATATTTGTTTGTGGAACCAGATTTAAAGCCTTGTAATAAATCATTTTGGCTGGCAAGAGAAAGTGGAGGGCTACTGTACTTATTTATTATTTATGTACAGCTGAAGCAGGATTAGTTACCTCAGCTGTCTCTCAGGTGGCACCACTAAATGGCTGTTCTGCTTTCTGCAGAGGAAAACACAGGGAAGGTATAAAATCAGGGAGGCTTTCTGACCAAAATCAACAAGGCACTGACCCATTTCTATCGTCAGTCGACAGCCACAGAATCCTGCACAACTGTTTAATTACCAATTGCATCAGTTCCCTCCCAGTTATCTCCCTTCCTTTTGCACAGTATTTGAAGGCTATTTTATAGTGGCAGAGAATACAGGGGTCTTACTAAAAAATATGTTTATTCTGCTGTTTTAGAATTCAAAAAGATGTAGGGGGATAACCATATAAAAGAAAATACTTACTACTGCTAAAATGAAATATTAATTTATCTTTCTGAAGAAACATGTGAAAACAGTTCAGTGTGTATTTGCATAACAGTAAGCCACAAAACAAAAAGCTCAAAAGCAAGACAATATAAAGAAATGGTTGTTTTAGAAATCTGTAGAAAATTAAGAAAGGAAACGATTCAGATGCCCAAGTAGGAACTTTGTAAAGTTCATAAATACCTCTTCCACTGCGACCAGTCTGGCCTCTGATTTTGTGACTAGCATATAATTGAGGAAAGCAGGGATAGTGTTATGACATTATTTTAATGATCATACCAGTAGAAATAGGACAGAAAGAAATTGAAATTTTCAAGGGTATTCCAGATTATATGTCAGAATTATCTATTCTTTTGCAGTATTTTTTCCTGTGTACTGCTCCTTACAGGAATACTGTGTGGATTAAGGAGAAGAAAAAATAATTACATTTCTTTCTGTTTCTCCTTCCAGAAGGCATTTAAAGTAAACTATTAAGAATTCAATGGCTATAATATCCCAGATTAGGAAACCAGGATGTGAGAGGAGACTTCTGAATTTTTTACACAGACAAACCTGGGAAAATCATTCTTGAACTAAGTCAATTAATGCAACCCAAAGACAAGTCTCTAATTCTTTTTGGCATTGAGAGTGTTTAGCATGAATCAAAACTTCAAGTAATTACCTAGCTAGTCCCTGATCTATGCACGAGGCAAAAATGGAATACTTTGCTTTCTCCTGAAGTTGCTTTCTATTACAAACTCAAATAACATAAGCCTTTCTTTTTGTCATGTGCTGGCCATAAATAATAATTGTTAAAAAAAATCTGATTTGGAGACTTCAAAAATGCTGCAAAATGGAAAACAGAACATTCAAAGTCAGTCTGGCCACACTCACTAAAAGGCAGTTTGACAAACCTCCCCATGTGGTTCCCTGAAACAATTCAACAAAAAACTATCCCCTGACAGCAAAGCAGAGAGAAATACAATTGGCCTATTTTGTCTAGCTATTATTGGGTAGGGATGGGTAGTATCAACTGATTTTATGTTTATGATCAACTGAAAACCAATCTATTTTGGAAGAGTCTTCTAGAGCTGATTCCTACCATTTTAGGGTACAAGCAAGAAGCATCCCTTCACAGACCAGCTTTCCCACGAGACAGTGACAAGGTGGGATGACAAGGTGCACAGTAGAAAACACCCTGGCAGTTTTCTGTTTTGATGAAGCTATGACTCAGAGCTGCATGAGGCTATTACTCACATCCCACTCCTGTGAGGAGCAAACAGGGGAGAAAAAAACCTCAGCTGCATTTGCAGATATGTAATGGTCCCAGCCATGCTGCTTTGCATGACAGTCCCACCTTCCCATGAAAACACCAGAACTTCTAGAGAAGCAAGGCCACTCAAAGGATAAACACATTGCTGTATCTGAGCAGACAAAATCTGTTACTGGGAAGTATCTTGCTGTAGGATGGGGATTTTTAGTCCAAGACAGGTATAGCTTTCATCTTAAATCAGGTGACTCCTATATGGCAGCTAAAATATGTTTGAAGAAAAAACCAAAATCCCAATATAAAAACTACAGCAAATGATTGGGATTTCTTCAGCACAAGGCTGCACTGACCCATGAACTCAGAGAATCTGAAATTCAGAGCAGGAGATTCTATACATAATAAGACATTACAATATTGCCTTACAACTTGAAATTCATGTGTTTGGAGTTAGGTGTTCAAAATCCTAAACTCCAAGGAAGACAAGCTTGCAGCTAATGGTATGGCACTGAAGTTTACCAACAGCTAACCAGGTGCTTCTTCTTAAACTCTGGATATGTGACTACTTTTCTTTATGAGACCCTTTTCATACTTAAAAAAAAAAATTCAGATAGATATGAAACATTACCATGACTCACTACTGCTCAGGACATAGGGACCCCTGAAGAAAGCTATTCAGTGGACACTTAAGAGGAGAACTAGTGGCCTTTTTCTGAAGTATGGGGTAATGTGTCTCAGATCCATTGAGACATAATTCAGTTATATAAACTTCAGAAGGGAATCCCACTGATCATCTCTATCTATCATGATTTTTCACTCCATCTGTCAGTAAGAGAGGAATGTGCTGTAAGTACCATACATTTTTTTTTTATTTTCTAAGCACTCCATGACTGAGAAAGTGATATAAGTAGAATAAGTTTCTCGTAGGACATGAAGTTCTCTCCTTACTCTGTTAGTGAACTTTGGCAATATTCTGGCAATGTTAAAATGTCCCCTATGATATTCAGGAACCTTTCCAAATTGGGTTGTTATTTGTGTCATTCATCAAATTTATCTTTCAACTTATCTGCTCTGGTGAGAGTACTGTACACCAATAGAATTTGACTTTTTATGCATTTAGTTCTACTGACAGGTAAGTAATTTGTAGCTCTTGTCTTCAAAGAAAAGAGAGACAAATACTCTGGGTTTTCATATGTGATGTTCTCTTTTCCTTTACAGTCAAATTTAGAATAAAAGTAGCAAGCTTGTTACAGGCAGACTTGCTCTGCAGCTGGTGGTAAAACTGATATAGCCATTTTAAGCATAGTTCAGGCACACAGCTCAAAAGAGGAGATGGAAGATGGTAAGTTAGAACCTACAACAGCCATTACATCTACAGAACCAAATTTCGTCCAAACAGCTAAATTTTTGCCCATTTTAAAACCAAATTAAACATTGGAGGACAGATACGTTGGGATTGCATTAGAAAGACAAAACCACACATTTTAATATAACACACCAGTGAGTTTCTTTTTATTTTATGGCCTTTATTTTGTCTCTGAATGTTACAAGATAACAAAGACTGATTAGCTGGGCAGCCATTAACTGCTTTAGAAGTGATGGGATTTATAATAGCAGCAAAGCTGCCAGTTTTCTCTTCTGTCTCTTGGGTAATTAGAGAATAACTGTCTTCCAGATGTGCTGGCAGCACACACTCTATCAGTCTCTCTATCTTAAATTCTTTTCCTCAATTCAGTAATTTTTATGCTAAGAAGGAAGAATTATATTGTTTAGAAATGTTAAAAATACAGTCTGAATTTGGACTCTTTACTGAAAAGTTATCTACGTACACAGCTTTCTATGATACAGAAAAGTTGGACTGTTGTTGTCTTTGTACTGTGCAACAAAACTATGCAAATAAAACACTCTAGAAGCCAAAACAGTAGGCCAGACTGAATGTGTTCTGGGACATTTCCAAGTTGGCTAGAGCCGATATTCATCTAATACTTCAGTACCACTCTACTTCAGCATACTGGTTGAACGTCTTCTGAGGTACAAATTTCAACACTGAAACGTAGAGTGAGAAAGATAGATCCATTTAGTGACAAATTCCCTCCTCTCTTTGTTTTCCAGTGGTTTTCCAGCTCTTGTATATTGCCATATATTTTTGCTGAGTATCCACATTCCTAGCCCTAGGGGCAAACAGCTGAATGCTTAATTACATGAAATGTCACCACCCTCTTCAAAAAAGCTATCTGCTTGAAGAACTCTGCTGTCTCCCTGAATATGGGCAATTTCACAAGGTCACAAACCATTCTAATTCTAGGTAACTAGAATTTACCTTTCACACAAATCTATTTAAATAAGATTTTGTTAAAAATATATTTTGTTAAATATGCACCATTCCTCAATACACACTTTTTAAATGACCTAAAGGTTTTTTTTTTGCCTGTCCCACTTCAAAATGCTGGTCTCAGCTCTGTGTTACTGCAATCTTAAAATTTTATCAAATCTTCATAGTATAAAATATATAAAAAAAACTATTTCTTTATAAAATATGTGGTTTGCTCTCACAGTCATTCAGATGCAATAAGTTGACAGCAAAATGTACTGCTGTAAAGTTTTTCAGTCATCACCATGGTTTAACAAGTGAGGTCAGTGAGGAAGTTCCCATTCAGGTTCATGCCAGAATGTGCATTCACACTATATCAGAGATTTGACAGCAATTTAAAAAGACTACATTATAAACCTTTGTTGAGGACTATCAAATCACATTTGCTTTCTTCAATTCTTTCAAAGTAAATTTGCACATTAAATTTTTTTGTATACATGATCCTATTACAGTTCTTCATATTTGTTTAAAATACCTCTTCAGTTAAAAAAAATATCAAATTCTAATCATACATTACAAGGTATTTGCAGTAGCACACTGTATTGCATGTCTAACATGCATGTTTTCTACTTCATTTAGGTCACCAGCGAACTTCTTTGGGAGTTTGTATGTAAACAATTCCAAGGACTTTTAATTCATTACATATTCCCTGAAACACTGTTTTAATAATTTAGTTCCCTGAACTCTTTTGCCTTCATTTGCAGTGAATACCGTGTTCAGTTTTGGGCCCCTTCCTACAGGAAAGACATTGAGGTATCCAGAGGAGGGCAATGGGGCTGGGAAGGGTCTGGAGCACAAGTCCTGCACAGAACAACTGGGGAAGTTTGGGTTATTTAGCCTGGAGAAAAGGAGGATCAGGGGAGATCTCACTGCTCTACAACTACCTGAAAACAAGGTGGGGATCAGCCTCTGTTCCCAAGTAATAATCAAGAGGAGAAGAGGAGATGGCCCCAAGTTATATCAGGAAAGGTTTAAATTCGATATTAGGAAAAACCTTTTCACTAAAAGGGCTGTGAAGCACTGGAACCAGCTGCCCAAGGAAGCAGCTGAGTCATCATCCCTGAAGAATTTAAAACACAACTAGATGTGGTGCTCAGGCATGTGATTTAGAGGTGGACTTGGTATTTTATGACTGTAGGATTCTGTAAGTTTTTCCTCACTTATGAGACAGCACCAAAAGCATTATGAAAGTCTAAACAAGATATGAGCTACTTCTTGTACAACAGCAGCACCCACCAACACAAGAACGGTATCACTCTATCACTGAAACTACACAACTTTGATAAAGGACTAGACATAATGTGGTAACAGATATTAGTAACAAGCAGTTATGAATGTAGTTTGTCTGCATCTAAGAGAAATCTCTTAATGACCCTATTATATTTGTAGACCGAATGACCCTAGATTAACTCTAGAATAATAAGGAAATATCTTAATGGCACAGTAATAATAAATGTAATGCTATCAGGAAGCTACATCTCACAGGCTTCTGAAGAAAAAAACCAGAAACTGTATTAAAAGATACAAAATAGTAACACAAGACAGGAGAAACTTTCAAAGCATAATGTCTAATGGCATCCATGCAAATGGATGCAAAAAGCTTAGTTACTGAGAAGTACAAAGAAAGGTTATTTAAGGTATAATTAAAGCATGTACAGAACTGTGTAACAAACTAGTACAGCAGCTTGTGATTGACAACATAAACAGAAATGTCCTTAGAATGCATAAAGCTAAAAAAAACCCATCTATTTACAAAGGAACCTTCAGAACCAGTTATAGAGAACGGATCACTCTAATATCCTGAATTGATACACAGGTACAGTAAGTTTAACCAATTATTATTACATATATCTGCATATATCTGCTTGTTTGTGTCTGATACCCCAACTTTGGTTGAAATTTGGATACAATACACTAAGTTATACCCAAATATACTTCATAAAATATGTGCTAAAACAAATCAGAATATAATTCATAAATATTTATAATGGTGAAGGGAGGGAATGCTTCTTCTGAAAATATGCTAATGATCTGCAGTATCATGCAACTACAGCAGCAAACATAGCTGGATTTCTCTCAGAAAGTATAACTTATTTATATAATAAAATGAATTAACTGAGCATTTCTTCCATATCAGCAGTTCTCTTGTTGCATTTCTGGCAATTCCAATTTCATTTTGAAACACATTTTATTTTACTCATACCTTATTAATGCTGACAGAGAAGCTAGTGAAAACAGTACACCAAATCAACCTAAAGTCTGATAGCAAGACCACCTTAGCTTCAAAAAGATAAAAGCAGAGTCAATGAAACAATGTTTGTCTCATAACCTCAGCCCTGCATAATCATAGTGTAGCATATTACAGTGAAGAAGAAAAAAGTATGTTCAGATGAGTATCACTATTATGCACATTTTTCAGCTATTATTCAGAGAAACTTCTGGGCTGTGAGGTATCGTTCAAATATGATTCAATTTTCAAAGATAACCATAACATGAGTCATAATAAAAATAGAATTGCTTATGCAACAGAGCTCAAACACTCCAGATAAAACAGAGTTATTTTATTTAATATGTACTATTGGAAAGAATATTCACACAGCAATGAACAGATAGTCAGCTCAAACTATGCCAAGGGTCCCTCACCTCTACAGACTGAATGGTGGAACGAATAAGCATTATGATTATTTTTTCACAAGTGCCAGATAAGATCGACAGTTTTGTGGAGATTAGAATTCACTTTTATTTTTGAAACTATGTAAACTTTAAGCACATACAGAAAATCTTGTTAATCTTCTAAAATACTCAAATCATATTATACTTTTTCTCCCACAATCTTCCTGAAGCCTGTCATACATTTCTGAACAGTTCTTGAATTTCTTTCTTTTCTCCTAAAATACCATATCCACAGGACTGTCACTTACTAAGATAAAATTAACTAACAAATTGATGTATGTCAATTATGAGTATTGCAATATTAGGTCTTCCATATGTGTTTAGATTCCTGCTTCCTTTAATACCTGTATTCATAGCAATAGTTATCTCAATAAAAAAGGTTACATAGAATGTTTGTGCTACTAGAAATTTTCCATCTTCAATAAAGGAAATAAAAGAATAACAGAGAAAGAAAACCATCGAAATAAATACCACATGGTCTTTTCAGATACAAAATCTGAGAGAAATATTGCCTTGAAAATACAGAAGATAAATTACTGCTCTTTAAATCCAGACTTTCTTTCTAAATTCTGTCAGAAAAGTGATTCTATAATCAGTAAATGCCAATTAACTATTTTCACTAATGAAATTATTTCTAGAATAGCAGCACACCATGACAGAAATCCATATTTATATCTTATAGACAAAGTGGGCATCTGTATGAGACCATGCAGAGGAAAACCATTTCCTTTTCCTATTACTTTAAACTCCTATATTTCTTTTAGGCATACTCCTCCACTTTCAAAAAATGAACAAACAAAAAATTAGGTAATTATATAGAAATAAAATTACATGTGCAATCTTAAACTTTTATCCTTGTGCACACAGATTATGAAAAAGGTTTACCCTGCTTGGTGTTCTACAGAGAACATTCAGCCTCCCTGGGTTTTGTCTCACTACCATTCTTCTTGTCTATCTAAACTACTCCTAATGCCTTCAAAGTACAAAGCAAGGCTCACTACACACCAGTGCTAATCTCTCAATTGGGAAAGCATCCCAAACTCTTCCTTTTTTTTGTGTTTGTTATCCTTCCTTTTCCCAGACCCCTCTTGCTCACATTCCTCTTCATCCTCCCATTTCATCATTCCAGCTCCTTGTTTCAAGGTCCTCTACAAACTTCAGATTGTCTACCTATGACCTCTCTGCACTTCTGTCAAAAATGCTTCCAGTAGCAAATGTACACCTGAAAATATGACACTAAAAGAGTTTCTCATATTATTAGCCTTGGACACATCTTCTTAAACTCAGTAATCTATGACAATTTCATTGTTTTAATGGAGCTGAACAAGTTTTTCCTTCAGTAATCTTTTCCAAAAGGCTGAACTAATAATGTTGAGGAATGTCATTCAAAATAAGGCTAAATTCTAGACTGACCAATAATACAAAAATATATGAAAAAAATACCAATTTTTGTAATGAGAAATGTCAGAAAATCTATGATAAACTAAAAACTGATAAAAAATCGTGTCCCTTTAATAAAATGTTCAGATACTTCTTTGCAGTTGCAAAATGTATTAATGATTTAATAATTAATAATTTATTGATTTTATTTATTTATTATTGATTTTATTTAATAATTAATAATTTATTCATTTTATTTATTTTTCTGTGTCCTCTTTCCAGCGACTTGGACCTTTTCAAAGTATTCCATCAGTGACTGCAAGGAAGGCTTCACTTGAGAAAAAAATCTCATATTTGGGCCCAATTTTTTGATTCTGATAAAAAAGTTGGGTAAATGGTGCTGCTTCACACAGTCAGAGCCAACATAACAACTGCTTTGCTGTTCATAATTCCATAATCACTTGTCTGCATATTTGTATTTGTAGGGGTTTGAAAGGTTTATTTCTCTTCAAAGAAAATTCTTACTACAAGCCTAGCTAATTTAAAAATAAAATTGAATTAATATTTCTATAACAACACGTTTAATTCGAATCACATACAATGTTTTTTGAATTTCTTGGCAAGTCTTTGATTAAACTAAACAACTTATGTTTCTTTCCCAAGGCAAAAGCAAGCATTCAAAAAATTATAATAAATTGCAGTCAGTATAAATATATAAACTATATACTGGGCTAGATTACTTTCCTTTAGCAGTGGAGAAAACAGCTTTGTAATACATTTTTAACAGGTGGACCCCAAAATGCAGAATTATTTTGCTTTTTTTGGCCAATGTTTCATATGGCCCTGTGCTCAAGACAGGCTCAACTGTTTCCTAAAAACATATTCACACCTCAGACAGTAGGTAGTCAGGTGTCAGTCTGCACTCTCTTGACAAAATGGAGCAAATATAGCTTAAGCCTGAAGCAAAGCCTGGATAAAATAATGAACCACGAAAGTTTATGAATTCAAGTGTTATGTACTAGAGATCAATATTTCCTACTTTTCTAAATTAAATGATATCTTGACAACATGTCTCCTTGAATGGACAGATATAGCACATCTTTCCTCTTCCACCAAAACAAACCCCAAATTTTATTCTGACTCCATATCCTTTTAACCACAATGCAGATGAAATAATGGAATAGCCAAAGTTCCTGATCTCTTAAACTGTACACACAAGGAATTACACACTAATTATCTGCTACGAATTTTTTAATCACGTTGAGTATAAGGTTAAATTATTTTAATAAGGACCTCTATTAATTTCCTTGTTTGTTCTTTTTTGCTTAATTTCTGTTCACAGGAATAACAGAAAAAAAATCCACCTACCTAAGGCATTCCTTTTACAAGATCTTTTACCCCCACACTTTTAATTGAGAAGCTCTTTTTGAAAAAGGTATCAAAGAAAAACTGAGCAGCCTGTGCAATTAATAAAGACATCTCTCTACTAAACAATATACTTGTTAGAGTTCCTCCTTGTAATGCTAATCCCAATTAGTATTTTGATGCAAAATTCCATTACTTTGGTTTTCTTGTAACAAAGAATAAATTTGTTTGCTCCACAGAAATATCTGAATAAAGGAATTTTAGAAGATGCTAAGCTCTTAAGGCAATGTTTAAAAAAGCTAATCAAACAAAGAACTAATACAGAATTTTTTTAAAGTTTTCTAGTTTAAAAAAACCACCAACCTTTCAAAAGGAAACACAGATACATCAAATATAGGTCCTCATATTTTGGGTATCTGGTTTGCAGTATTTTTTACTTTCTCCCTTTAAAATTCTGCATTACTCCTGTAGGGAAAACACAGTTTGGTTTATAGCTAAAGACAGAGTTTCTAAAAACTGAGCTGTTCCTAAAGAACTGGTTTGTAAGGCAGAAGAGATCTTCAGCATTTTGTAGCTACTCAAAGCTTTAAAATCAAGGCTTGGGACATTAAATAACTATTCTGAAGGAGTACTGTGCATTATCCCTCCTACGTATCCACAACAGCTCCTTTTTTTACTAGAGAAAAATGTTTCATTTAAAACCACATACACTCCTTTCAAGACAATGCTTTCAGAGATGCTAGCTATATCTTTCCACTTGCCAAATATAAAACAGGTAAATCAATAGTAAGATAGTAAAAAAGACGATATGCTTTGTTTTAAAGCTGGGTAATTTTTTCCATACTGGAGAAGGGTTGTGTTCAAGTTACTTTGCCTTTAGCAGAACTTGGAGACTCAAACACAATAGAAATGACAATTTCTGTGGTCTGTGTATAAGTTATTTTGACTCACGTATTCTCTTTACTGCTTGTAGAGTCCATGTGGCACATCCAATATCCACTCAAGCAACAGAAGAGCAATTTAATACCTTTGTTATCAGAAGTTCTATATGTAATAAAAACCACCCTGTATAGTGTTTCTATAAACATGGTATTTGTCCACTGAGGCATTGTAAAGACTTAGCTTACTTATGTTAGGGGAATTAAATTATTATATTTTCTACTTGGATATATCAAATAGCTTGGGCATAAAATGTATTGCCTTAGTATCTTCTGAGATTTAGTACATGCAGAAGTAACAAGTATTAGAGAAATTAATCCCCTTTACTTCTCAACAATTAACTCATTTTATTGGAATTTTATGGGATTTTTCCCATTCCACTCTCACCATTCATTTCCCAAGTCAAAAATTTCCTCTTGAACTTCCAGATATTCAAGGATCATGTTTGCAGCAATCCAATAGTATCACAGACAGTTTTACTTAGACTATGAAAAACTTATTTGAAGGAAGTAAACAAAAAAGGAACAATATTACAGTTCAAAATATTAAATATTTTCATGTCCTTTTTTCCTTCACTGTCACGTTCCTCTTAAGACAAATTTAAGGAACATCATTGCCCAGGAAGACTTCATAGTTCAACTCACCTTTAAATCAGTCTAGAACAGAGATCAGTAGCAGAGATTTTGGATTAACAAAATCTTCACTGACCCTTTCTGTCACAGACAAAACTGCACGACAATTTTTTTCCTCTCAGGGTAATACTGTGGGAAAGGTTCTGAGGGACATCAATGCTAATACGTCCTTGTGAGTCTGTAGAAAGTGATTATTATAACATTTTTGTAATTTGAGATACTCTTAGATGGACACCAGATGTTACCATGACTCCAAATGTCCATTGCAGAAACAACCAGAACTTCACACAACTTTTGCAAAGGGAATTTTAAGGAAAGATGTTCAGAACTCATTGTATTCTCCTTCATAAATTCATGGCATCTCAACTTGTGATGGCCTAGAAATTGTAACAGTTAATCCTAAAATGTCATTTAAAGCATTTTGTAATTAAAGGAGATTTAACAAACTTTTATAAGCACAGAGGTTAATATTATCCCATCTTTTACAAATGAAAAGCTATCCCCCCTAGTCTAATTCAATATACAGAATTGAAATCAATGAGAGTTCTATATAAAGAGCAAGGGTAGAGAATGATGCAAAATGTCAAGAGCTTCTATTTATAGGTACTGAAATTCTAACAAAAAAGATAAAAAGAGAAGAAAAAAAAGTTAGGTTTGAAAGGAACTGATCCTTTTGAAGTAAAAAATATTATCTTACTGTATAAACATAACCATAACCTGTTCAATGTCCTAGGTGTTGTCCTTGAAACTCCATGTTTAAATGTTTAGAATTTGAAAAGGATCTTATTTCATTTGACCTTCCATAGACCATAAACTGCAGAATTTCCAGAAATTGATACTATATTTTCCTTTTATGAAGGAGCAGAGAATTGCATTAAACTCAAGCTAAATAACACATATTGTTTACTTGTGCTCCTGTAGCAGTACCTGAGGTAAAACAACAATCTAATACACTTAAGGACTACTTTAGTAGCTCTTAATGATACATTTCTTCTGGGTAGTAAAATATCCATCCACACGAGAGTACTTTTATCTTTTCTTTTGAGTTTGGGACATGGACTTAGCTAAAATTACACTTTTTAATTGAACTCAAGCCTAGTTTCTACAACACCACTTAATTGCTATTGGTAATGTAAATCAATCAGTGCTATAGTGTAATGACTGTAAAAGCAGAAAAGACCAGGCTATTACTGAAAGGTATTTTTGCATGACTACTAAACTAGAAAACTTAAAATGTAAATAATAATTGAGAAATAAAAGTTTAAAATAATGAAAAGGCATTAGAATTGTAGACACATGATAGTTTTGTCCTTTCTGTTAAAGTCAGAAAAGAGGAATAGCAGATACCAGTTTATTTTAATATGCTTACAACAGAGGAAACTGTATCCCTAAATGCCACTATACTATTTTATGTTATCTTTTCATTGCCTCTAAAATCTGCTATATTTTTCTTAGACATATAAAAATATATATTTTCAGATTTACTATTGAGATACTGCTATTTCATATTTATTGCTGGAGATACACTGCAATTTTTCACAGACTTTCAAATTCTTCCCTAAATATCTAGGGTCAGATTCCATAAAACAAAAATAGATGAGCTTCACCCTTAACATTAAACCATTTTCTCGACAATAATTATTATTTTATTACACGCTTTGACCAGCTGAGTCCTAGGAACCACAGACTAACTCTTTGCTAGGCCTTGTGAAGGACTAATACACACAGAGATAGACACATGACCTAAGACAAACATGTTGGTTGTTATGTTATGTTATGCTATGTTATGTTATGCTATGCTATGTTATGTTATGTTATGTTATGTTATGTTATGTTATGTTATGTTATGTTATGTTATGTT
>QUSF01000001.1:14823422-14840484 GCA_003676055.1 Chloebia gouldiae
TTATGTTATGTTATGTTATGTTATGTTATGTTATGTTATGTTATGTTGTTATGTTATGTTATGTTATGTTATGTTATGTTATGTTGTTATGTTATGCTATGAATCTCTACTGCAATCTCCTTTAGGTACAAAAAGGCTGCTATGAGGTCTTCCTGAATATTCCCTTCTTCAGACTGAACAACTCCAACTCTGTCAGACTGGCTTTTTACAGGACAGGAGCTACAATCCCTGGCTTTTTGGCTCTCCTCTGGACCTGCTCCAGCTGGTCAATGTCCTTCTTGTGTTTGAAGCTCCAGGGCTGGATGCAGCACTCCAGGTGGGTCTCACAAGAGCAGAGCAGAGGGGCAGAATCAGCTCCCTCGCCCTGCTGGTCACGCTCCTCTTGATGCAGCCCAGGATGCAATCAGCTTCCTGGGCTGTGAGTGCACATTGCCAGCCCATGTCCAGCTTCTCATCTATCAACTCCTGTTCTTCAGGCCTGCTCACAGTTTTAGATGAACATAATGCAGGTTCAGGGCAGTCTGCAGGACTGGATGACTTTTAGTGGTCCTTTACTGTCATTGGTTGGTGGGGATCCATTAATTTTAATTGTCCTGTACTGCTCTGTGACACTTTTACTCCAACTGGTGACGGTGGGAGAGCAATTTACCAAATGTATATAAATGCTCCGAGCAAAAAGCCTGAAATTTTCTGCTAGGGATCATCACCTAGGCTAAAATTTCTTCAACTTCAGAATCCTAAAGCAATCAACCTTATTCTACTTCACATATAGAGGAACATGTGAAGTGAGCCATAAGGTCTGAAAAATTACATCTGCATGATGTATAAAAAATACACACAAATACAAAGGATAACTAACCACAATCTATAACTTGTCGCCTTTTCGTTCTCCAGACCCAGCTACAGTCCTCCCTCACCCTAGCCAACCATCACTCCACACCCCTGGGTGTGTACCAAGGATGCAAAGTACAAAACAGCTGACTAAATTTAGCTGCAATTATAGACTGAAGGGTTAGTAATTATTACTAGGTCAAGGGCTTAAGGAAGTAAATGCCTAAATACCAATATAGAAGGGTTTCATACCTTGTGTTATCCACATCAGTGCTGACAGTTTAGGAAAGACATATAGGAGCCATTAACACCCTTTCCAGGGATTTGCAGCACTCCCGGTAGGTCTCACAAGACCAACTATTCCTCTTCAAAATGCTGCTGACTGGTCAACAAAGACAGGAGTAGTGAGCAGGCTAGAACTCAATAGGTCCTACCTCTCTCTTGTATATCAGGTAAGAAAGTATTGCTTTATCTATTCAAGTTATGTATACTCTGATTGCAGAACCTCTTTGCATAAACAATATGACCTAAAACAATCTCCACTACAGTTAAATATTTTGGCTGCATAAATAATATTTGGCTGATAATACTTTGGGATAAAATTTGTATGGTTGTATTTGGCAAAGGAAAATATGTTGAGAATTTTATCTATAATGTTATCTCCTTTGTTTAAAAACTTATGTTTATAAACTGACACAGGCTACAATGTAGGACTGCTTCTGAATTTAGGATATTGAATGATGATAGTTTATATTTTACGTAAAGAAGGTGGTCTATCATCTATAGTTGGCTGAGACTGACTTTCATTCTAGCAGATGAAAGACTGAAAGCACATAATGCTTTCCTGCCTCCTAGCTCCAGAAATGCAACACACCTGGGCATGAAGCCACCAATCCTCAGGAATATATAACACAAGGAGCATACTCAGAAATACAAGAAACTGAAAATATACCACATCACTACACTGGCTGCTTACAGGACACAAAGTCTTTTTTCTCATCTACAAGTTCATAAATAAATTAGGTCTTGGATGCAAAGGGAATATATAAAGCAGTGGGGCAAAGGACCACAACAGAAAATGTCACATTTTAAAGACTGGCCTGAAGAAATGAGAGTTTAAAGAAGAGACATGTTTTTAGATTAAGACAACCTGCATTTCCTATGAAACACTGAAAATATCCTTTCTATACACAAGTTTGATTATTTTAATTGCCCTTTTCTGTTAATACAACAGAGAGAAAACCATTGATCTAAACCATGTAAACTGTCACTAAGCCACAACAGCTATTTTTAAAAATCTTATGTTATTGATAAAACTAAACTTAATCCCTTGTCAAGTTTACTTTATGACTATGAGCTTCTGACACAGTCTTTCTAAGCTTTCATCTTTAGCTCTTCCATATGCAAACCCATACCACATGCTAGAACACACACTTGTAATGAAGAAAACCTGCTGCGATTAATCAGAGGGAAAACAAAACCATAAAATATGCAACAAAAATCAGCATGACACAAGGATGATAGATCATAATTTAGCATTTGTTGTGTTTCCTGGGAGCTTACGCAGGTCTGTTTTTATTTAATTATCACAAGAGGTAATAAACTTAGAGGCATACCAATGGGGAACAGGTCATTACTGAGAGTTGTTAACTTCTTAATATAATCCACTGCTCTTTTAATCACTCAGCAACTAAATTAATTAGCTGTTAAAGATCAGAAAACTTTTCCCCAAACCTAAGCAGAGTAAATAATTTATTTCTTATATTCCACATTCTATACACATTATAAGTTGATTTTATTTCAACATATAAAAAACTATTCTTTTCAATTACTGTTTAAACACTTGATTGGAATGTAACCTGAAAAGATAAAGTATCAGGTACATAATAAATATAACTTTTTTCCATAAAAATACAAAACCTGTCACCTTTTCAGTATCTATGAATTCTGTCAAGTAAAGATACAAGTAAAGATAATGACATCAAATTTTCATTATAAGTACTCAAGGACCTCCAAGCCACAGCTGAGAGTCTTATGTGTCTTGTATGAAAAGCAACTTATTCCAATGGCTACCAGCATCCTGATAAGACACATAAGACAGTAATCAAGATTATTTTCTTTGAGAGAATGTGCATAAAAATTTAGGTATAAAAATTAACTTAAAATAAATAGGAATAAGCTGCCTCAAACAGCAGAGTAAAAGCACAGAGGTACTGAATCAGATATAGTTTCTAGATACAGTCATACACAAAATTACATAAGTGTCAAGGATTACTTGCACAAGATACGTTTCTGCATTAAATTTCTCATTCCCCCATTGTCACTTGTTCCCACCTTACTGTCATGTTTAACACCTACTTCTCCTTCCTTCTCCTAAACTCCTACACACTCATACACAAAGATTCTTTCATTGCTATCAACTATTTATTCCATATGTCCAAGACATTTTTAAGAACAGACAGTAGTTTTGGACAAGATTGGTTACTTAGAAAACAACACTTTCTTTACTGTGCTACTCAAACAATTACATATTTTAAGTTTTTCTAGTATTGAACTTGATTGCATGTGTTATTACATGCTAAGAATGCATCAAGTCCAACACAGTGTACATTTCTAATACAGAAACAGTAAAATTTGATATATATAACCAGATAAAAATCTAATAACTGAAATAAAGCTAAGCCTCACTGTGAAGGTAGAATTTACATTCTGATTGAGACTCTCTCTGTAGACATTATTATAAATATTTAACTACACATACGAGTCAGAAATTGGGTTTAAGTCCAGTAGATGTCTCACAAAGAAGTCTATATTTTTACTTGGGTTTTACATTACAAGCTGGTAACTTCCTGGTCTTTTGTCCACTGGTAAACCCAGTTATTTTTCACAGAGTTGAATCCTCCCTAAAAGACAAAGATATCTGAAAATACATTTACCTTATTAACAAACAGATAAACATAGGCTTTTATTCGAAGAAAAACTTTTTAAAGAATAGTATGGATAATATTATGAAATATCAAGTGGACTTCTCTAACCTTCCCATTAAATCAGTTTTAAATATAAATTCTGAATTGAATCTGAAATTTGTTTAAAAACGTTAAACAACCGTCAGCTTTTTATAGAATTGGTTTGAGGGAACAGATGGACATTTGAATATCTTCTTAAAAATGTGTATTTATGTAAGACTTTTCGTAGGAACAAAAAAATAAATGGGCTGCATTTAGAGAAAATATCCAACAGGAAAGTAAAAGAAAAATCCAAAAGGAAGATGGCAATTTTTCAGGCTACATTTTAAGGATTAACAAAGTATCTGTAACTGAAGATACCATGAAGCAAATACTATGGTAAAGCTAATTTTTGCAAACATACAGGAAGAGCCACATAGACCTGCAGTATGCCTTGCCAGTTCCTCAGGATTTAGGTTACCTTAATCTCCTTCAAATTCACCAGTCATACTGAAAATACACAATGTATGTCCTCAGTTACTTCATGTTCTTAGACTTGAATATTTATTGGCAGTTCTCATTTTATTATGGTAAATGTTGAAATTTAGGTGTTAGATCACTTTTTTTTTTTGCATTCTTGCAATTTTTGGGAGGTGATTTATAAAAACTTCAATTTTTAATGACTTAAACTCAATTATATCAATAATGTAATGGACTTCTTCAAACCCCAAGTATGCTTATGTATTAATAATTATTACCTAAATTCTGCTCCAGTAATGTACTGGGCAAAATAAGCAAAATTATTATAACAATGGAGATTGGAATAAAATAAAATACAGAGCTCAAATCTTTACAATAATATTAATTTCTTCCCTCTCTGTTGCACAACACAATTATCTCATATTCACTATGTACTTAATTTTTCCTTTCCTTTATCTTTGAATTTTTATCTGCCTTTGAAAACTAAAGAATGAACAGTTCTAATACAGTGAATTATGGATTTTCAAAGAGATTAGGCATGAATTAGGGGGAAAAAAAAAAACCAAAAACATATAATGCCAGTTACTTTTGGCCTTACTCAGTCCAGGCTTAAAAACATGACTGTGCTAACATTGCATTGTTGAAGGTCAGCAAGATCTAATGCCTGACTGTACTGAGAAACAAATGAAACCATTCATTGTAAGCTGCCATGAACAAATGATAGCAAATACTTCAAACAGAAATAATGGAAAACAGGGCAGAATGAGCAAAGATATCTGCAGAAATAAAGCAGGGTTGCAAGTTTTTCATATAACTCTAACCACCATCACTTCTACGTAATGTAAATCTCTGTTCACACCATTCAAACATATTAGTTACTACCTACTGCTGTAAATTCTCTTCATTTCAGGTATGATTCTAAGCATTGTACATGATATTCCATTTATTAGTTCTTCTAACAAGGTGTGCTTTGTCTGTCTGGAATGAAGTTAATTTTCCTCACTGGAGCCTGCATGATGCTGTGTTCTGGATTTGTAGCCAAACATATTAGTAACACAGCAATGTTTTGGCCATTATTGGAACAGTGTTTGCACAAAATCAACGTTTTCTCTTATGACTACTTTGACTCTGTCTCCAGCATGGGATGGCAAGAAGCTGGGAGGGAAAACAGCCTAGAAAAGCTGACCCAAATTAGCCATACCACGTAACATAATATTCAGCAATTAAAACTGAGATAGAGGAAGAAGGGCTTGAGGGATTGCCTCCAAATGCAGCAGATGCTTGGTCAACAGCTGGAAAACAGTCTGCTTGTATGAGGTGATTTCTTTGAATAGGTTTCCTCCTTGTTTTCTTCATTTGTTAATTTGTCTTTATACAAGGAATGTATTTTTCAGTTTCATTTTTCTTATTCTTTCCCCCAACCTGCTGGGTGGGGAGAGTGAGTGAGTGGCTGTGTGGGTACCTGGTTGCTGGTTAGGGCCAACTCATTACACAAGGCTATGTAAATTTAGCTTTCAATTCAAATAGTATTTATGTATTTAATGTAAAACAACACAACTCTCTTAAGAGAACCTTCTGCTACTCCACAGAGCCCCACAGTGACATGCTCTACTATATTATGTAGCTCTTACCATACTGTTTGCAGAAATAAGAGCTGAAAACCACGTAACAATTAGACAGTACAAATTTCCATGAAACCAACAGCACTGTGCTTTTCATATCCAAAGATATTAGTAACTTGACTGCAAAACAATTTCTTAAGAACTCTGTCACCTCTCCTTCCTTCAATGATATCATTAAAGCACGTCAGCCCTCTTGCTCTCCGTAACACTTTATATGGGCAAGATAAACACCACATCTGTAAAAACCACATCAGTGAATGGCATTAGCTGTTCAGTAAGCATCACAAAATTGAAGTTTGCAGTAACCAGATGACTATCAGCTGTTCTTTTGTGTTTGTTTGTTGTGTGGGGTTTTTTTTTCTGCCCTAGCATCTCATCTGACATTATAATTACTCTTGTACGTGAATTCAGAGAACACAGACAAAATTTCAGTATCATAAGACACAGAGGTTTCATTACCATATATGTGGAATGCCTGCATCATTTGGAAACAGGCAAGACATTAGAGCTCTGCAAGACACCAGGTTACATTTTACCCTGACAAACAAACTGCTTCTGAAGAAAAGTGCAATATGAGAAAACATAAAATGAAAAACACATTAATAAGAACATCAATAGAAACTGGCAAAGAGAAATTCAAAAGAGAATGAAAAATATATTCCTAATCTCCAAAGGGAAGAAACATAAAAAAAACCAGTGAGGCATGATATAGTTCCAACTCTAGAAAATCAGTAAATGTCAATATTTAAACTGAAACAAAGCTCTCAATATTTTACCTGGCTGAGGCACATGTCCTCTAATATCTCTGTCATTAACAACTGCTCATCTAACAGTAATAATCCCTCTACTGTTACTTTCCTGTATGTTTTTTTTTAAATTAATAAAATACAAAAGTCACTTTCAAGGGAAGGCGGGGGATGCATTGCAGTTTTCAATATAGTTTTCCAAAAGGAGTTTGAACTCCGTTTCTTGCAATGTAGTTCAACTTAACCAACAGAGTATTACAAATGACCATTTTTATTCCAATAAAGTTGCATCAAGAAAGTTCACCAAACAATACCATTTCTTTTATGAATAAAATAATTTCTGGGAAAAAGCAACTGTTCCAGGAGTTCACCACTCTCCAAATGAAACTCCAGCTATAAAACTCCAGCTATAACTGCAGCTAATACACACAAAAATTAAATATATATATATATATATATATATATAAATGCTTTTAAAGCTGTAGTTGTTGAAAATATCAGTTTTCCTATGATTACCTATATTCTTTCCCAGATGACAGTAATAATTGTCATTTAGTTTATTTAAAACCATACCTTAGGTTATGCCTTTTTACCCTTATCTCCATAAAGAAATAAACTCCTTGGATGGTGGAGTCAAATGACCATCCGTCATTTTCTATTTAGATATTTGATCCCACAAAAAAATAAATGCCCTAACTAAAATACCTATTTATCTAGAAAATTAGGAGGAAGGTTAAAATCTTGTAAATATATTTTCTGTACAGAAGAAACCTAAAACAAGTTATTATTACACAAGAAGCTACCTAATCATATTTGCAGAAATATCTTGCAGATAATATCTTGCAGAAAGACAAAAGATATGAACTTTTCTTTAAATCCACTCCCTCTGTGTGCTAGACAACTTTCAGGCGAGGTCAGTTTCCACCTAGATCTGAACTACATTAATTTCCTGAAGTACTGCTTTAGGGTAGGATATATATATAGTGCAGTGGCTATGCTACAAAAAGAAATTGGCAACTTCTATTTCAATCTAATAAAAGTGACCCAAGCACATCTCATAAATCTAGCCTCCCCAAGGTAAAAATGGAAGCAATTTTAATTTCTGAAACCTTAGGACTAAAGTTCTACTGGACTTAAGAGAGCATGAGAATTCACACAAAGCAGCTGTGGAAAGGGGTAGTGCAAATCACAGCTTTGCATGAGGACCTTTAGTGCTACACAACCTCTGCTTTAGGAATATGAGGTAACTTTTAATGTGGCCTCCTGAATAACATCATTAACAGTGACCTTTTCTTTTGGTTTTCTGAAAAACAGCAGACCATCATAAACACAGAGGAGTAGTAATACGTGTAGGACCCTCAGTAACCTAAGCAAAGAAAACGGAACACACACACACACACTGGCCACTCCAAAGGCCACTGAAGGAAAACAATGAGATGGTTGTCCCTGTTGAAGACATCCACTGAAGCAGGTAAACAAGGAAACTCTCACCAGGAAGCCATGTTCATTAAATAGGGTCATCAGGGTGCAGGACTTTTTATGAAAGAATTCGGGAATAAAGCAGAGAAAATATGTGATACTCTGTAACGCTTAAAAAGAGATGTTTAGGGACAGGACCAAAGATAAGTAAAAAGAGGGATCAAGATGGATCTGGGAGGGGAAAAAAGTGGGAAAATAGAAAAGGACACAGGTTGGTTGCATGTAAAGAGGTTGTTCAGCATGCCTGAACCTTGTGCTACACCATGGCCCACCCCGTCTCCTGACTAAAGCCTATCATATGCACAGACTCTCAGCTCTGAGCACGCACATGTGGGATCCAGTGAACTTCGAGCTGGGCTAGTCTGCAAACCCAGGGTGAGGTCTGAGTGCCAGCAACTCAGGTGGGACCATGAATGTCAGGGGCTCACAGGTTTGAGAGCTGCAAGTGGGGAGATGGAGGTTCTAGGGGTCATCTATGGCATAGGTAGAGACCAGGAACAGGAGAGGAGACACCTACAATGTGCTGTGCACGTGTTGCTGAACAGTTCCTCCCCACACCTTGCTTCCCTGGCAACATAAATGAAAATAGGACTGGGACAGAAGCTCATCTATGCAGGTGAACAACAAAATGTTAAGTGCAACCCAAGCAGGGTGTTTCAATACAGCAGCATGTGTGTTCATGAGGATGAAGTTATGCAGATGTTCTACTGGTGCCATTCATTCTGGATAGAGAGAAAAAATTACATGCAATGGTAGTTATCTCAGGGTCTCGCTAAAAATTACATTTGGATAAATATGTATCTAACTGCATTTCTAGGTAATCGAATTGCTTGCTATATATATCCTGCTATATTCAATTACAAAAGCTAT
Organism: Chloebia gouldiae; assembly: GCA_003676055.1. Lineage (NCBI taxonomy): Eukaryota > Metazoa > Chordata > Aves > Passeriformes > Passeridae > Chloebia > Chloebia gouldiae. Next base: position 14,832,396 of record QUSF01000001.1, read on the forward strand.
TTTTCTTTGCTTACATCTCCAGTGTCTTCAGTAAGCATTAATAACCCTACTGGAAATTGGCTGAGGTTCTTCTTTGGAACATACTCTTTTGTCAATGACTTGGGTAGAAACTACCCAACTACTTGTGTATTCTACAAGTGTCATAACTTACAATGGAAAATTTCGGTTTGCAGAAAAAATTGTTTTGTTTTGTTTTTTTTTTTTTGAGAAAACTGTTCTGAGTCACCTAAAAACATCCTACCTGCATCTAAAACCATCGTGAAGCCGAAGTTAACAGGTTTTTCAGTCCTTTCAGTCTAGAACTAGTCTGGTGAGGAAATACAGTAATCAAAACTTTCAAATTCAACTGAGAAATACATTCAGACATCTCAAAACCTCAGGAACAACCCAGAAATCCTGGGAAGCTTAGATACCATGTCTTCAATCTGACAAAGATGCTCTTTAAAAAAAACTCCCAGAAGCTTGGATTTAAGAATGTGTAGGATTTTCAAGGAGAGGGTCGCAAAAGCCTACTTACAAGTTTGAAAGGAAACATTTTTTTCTATAAATAAACTTCTAGAATTTCAATTCTGCAGAAAATGCCAGCTGCTCCTTCCACTACAGATTTTTTTTTCTTCCTATTAGTTTCTGGTTTGGAGTACTGAACAGCACTTCCCTTTCAAACTCTGAGGAAATAGACATCTCTGTAAAGTACGATACTTTCTGATACCCCTCAAGAGAAAATCAGACATCAAATCTCCTGAAATATTTTCCACAGCTCTTTCAAAATTCGTTTAAAAATACATTAACTATATGTAAATTCATAAATACACTTATATCTGTTCACATAAACACATTATGTACACATTTTTGTCCAATGTCTAGTGACTGATCCACCTGAATGGTGCTATTTCTCTGCTTTGGCTACCTCCTAAAGATTTCAGTACCTCCTCCCCTCCTTCATTGGATGGAAATATATGGTCTTAGAGGGAAAAGTTCCATTTCTGTGCATTTATGTTTGGTTATGGTAATAGTTGCAAATAGACAGATTGAAGACAGATTTATTTTTTCTCAGTGGCTAACGCAGAAGAGTGCTGTATACCTCCATCTGTCACTGACATGAAATGTGACCTTTTTAGATATAGTTTCTTCATCTGTAAAATGAAAATTGTATTACCCTACTGTACATCAGAATATTAATTTAATAAATGCTTTGGGGAAAGAAAGCTTAGAAACAGACGAAAAGCACTTACAAGTAAAAGTAATGTAACTGCTACAAATCAAAGTCATTTGGAATGAATACATTAATCCAACAGTTTTTAGCATCAAGATTCATGTAGAAAAGGGATACCAAAATCCTATTGATTATTCCAGTCTTTCCTTAAAACATCTGGTGATTACTTACACTTTTGGCACTAATACTGCCATAGTTGTATCCTGGATAATACTGACTATTTGTAGTAGCTGCATAGTAAAATCAATTTATAAATAAGGAGAAACAAAGAGAGCAAAGCCTCATACAGAAGTAGGCCTTATATTTATGACTTTCTAATAATTTCCACAGCAACATGTGGCACTCTCATAAACATGGACATCATGAAATCATGACATCTCGGGTTTGAATAAAAGCCACACTTCAGAAGTGGAAATGCTAATAAAACCTAACAGAAACATCCATAAAACCTGCTAAAATAATTAAATGCCACTTAAAGCATCTGTAACCATTTTTGGACAGGCTCTTAAAGATTACTTCCTCTTGGAGAAATACCACTGCATTCTTACCAATCCATGGTTTTCACATTCATTTAACTGACATTACACAAATGTTAAACGATGATCCCTAAGTTTCTGACAGGTATTATTTCCATTATTAGAGCCTATTATTGCTATTAGCGTTTATTTCCCAGGTTAATAAAAATAATTAATACTTATTTTAATATTAAGCAAAACTAAAACCTAAAAATTATGATAATATATTCTGAAAAATGTACCTGGAAGGCTCTTCATAAGAAATGAAGTCAAATTAACATAACAAAATAAATTAATAGTTAGAGAGTAATGTAATTTTCATGTATTATTATTTGCATCCCAAATAAAAGCAGCTTGAACCTATATATAGAGATTCGTAAACTCTTGCTTCCCTCACTGTAATTATCATCTTCCCTTTGTTCCTGTCTCCTTTTACCTCCACTTAAAATTTCACCATAGTTTGTGTTTTCAATTTTAAAGCATATGTTTGCAGATATGGAGAAAAACTGTCACAAACAACAGTGTCTGAGTCTGATGCATAAAAAAAATTACCTTGTTCACCTTGGAAAGTAGTTCAGATTGTAAATATACAAATAGTATCTAAATTTTTCAGACCAAGTATGATATGTATACATGCTTGTGTTGTTGGCTGACAACATGTCTAATAACAGTAAAAAAAATTAACAATCCAAGGTGAATGAGCATTAGCTTTTTAACAGAGCTCTGCACGTCAACAAATTATTGATGCTGAATTGGTGGGCTTATTTCAGGATCTAGTGAATAATCTAAAAGTGGAAACCTGTCGGGCAGTGCAGTCATTTGGACCATTTAATGACCAAGAAGGAGGTGACACTGACTTCTACAGAACAAATGTAATACTTGGTTTCTCAAGACATTTAGACCAATGAATCACTTGAAATTATTTGCATACCCCAAAAATTAAAATTATTATTTTCATAAAAAAATACAGGTAAGATTGGTTCTTTATTTTACACCTTAGTTTCTCAATTATTTGTCAATATTTTAATTATACTGTTTATAACTTAGTCTAGAACATTTCCCAGTATAATACTTTTAACTGATTTTCCTCTTAGTTTGAATGATATCTACTATGTTAATTACTATGTGAATCCAAAGGGGAAAAGGGGAAGGCGAATAGGGAGGGAAATATAAAAATATGAGTCAGTAGCTCCAGTAAAGTTTTAATCATCAGTTTAAAATTGAAAATTCAAAAGGTAGAAAACATAATTAGTAAAAAATGTTCTAGTACTATCACACAATAATTAATGTGGGCACGCAGTAACTAAACCAAATTTCTCTAGATGCCCTAAAGCAGGCAAAATGTAATACCCAATATCCTTTGATTCATTTTGTGAAAGTTTTACTATAGTTTTTAAGCAGAACTTAAACTTGTGCTCTGCTCCACAGTAAAACGCAGAAGCCAAAATGCAGGATCTCTTACTCCAGGTAAGCATTAATTAAATTTTTGATGTAAAAAATAACTAGGCAATCAACACTAAGATAACTTCACACACTGCCATCCTGCTGAATTTATTGCTACACACAACTCTGGGCAAGAGTGAGAATGAAGCCTTAATTCATCATATAGTTTCAACAATGACACATTTCTTATGTCATCACTGCCCTGGTTCTAGATTTCTTAAACCATTGCTTCTTCAGGAACTGGAACTGAGTGCTTTTTTCTGCCCAAACAATGAAGCCCCTTCAATTCCACAGTGTAGTGGACTTTAACCTCACTGTTCCAATTCTCTTTGGCATTGTCTGGTTTTTGACATACTCATCAGAGCATGAAAAGTGTTCCTTCTCTCACAGAGCCAACTTCCCTCAAAGAGTGATTATTTTGTTTGCTATGTTATGACAGTTTTATGTACAAATATACAAATGATAATAACATATTTTCCAGAAATATCTACAAAGGATAATGAGGGTAAATGATGATGAACTTCATACATGGTTATTGTGAAGCTCGGAACCACTGCTTGGCACAGGCTTATTACTCTGACCAATGCTGAGATATTTTACCAGAGGTATGCATCTGTCTATGACCTCAATGTAAGGCCTTATCATCACTCCTTTGCTAAATATACATCCCTGTTTAGAAAAAAAAAAACCCAAAGTACCTATTGGTCTATTCGGAAGCATCAAATTGCTTCCATTATTTACTTTCAATTGTGTACAAAACAACGAAGACAGCTAAGTATGAGTCACTCTAATCATATAAAGAGGATAATACTTGCAGCAGTAATGAGACATATGATAAGGAACAATAGGAATTGTGATTTTACTTGGGAAAAAATCTAATAAAAAAGTCTCTCAGAATTAAATTATAGTTTATTACATAGCACAGAGCTTTTCAAAATTGCAAAACTGCTGTCTTTATTTTATTATTCACCCTGAACTAGCAGCTCTCATAAACTTTCCAAATTCAATTGCTCCTACCCCAGCCCAATCTTTCCATCCAATTTGCATTAATCCAATCACAGCATTGAGTGGTTCCCTTGTGAGAATGCAGGCCCTTAAAAGAAAAGGCTAGATGTATTTAAAGTACTTAGCAAAGGCATCCCACTTTCCTTAAAGAAATAAAATTAACAATCTAGAAAACTTTATATGGTGACATTTTAGTGGCTATCTCTATATTTGTGTGTTTGAAGACAGTAGACTTGCTATTAATAGATTAGTCACATAAACAGTGAAATCAGCCACCTTGTTCAAAATTCCTATAGATTTCTAGCAACTCATGAACCAAGATAAACAGCAATGCAAAACCAGCTAAGCCACCAAAGAAAGAATACACATGAAAGTACCTGGGGATGGGAATGGCCTCAGACAAAGAAAATTCACAAGGATGCTATCCAGACACACAGCGAGAGAAGCTGCAGTTTTCTGAGACATGCTGCACCTCAAAACCCCACAGCACTGAACTTCATCCTCAGGACTGCGTCTGACACGTGTGGTCAAGAATGACACAGCCAATTACTGAGTTTTTTCCTCTCTTCATTCACTTATTCAATGCACTTAAACAATAAGTAGAGACGGTGCTAGAACTTGCAAAAAGTACAACCACGTCCTTTTCAAGCAGGCAGAAGCCAAACTCAGGAAAACAGTGTGGTGTGGTAGGTAGTTTCATCAAAGGGTCTCTTTCAAACCCAAGAATTTAGAATATCTCTGAATACAAAGCAACTGCACATTATGCTGGACTCAGGAGTTCTCCAGGCTGCCCATGGGTCAGATCACACTTCAGAATAGGTAAAGAGGGATGAAAAAGCTTCCAGGAATGGCCTTTAACATTAGTTTTGCTTAAGTTTCTAACCTTTTCATATTATGCTGTTATCTTGAGAGTACAGAAATCATGAAGAGTAGTAGTAAAATGAGAAAAAGCAGAAGACACTACAGACATCAGAAAATTGACACCATCTTGATTGTACTCATAGTTTGGTTGCTATCTAATACAGGCTAAGAAGCTTTCATAGCTCCTTTCCAAGAGAAATATTAGAGGAAGAAGAGATACTAAATCTTCCTGAATTAAGTTTCTTCTTATCCTGACTTTGCATTGTGAATTGGAATGACCTTTCACTCAGCAATCAACAATGACCTTCATTATGAATTCAATTTAATTCAGTTTAATTGTGTAAGAAAAATGATTGTTTTTATTTGCTGCCTTGTTTCTATGATATAAATTACTACATTCCTTCCTGGAACCAGTTAATACTTGTAATGAGAGCATCCCTCTGTTAGTACTTAACCTACTGACTTAAACCCGCTCACATGCCTGTACTGTCATCCTCATGAGTGCTCCAGCTGAGAACATGTTGTGTAAGGAAAGCAGCAATCCTGCACTGAGTCAGCCCCTAAATTCTTTATACAATTACCACACAAAAAATAGAGCTCGTATAAAACTAAAATCTCAGGAGAATTTTAGCTTTTTAAAAAGTATATTTCAATTCCATGTAATAAATCTCCTGGAGTCTTGGAGAAATGTAAGAACAAATCAACTGGGACAAGATGAAAGAATATATGAAGTGAAAATATGGAAAATATAGACAGTATATGTGGTCTAAGAAAATGTCCACAATGGTTTGAAGTATTTTCCATTATGTTTTCTGTCTTCTAAGTGAGTAATTAATATTTCTGCCATTTCTGTTGCTTCCTGCTACTGAAATACTTTGGTGATGAATAAGTGATGTGCTTAGGGTCAGGCATCATACCTGAGTGGAAAAATTATGAACTTTTTACTATTACTGTTATCATAAAATTTATTTTTAGTTGGAAATCCTGCAGACAGAAGGACATATACTGTACTACATACTTAAAGAGTACAAAATTTCGTAAGAAATACTATCTTAGCCCACCACTGAATTTATCCTAAAAAGTCCATTACTCCTTTAATGCCAAAAATCTTTTATTCCTCTAAATGCCTACAGAGTAAAAAAAAAGTCTCAAGAAGAGAATAGGGGGAAAAAAGCTAATTATCTTTAAGTGATTCAAAGGGTATTGTTCTTGGCAAATTTTCTCCTTGGTACAACCATTAGAATTCCTGATACCATGGGGAATGAACAACCTTTAATTATTACTGTAACAAGAAACATGCAGAAGAGAAGTAAGGAAGGACTCAGCCAAGTATCACATTCTTATGTGAGTTAGAGAAGCACTAGGATCTAAAAACCAGAAGCTTTGAATAACACTTTTTCTTTCCCATATATCATTCTGTGTCTCCAGGGACAAAAAATAGAACTTACAATTTCACATTTTGCAAGAAACTCTTATGGCAACAAACAGCCAACAAAAATGTGTCTGCCTTAAAAGACAAAAAGTACTTTATTATGTTACTATAATTCCTAGTATTTTCAGTGATCATATACATACATATTATCTACCACCTAAGAGAAAACACTGATTAATGATCAAACTGTCCTTTTCCTTCCCTTGGAAGGTTTGTAAGTGGCCTGAAAAAGACAGCAGCTCGTGATTCCAAGTCATTACTAAATCATGGTCCAGGCCTACTGGTATTAAACACAATTCTTACTGTAAGCCATTTTGAAGATACGCCTTTCAAAAAGAAAAAAATCAAGACAAAACAAAACACCAAACTCAAAATCCTCCTCTAAAATAGACAGGGATTAATTGAGTGAAATAATCAATTTGCAAACTCAGAACTGAACACATGAAATGACTTAAAAAAAAATTTGGACCAGTTAGTATTTGGGTAACAAGAATCTAACTTCCACAAAACTCATATAACATATTAGATACATTAGTATCAGTTGAATTTTAGAAACTTCCAACTTTTTGGAGGCCTTCCTAATCAGAATTATCATAATTCAGAATTCATATGTCAAAACAAAAAAATCTCTGGATTAGGCCAAACATAATTTTTACAATTCATTTTTCAGCTGCTACAGCTCCAAATAACTGGCTGAAGTTGTTAACTACATTTTTAATTCTAACAGATATTCTTTAAAACATATGAGAAGGGAAGGGTTGCAATCAAATGAAAGATAAATTATTCTGTTTTTCACAAAGTTTAGGTATCTGTGCAAACCGGTGGTATATTTCTCGTATGAATGAGTATGTTTGGTGTGGGAAGAGCTCTTCAAAATCAGCTTCTAAGGAGCCAGCTGGAAAGAAATAAATCATCAAGAAAATGAAAAACAGCCAATAGTGTCACTCAACCCTCTGGTTTCAGAGAACTTACAGCACGTGATTTTTAGTGGCTTGGTTTCCTTGGCAAAATAATGCAATAATTGTTCAGGTCCCCAAGAGATCCATGACTTTCAATGCCTAAAAGCTTTTTAATCTGTATTTGTTGAATTATACACAAATTTGAGGACTTCATAATCTTTGAGGATTAATCACATAATACCTAGCATAAAATGTTCCACAAATATATTGAAACATGGGCATGACAATTCATGGAGTGTTTGAATAAAAAAACAAGACTGAACAAGGCTGTGAGGAGGAAAGGCTTTCCATCATTTAAGTTAATACACTGAATAAACACTTAAAAATATCTTTGGCATAAGTAACAAGCAATAAAGCAGGCATTAATTTTATAAAAACGTTTTTGAGAAGTAGAGACTCTAAATTCTCCCTTAAGCGTCCCTCACAATTACACATCCAAACCTCATACAAAATGTCAGCAGCAAAAAAATGCCGTGTACGATGACACAGCAGCCAAACTCAAAGTCTTGCATCCCTTCTGTGTGAACAGTTTACGTGTCCTGCATCCCTTCTGTGTGAACAGTTCACGTGTCCTGCATCCCTTCTGTGTGAACAGTTGTCCTGCATCCCTTCTGTGTGAACAGTTTACGTGTCCTGCATCCCTTCTGTGTGAACAGTTTAC
>QUSF01000001.1:14840494-14867575 GCA_003676055.1 Chloebia gouldiae
GTGTGAACAGTTTACATGTCCTGCATCCCTTCTGTGTGAACAGTTTAGATGTCCCCCAGCACCATTTGCTGCGTGGCTCTGCCAAATAAGCGACGGCCGCTGCCCCAACAAACAGCGCCAGCAGAGTGGGACTCAGGCCCACCCCGTGACATTATGCAGAGTGCCACACAAATGGTTGCACAGCTACCAACTACTCAGGAAGTAAGCAGCTGCAACATCTATTCCCCATAGATATCAGAATAAGGCTTTTATAAAGCAAAATAAGAAGTTATTTTATGATTGAAAGCAAGATATATCCCCTGTCTCAAATCTGCCTGATGTATTATGGTAAATGAGGAGGAAGGATTATAGACTTACTGAAAGTGCTTAAAAAAATCAATCCAATTTTTCAAGACGTTAAGTTATGACACAAGAAAATGTCCATTAAGGCGGGGAAAAAAATTAAAAATCATTGATTTCTGGGGAGTTAAGATCAATCTTTTTGAGTATGAAATTGAGTGTGCAACCTTCACCCAAGGGGCAAGCAATCTCTTTAACCTCACCTAAGGGACAACAATTTTACCTTGCTTCCAAATCAGAAAGAATTGTTTTTACTTGTGAACCTGCTGTTTTCCTAATGATGACAGCTTGCTTTTTCTCTGACCAGCTTTACAGACTTGAGTTAAGTGAAGATCAGAAATGAATGATCACTGTACTTACCAGTGCAAAGGAAGGATAAGGAATGCTACAATTTATCCTTGACACGGTGGTGCTAAAAGAGAAGCAATGCTGGCACTATCTTTCTCAAGAACATGACGGTCACATTAAGATCAGTCCACCACACAGGATGTATCATTCAAGTCCTCCATCAACTAAAAGAAGACATTACCCTTATACCCATGAATCATAATGAAAGGGCAAGCTGTGCCTCAGAAAAAAAAATTAGTTTTTCTTGCAGTCATCCCCTGATTCATAACAAGCCCATCAATTTTGTCCTTCTTAAAGGCACTCTCAGACACCCATTGTTACTATGCCACATCTTTTCCCCAACAACTTGTTCAGGAGAGATACTTTTGAAGAATAGAAATGGCAGAGAGAGAAGGAATTGGGAAACATGACAGTATTTGATCTTGGAAGACTGCTGGATAAGTACTTCTCATTGATCATTAAGAATGGGAAGTACTTATTAATATTGAGCTGCCATGACATTCATGATTTCTTCTGTAAAGGAAATTCTGGCTTAAAATGAAGAACAATCTTACACTCTGATAGTAGCATGTTGATAAGCATTATTGACTACACCAGGAAATTGAAATGGATTTGGGTTTGTATGGCTCCATCCCTTTTCTAACAGTTCATTTTACCATTTGCAAAGACACGCTATTCCACTTACTTTTTGAATAATTTTTTGATTTAAAATTAATGTTGTGAGGCCCTAAAGAAGTATCATAAAACATTTGAAAGCCAGCAGAATGATATAATTTTTATGCAGTGAGCCCTGTAGCACTGCATTTCAACTGTCACGATGATATCTTAATATTTCATAAATGTTCTTCCTTATTTTATGAATTTCAGGCAGTAATCTAAAAAGCAGTCTGAATAAAAAGAGTATTAGTTGAATAACATGTTTCTCTGGCACATGCAAGAGAATCAAACTTAATTAATCAAATCCTGCAGAAATATTCAAATGTTTGTCAGCATTGTTTATATTCTCCAATTCCAACATATTTTCCTCTCAAAATCGATTCATTCAGACTTCTATTTTTATAGACATACATCTGATGAACATGAAAGTTAAGCACACACTTTAAAACAAATAATTTTATTTTCATTCTAATTCAGAACTATGAGAATTTTAGGACTGTGTTTAACTGTCACATTCAAGTCAAGGGTCTTGGTTTTCTGACCACGGTACTTTATGGGGAAACATTAATTTGAGGTAGAATACTGTTACATTATCACAGAATCCAGTTGTTACTAGGGTTGAATGGGTGTTAGGCTTGCTGGAAATGTTTGCTAGTTTGTTAGTTTGTTTGTTATTTTTTTATTCTGTAATTAATTGCAAAGTTTTTAAAGACACAGTATAAAATCGGTCCCTAGTTAAAAGCAGAAAAAAAAAACCAAACTGACTGAAGCTCCTTCCACTAATGCAAAGACTGCAAATAAGGTAATTATGTTTGCATGCCATTTAAAATTAAGGAGTTGTCTGAAGTTTGTAGCTAGATATTAGACAGATGCTTTTATTCATAGCTTTAATTTTTACTTTCTCTGATGTTTTGCAGTTAATCAAAAAAACATTAGATATTTCTGTAAAAATAATTTACTTTTAATCTTATTATATCCTAGAATTATATCCTTATTATATCCTAGAAATACTGTTTTTGTGTTTGCTTTTTTACCTACATCAGAGACGTGCTATACTTATGCTACCTTAAAAGAGATATGGAACAACAAAAACATCACCACAAAAGTAATTTTGTAATCTGTCTGTATAGAATTCAGCAGAAACTGAAGCACAAACTGTTTCCAAGCACAATGTCAGGTTTTTTAAAATTTTTTTGGCAACATTTTATAACAAAATAATGACGTCATTTTCTGTCCTTAGGTAAACCACATTTTCCCTTTCCATTAGATTCACTCTAGCTCCTAAATACAACAGAGAAAAATCATATGCATAATATTTCAACTTTAAACTTTGTAGCCTATCATACACTTGCATTTGAAACCTTTTGTCAATACTTTTATTAAATATTTTAAAATAAAAAATTATTACTGTCTTTTTGTAATCTCTTTGCCTTCTGCAAATATATTTCTGCTACTATTCCTCAGTTGCCCTCCAACAATGAATGTGGAAATGTTTGTTTTGTTGAGTAACATATCCATTGTCCAGAACAAGTACATATTGAAAATGATGAGCAATTACTAAACTCCAGGAGTTCAAAACTGGAATTCTGCTTTAGGCTAATATATAAGATGTTACACCATAAAATAATTAGATCACTGAAATGAAATAATTAAGAGTGATAATGCTATAACTCTACAGTTTTATGACTGTATGCATAGCTGGATTTCTGCATACTACAGAAAAGTATACCTTAAGACCTAAGCTTTATAATGGACCTGGATTATTTTTTTCAGAAGAAAAAAATACATTTATAATATGAAAATGTATAAATACTTGATATTTAACACACCTGAAATTGTATTGTCCTAATAATGACTATTAAATCATAAAAGAGGGCTGAAATGTGAAACCATGCCATAAGAAGATTTTTCTCCCCAGGAAGATAAATTTTAATTGCATTTTTTGTCAGTACAAAAAGTTATGGAAAACAATTTGTAGTTACAAAAGCAGTACAGACTTGTAGAAGGTGTCCATTCCCAAATGTGACTAGTGGACAAGACTCTCTGGAAGTCAGGAATGAAAGAAGTTCAAAATTAAAAAAAAAAAAAAAAAAATCAAACATATTATATAACTGATTAGCATATGTACCTGTTCATTAAAAGGGATTGAGTTTGCCCTATTATAGTACATTTATTCACTGAATTTTATGTGCTGAAGTTTAGACATGAAACCTACACTCCTACTTAAAGATCTGCAGAGGGTTTAAGTGAGCCAGGCACCCAAGACTTTTGATAGAAGGTTCATACAGTAAGTATAGATCCTAATTTTGTTAAAGGCAAAAGGCATGTAATGTCTTTTTTAGCTGACATCATCTCCATTTTACCGATGAAAAGTAAAATGGAAAGGCGAACTCTGGTGATCTTAAACACTGTAAGCAAGGCATAAAGTGGACCACATGGGCTTCACGATAACTTCTGGGGTAATTATAGAGGAAAACAGAGATAAACCAATACAGAGTTCTGGTAAAGAAGGTATGAAATTAGTTAAAGCATCACTGAGAAGTCAGGATATAACAAACAAAAAAATGAGTGAGAATATAAGTCAGACTTGTTAGAGAAGTTCTACACCACTCTCATAAAAAGTCACCCTTAAAATAACCCTCTTTTATTAGTATTGAGGCAACTAATTTTATATGAAATAGTAGTACATTAAATTGAATCTCTAGTGTCAAGACAATAGTTTGATTTCTACTCAGCATCTTTTCTCAGGGCACCTTACCCATACTAAAAAAAAAGATTGAGTCTCATGTGAACACACAAGCAAAGAAAATTTTCTCCAATTTTTGCAAGAAAAATTATACGTTCAGCTATTAATACAGTTGCTATCAATGTAAGGCCTACTCTCCCACCATCAAAGCACACCTTGATGACATTAATCCAGAATTATTTCATCTGCAGCCAGGGATAAGCTTAACATAATGGAATCTTTCTGAAGTCAGGTTGATTAAAACAGCCCTATGAATGCTAACCAAGCTAAAAATAGGTGCTAAATTATTTTAATCTTGTTATTGAATAGTAACAAGACATCACAAAATGAAACCAATTTATATTATACAAATTGGTTTCTCTGCTCTAAAAGATCTCAGGAAATGGCAGGGCATTTCATTATGGGTGTGAAGGAACGAAAAGAGTTGCAACACTTGAAGACTTGTTTCATACAGCTGTGCTTTTCACATAAAAACAGGTCTTAAAAGATTTTGAGCAAACACATCGTATAGATCTTAGGGCTAGATACTCTTGAGAAGCCTAAAGAAAAAGTGAGATTTAACCCAAAAGAACATGAAGTCTCAATAGCTTTGTATGTCTAGGCTCAGCTACTCATGTTGAAAGCAGTGCAGGGGATTGCCATCTATTTGAAACATGACATGCACATGGTTAGGAATTATGTCTGGCAGATAAAAACATCATCACATCCAGCATCCACTGGCACCCTCAGCACAGAGCTCCCTGCCCAATTCACAGCCTGATGCCATGAAGACAACGGGCATCACTCCCTGCAGCCTCAGGTACGTGGGAATATGAAACGATGCACACAACAGCTTTATGACAGAGATGGTGTAACAACAAACACAGACAAAAATGCTTCCCAAAACGGGCCTTCCCCCATCTGAGTGCCATTCCCCTTGCAGGACGACCTGCTCAGTGCTAAGACAAAGCTTCTAACATACAAACACACAAAGAGGTTATTTACTGCATGGCTTGTCACTGAGCCACACTGTGCTACACACAACACATACAACCAGTATGTAAAACATTTTCCAGAGTAACAGTTTGTGCAAGCAGTCATTGAATGCTGCTGCTGCAAGACCTTTAAATGTCCATCATGGTTTGAAAAGAAGGGATGGCCAAGCTCTCTCAAACCAGGAAGACTTTTAGTCATCCTGTGCAAAATTCTTCATGGTCACCAAATCTGTTGTACAGGAAGAACAACCTCTATCCCTTCCTGTATGGTTTCTGCAGGACCACTAACAGTGTCCTGGCATTAATTCTACATTGAGAATCTTCCTCATATTACATCATATGTAAAACAAAAGATACCTTTGTCCTCTCAGTGCTTTGCTACCTATGTGCTTGGATACGTGCTGAAGTCAGCTCAGCTCTCCCTTAATTTCAGTGTGTTAGACTGATGTATTTATAAGAAAAGGATAGTGAAATAGTATAGAGAACCAGAAACAGTGTATAAAACCAGAGTCTGACATAAGATTGCACTGCATCATTTCATAAGCTCCAAGGAAAATACCCACAAAACAATTGTGGGAGACACATTTCAGGAGCACTTGTCTTCTAAGAATTTAAAGCATTGATAACACAAGAGAGTTGTAGGCCAATACTGCATAGAAATTGCTCAAAGGCCTTTCAGACATAAAATTGGGAAGCCGCTTTATCTAAAGGCCAGGAAATGCCTGAGGTCTCAATACTCCTTAAGTAAATGCAGAAAAATATTGAATCCAGGCCTACAAGTGTACAGCACATATTCACACAATTGTCAGTCTTAAAACCCATATAATTCAATTTCTCACGATGTTATTTAGTAAGTTCTTAGAATCCAGTTTCTGTGAGAAGATAACCACACATGTTCTCATTTTTGATGGAAAGATTAAAGACTGCATAACAGAAGAAGGAAAATCCTATCTTATGTAAGATAAAAATAGCTTAAAATCCCACAGACTGAAATCAAGATTTTCCTTTTATATTGGGATCTGACTCTAAGCTACCAATACTGTCATTCCTGTCATTCCAGAGGTGATCTCTCAATAGAAGTCCTGAGAAACACTACAGAAACATGCATGGAGGAAGAAGCTTCTGTCATAATACATATCATAATAACTTCAAATCAGCTTGCTATTCACCGACTGACAATTCAGAAAGATTTTAGATAGGTGAAGTTCTTACCATGTCGCTTATGCATGGCCTTCTAAGCTGAGTTGCAGAGACATATCTTAGAGAATTTTTCAACAAATTAAATTGCATTCAATTATTTGTCTAAAGTAATTTTGATAAAATTAAATATATTCCTTTCCTTGATTTCTGCTCCATTGTAATCTCTTTCACAATCTAGATGCATAGCTATTATAGAAAGTAACTTTAGAGTTTAGACAAAAATGTCAGGTAACAACTCTTTCTAATGAAACTATTCACACAGGTAATTTCTCTGTTTATTTTTGCAACAAAAAATTAATATTTTTGTTTAATTCAACTGCAACAAGGAGTTGTAAATGTCAAATATTTTCCTTTAATTGCTACAATTATTTATGCTTTTTTTAGAAATTACATAAAACAATTGAAAGAAGTATTCATTTAATAAATCAGCATTTCATTCAGATATGAAAGGACACAGATTATAAGGTAAAATGATAAAATGACTTTTATATTCACTAGTCTAAACACATGTTGGGTTGTGCAATAACCTCTTCAACAACATTACCAGCAAAGAGAAGCATTCAGCTAATTCACTCTAAATTAAGGTACCATAAAATCTGTCTAGCAACTTAAGATGGAGGTCTACAAAGATCAGCAGACTTACCCAGTGTTTGAACTGGTGTGAAAAACAGTGAATGTTTTAAGGATGTCTGCACTCACATACCTTCTCAAAACAAGCTGGGCTTTTAATGTTGTGTTCAATCAACCTCCTGCCTGCTTTTCCATCAGTGTAGCATCATTGCATAAACATACAATCAAAAAAAAAAAAAGTGAATTTTGCTGAGCAGCCACATTAACTACATGAGAGAACACTGATTCTCAATTCCATAAATAAGACTGCTACTCTTATCACATGTTTCTGCACTTTACAATTAAAGAGCTTGGCATTCTTTCACTCTGCATGGGTTGTCTTCTCACTCAGCACTTAGTTTTGCATCAGTTCCACTTGCTGGAAGCTTCTTATTCAGATTTAATCTAATACTGATGATTATTACCAAGGCGACAGGCAGAAAAGGGAGTCTAAAATATGAATAACAGAGCTTGAAAAAGATTACTCTCATCACTGATGAGACAAGAATCACATAGCAGCAAATCAAACCATGGGACTTCCTGTGCCATCAAAAGGCTCTTAAATATTTGATTGGAGAAACTAGTTAGCAAAAACTGTCCAAGGAGAGGAAACTCGTTTGAACTCTAACACTGCTGAGAAAGCAGCATGTGAGAGTTTCCCAAGGACTGATAAGCTCTAGAGACCAATTGTTCCCTCTGAGGCTGCAAGAGCTGCTACGCTCATGATGCTGACAGGCTTGAGAGAAGGACGAGGCCACAGACACACAAACATCAACAAGATGTTGCACAGCTCATGCCACCCAAGAAAGCAATTTCTGGTACAGACAAAGGCTATGGCATCATTTGCAGACCTGATGAGTGAACAGACCCCTGAAGCTCTTCCTCAGTACCGAACTAGAAACCCCTCCAGGCATGCCTGCACAGTCCCCCGATTCTGGGTACACGGCCACACTGTCTTACCGAATAAAAGGTGCCCAACCAGCAATAGTGGTTGTGATTTGTGTATCACCTCAACTACTACTTCTAATGTGGAAAAGGGAATTTACAACGCTGACAAAGAGGTAGTAGAGGCTTTTTGCAGCAATGAAACCAAGAGAAACATTGTCTTAATTCTCTGCAGTTTTCAAGGCCTCCAGTAGAGACGGTATTAGCTAAGAGCAAAGCTTGAGCAGTGTGCTGGCATTCACTGAGCTCCAAAGAAAATGGTCATAATGCCAAATGTAATTTTTCCAGCTGCCAGTAAACCTTGATAAGTCTAAAGTCCTATAACCCTGGACAGAAATTAATCACTGGTAGATTTCCATGAGGGAAAAGATGAAGAACAGAGCTAAGTAGGGAAATGGAATGTAGGCAAGAGGAAATGGCCTCAAGCTGTGCCAGGAAAGGTTCAGGTGGGACATTAGAAATAATTTTTTCACAGAAAGCATTGCCAAGCACTGGAATAGACTGTGGAGGGAAGTAGTAAAGTCTCCATTCCTGGGAGTGTTAAAGAACCAACTGGACATGGCACTTGTTGCTACAGGTTATTTCACATTGTGGTGATTAGTAAAAGGTTGGACTTGATGATCTTATAGGTCTTTTCTAACCCTAATAATTCTATGATTCTATAACATGAAAGGAGATTATGTTGACAGAAGCTGCTTTCGTGGGGCAAACAAAAGCAGGAAATAAATTTTTCAGAGTTTTGATTACTGGAATTGAAATAAGCTGCTGACTCAACAGCACTGGCAGCAGATGCATAAAAGGAAAAGGTTCAGAGAGTTTGAGAGAGTAAAACACAGATTGTAGCTGCTTATTTTCTATTATTCATCATAGATGACTGTTGAAATGCCTTAATGTAGGTAGTAAAGGGCCAATTGAAGCCTGGAACTAAAACATAAACCTATCTTCCCTAATCTTTCCATTTTATGTTTATCCTGACCATATATGATTTCCATCCCTGAACTGGATGATCTCAGGCTTGCTTTATCTTATTTGAAAACGATACCTGGCACCATGTGTTTTGAAATGTGACCAGTCAAGTGCCTGAAATTTTACAGGGTTTTTTTTCCAGTTACATCAATAATACATTAGTAACCACTACAGTTGCAAGAAAGTAAATTCAAAAGGCAGATCTATGCGAATATTTAAAATTTAATGACTGTATTGCAACAAGCTTATATATTATAATTTTAATACATGCCATTATATTAATGTGCACTTAAAACAGCCCCGTGGTAAGGAATCAGGTAGGACCTTTCCTCCTGCAGCAAAATCCCTCCTACAGAAGACTACCAAGTATTGTGGGCTACAAGCCCCATTATACCAAGTGTAACAATGCTAGAAACTATAAGCTGAAATTTTAGCTACACAGCTTGTATTCCTTTATCCCTCAGAAAATGTTTTTCATACATTATTGTGACTGTTTCTTAAGTTTCCTTCATTTGCTCATTCCCACAGCCTGCTTTTGTTTCACCACGTCTATTTTCTGCTTGTCCAGCACTGTCTGAAATCTCTTTCCAGAGCAGCGGCATTGTATTGTGAAAGAGAGTAAATCAAGTTAATAGCCATGCTTGCTACATTTATGTTGCATCAAAGAGTTGTAAGGGGAAAATGCAACTATGGAAACAATTTCTTCATTTCAGCCTTTTTTTCTTTCTCTTTTAAATTTTTTTTTTTCTTGCTAGACTGCATGTCTTTGTCCACAGAAAGTTTGGAGAAATTCCCTTGGAGTAGTAGAACTTCAGTTTGCTTAAATCAGATCAGATGTCTGCCCTAAAACCAGACATGACAGAAAAGAATATAAGTTATTATTCATTCTGTTTGCCTTATACAAATGACAACAGCAAATAGAAGAATATATGGGACAAGAACTCATAGGAAAGTTTTTTAAAGGAATTGAGGAATCCAACTGGAATAGAGGCATGAAAATATAAATTGCTTCATTCTTACTAATTATTATTATTATTATTATTATTATTATTATTATTATTATTATTATTATTATTTTATTATTATTATTATTTTATTATTATTATTATATTAAAATTAAACTATTTAGTCCACTGCTTTTAAAAGTAGGAAATTCTCTTCAGTCCAAGGTATTTTGCTGAAACATGTACATACAAAGTAAATGAGCATGAGATGACCCAGGATATTACTTTGTCAATCACAGGAGAGCAATATTTAAGTGTAATTAGCACCTGAAATATCTACATTGTATGTGTTATCCATGAGGTTTCTTCTTAATTTACATGGAAAAAAAATAATAGAAAAAAAGAAAGCAGCTATCAAGAACCTCCTTCATCTGCAAACACCTTAACTACTTACTCAAATCACTCAAACGTCCTCAATCAAACGCAACCACCATGACCAGAACCTGACTAGCTTGGTAGAGCCCTCTACTGATTACAGAGAGGAAAGGAATTATAACAAACTATTTATTTCACCACTGATGTCAGATTAGGCAAATACATAAGTATCAATTACTGACAAAGGCAATTTTGTATTTCAGATTTGTTTACTTCTGGTAAAGCAAATAAAAGTTCTTGACAGCTAAAGCCTAATAACAGACCAAATTGTGGAATTATTATTGTAGAATATAAAGCAAATAATAATGTGCATTAACACACAATTTTAATGTGCTAGTGCAACTACAAACTTTATGTTTCATAACTTTGATTTGCTATTTACACAGAATATTGGAATTACCATCTCTGTCAGCACAGCAGCAGGAAGAAAAAATACCATCATATTTGTGCTAACAGATATTATAGAAAGATAAAAACAAGTCATATTTTGTTCTTCTAAAACTTTGTCCTCCAGATTTTAATTATGCATCACAATTTATAAGGGGAAGAAGGTATCCAAGAAAAGAAATGGAACAGGAGATAAAACAAAAACTTACATGACCATTAATAGTAAAGCTCTATACAGGAGTTAGCACAAGTGAGTTTTACTTCATAAAGTTCATGCAGGAAATGCTATTTCAAAACTACTGTTAGAAAATTAAAGACAGATCTGTAACATAATATTGTCAACACTCGCATCCAGATTAAGAGCAAGAGATATTATTTCTAAAACCTTACCTAGTTCAAGAATATATTAGTTTATTTCCCACTTAATCTTATTAAAAACTTACTTATATTGTTTGTTTTACACTTCAGTGAAGTGAAAGGAAGAGGCAGAGGAAAGCTCAGGACTTGCTGCCACTGGTATTTGACAGAAGACCCTTTCCTATGTTAAGGGAGTAAATAGATACATTTTGGTAACTGTTTATTGGCAACAGGAAGGAAAGAAAGTGACATCTTTTTTCTTTTCCTTTGGTTTTTTTTGGGGGGGGTTGTTTGTTTGTTCTGTTTGGGTTTTTTTGTTTGTTTGTTTGTTTGTTTTTTGTTTTTTTTTTTTTTTTTAACTCCACAAGGATTCACACAGCTTTGGACTTAAAGAGACAATGGATCTGTGGTACTGCAAATTGTTTTGCATTTTCCATAACTCTTCTTGGAAATACATTGGTGTTCAAATTTTAGTAAAGTTAACAGTTTTTAGATACATTTTGCTGCATCTGTGGGTAACAGAACAACAGTAGACATTAGTGGATTCTGAATGAGATTGCTTAAAGAACAAAGTGCTACCCATTCCATGGATATCCACATAAGCCTGCCAAACAGCCTGGCAAGAAGGTCGTTCTTGTGAGCCAGACTTGCAAACCCCCAAGGTTTTGAAAAGCAGAAAGATACAGCCCTTGTTGACTTGGACTTGGGAGCGCCTCTCACATCTGCATAGATAAGTTTTAACCATGGCCTCACGGATGATAGCTTTCTTTTGTCTATCAGCCTTTCAAGGTTAAAACTACTGAACCAACAAGGACTACTACAGAAGTGCAGAGCCCTGAGGAAACTCAAAACCAACCTGTCTTGTTATGTACCTAAACAGCTGTAAAGCTGTCTTGTTATGTATCTAAACCACTATGTAATACAAGTCTTAATATTTTATACTACCATAGATCCACATGGAGTTACAACTTACTTAACTGAAAACGGTTTGAAAGAAAATTGGTCTAAGGAGTAGAGAAAATTTACAATCATAATTAATGTGTGTTTGACATAATTTCCATTTAAGCTGCAGGAAAAAAATAATATAATGCTAATTACTATTAGTTTTCTCAGTACATTTGATGAACATGACGTTTCTCACCTCCTGAACATTAATAAATATTGAATTAAAGTGCTGTGTTAAGGTACTTCAAATATCTGCTCTTTTATCCACATGCAGGTGCACATTTTATGAACTATGTGAGATGCTTGGAGAATATATTCTAGATATACTATGTCCAGTAACAATATTAAATAGCTCTTAATCATATGCAAGCACAAAATCTCTTTGAATACTGTCACATTTTTCAAGTATGAAGGAAAAAACTCATTAAGAGCTCACAGCAGCATCTGGTTTTCACTCAGCTAACAACTAACACTTTCCTCTGCTCTAAGCTATTTATGCAGTATACAAAAAACATGCTAAGACACAAAATAATGGCACTTCCAGAGTGTTATGTTAAGCACAAAACACATTTCCATTTATTTTCCCTTTTAGCTTTTTGGACATAAACAGCCATATAACATTACTTAGTATTTTTATTACTACTACATAAACTCAAATACAAGTAACAATGTTTTTTAACTTAATAGTTTAGAAATTAAACAACAGGTTAGTAGCTCAAAAGGTCATTGTATTATATTGTAATAATAATGTTAAAAATAAAATGTGAAGCTATCTCAGTTCAAGAATTAAAGGTCTTCATGTTTAAATACAATGGTCCTCCATCTATTCAGAACAGAGCAACATCATGTAAATCAGGGAGATGAACACCATCACTTCAGCCATAGTCCTATTTTAGCACTAGCTGTATGACACCAAGTTTTTCTTGCTCTTCTGCTCAAAGAAAGGCTTTTCAGTGGTCTCAAAGGAGAAATCTAATGATGCCACGTACTGAAATACCTCATCGTCATTTGGTGCTTCAGAAAAGCCTGCTGTTTGTCCTCACACTCTTCACGCAAGTGTGACTGTTTCTCTCTAGTTAACAAATTTTAGCTTGCATTAAACCTTATCAGTAAACATGGCAGTACTGCAAAATCAGCAATTAAGGCCTCAATAGCTTCCACCAATTAGGGCTGTTGTGTGCCAAGAGCTACAGCAGAGACAGATTGTGTGCCGGGTTTATTAACTCATTCTTTTTGCAGTGGAACAGCTAAGTGCCTCTTTTCTGGCCACATTAAAGTACATATAGTTGTTTTACAGTGACATACGCCTCTGCCTTCAAAAACAAAAACAAACCCCCCAGAAGGCTGTGAATTTTTCATTTTAGAGCTTTCATATCTATACTGAATGGACTACTATCTCCATAAGTGAAATAAAATCTACCATGGCTATACCTGTTGCTATGCAGGCAGCACTTCTTCTATTGAACCATTTAAATGAAATTGTTTTTCCACCTCTGTACTCTCATTACTTATCACTGCTCCCAAAAAAACCTGCACTGATGGGGACTTCATTCAAATGAGTGACCGTTGCTTCATCAGTGTGGGGGGAGAAAGGAACTGTTATAATCAAGCTTCAGAAATCCATTTGCATAGACAGGATGTCATAAATGGATGATATATTTAGGTTGAGAGAAATCTTTCAGTGAAAAAAAAAAAGCCATGAGACTTTGAAGGATAGGTTTAACATCTCAGATGTTGGATTGTAACCTCTTTCAGGCAGGAACCACAATGCTGTTAGGCATTTCTGTTCTCCCCAGCACAGTTCCACAATGATTAATTTGCACTGCAGCACTAGAAATCATGAACAATTATAAGCTCTGGTTTTCCAAAGTGCTGCATACCTTCAGCAACGTTTTATTTAAATGCAGGTAAAGAAGCAGACCTTCAAGAAATTGTTATTAAAGTCAAGATTTCCTTCAGCAAGAGAATGTGCATTTAAGTCTAAATGTTAGAAAATGTCATTCACTGCATCTGTTAAGGATAACTAGAATGCAATATTAACAGCAATTCACATAACGGAGTCCATTTAATATGATCATTAATATTTCAGACTGATTTTGAAACTGAAGAAAAAAGAAGAAACCAAGATGCATATGTAACAAAATTTATATTTCATGAACCTTAATTGCTGTAACTAGGGCACAGGGATTAAAGGCCTATACCTAAGGCATCTGGTCCTGAGGACAAAATATTACAAAAGCATTTCAATTTTTGGGTTCAGAAATTGAGTTTTTTAACCCTCCCAATTCTGAAGAAAAGCTGAGGCATGAAACTGAACAAATCCCATTTAAATGGGATGCAGTCCTAAGACTACCTGCCTACCTGGAAAAATAATTTTGAAGATCAGGAACTGCTCTGCCCAGCTTAGGTTTTAACAGCATTTGCTGGGATTGACAGAATTTTATGAAATTTGTGTAACAAAGGACTGACCAAATGAAGCTTGGTCAAGGCACTGCTATGGTGAATCCTGAGGCTGGTGTGTGACACCTGCAAACACACACACTTTCAGAAACATTTGCACAATCTAGGGAAGGTTTGGCCCTCTTTACCAGAGGTTTTTCCTCTGTATTCATTTATAAAGTCACTGCAAGCCTAACTTAAGGAACAAACACTAGTGACAAAAATCAAGAATCTCTTGGTAATTATGTATTGCTAGTTGAGCTTCCATTCTCACTATTTCAGTCACAATCATCTTAATGGCTATGCAGTCAGCTCTGCTTTGTTTTATAGCTCTCTAAAGCTGCCTTCAAAGGGTGGCTAGCAGCATTCCCCATTTCAGATCTCCTGTTTAACTCATTTCATCTATTGTGCATTCAGCTCAGCCCTGAACACCAGCGACAGTGGTGGCTGTGACACCATTGCAGGTTAGCTCAGGTCAACAAAATCAATATAATTTACAACTTACATTTTCATAAACTTAAAAGCCTGGCATGTACAGAAGGAGACTGTATTCCTCCATATGCTTTTCTACCCATAAGCAGATATTTGGCCCATTAGTTCTTTCCCTTTTAATCAGTACAAGTAAATCAAGTAAGTATTGTTTGTTTAAATGAGAATGGTTATATATTCTCTCTACTAACTTCCGAATTATAGAAAGAAAAACTGTTAGTTTTGCTGTCAGAAGAAAACTAGTTATGCTGGTCTAGGGAATGTTTCAGGTAAGTCAGGGATGGATGAAAAATAAGATTCTGAAGAACTGAACAAGAGGCACCACCACACTAGTTTTAAATTCCATTTTGTTTAGATTGCAGCATAGGACATATTCACCTTGAATATTTTTTTAAGTGAAATGACTGTAAGCCATAAAATAATATTATACAGAAACACAGCAGAAAGTACTTATTTTCCATTTCAGAGAAGAGAGAAAAAAAAAATCCAGGCAAAAATTAGTTTATGACATCCAGAATTCTGGAAAATACACTTCTAAAACCATTTTGAAATGTATTTAACCTCTAGGTTCTCTTGGGACATACACTGCATTATGTTATAATCATGTCAAAATCATGTCAAAAATATTTACAAGTACCATTTACTTTCCTACTTTCTCCTTCTATTCAAAAACTCCCAAAGCAATACATCTAAATGCTATAGGTATATTATTGTATAAAAGCTGCTACAGCAATGTTTATCCTCGAATAAATACACTATGAGGCCCACCAGTAAAATTTTTCCTCTCACTGGCCAAAAATCTCATATAAATCTATTCCATGGCTGCTTCAGATTCCTCCTTACATCTCACTGTGATGTTTCCATTTTAAATACACCTCAGATTCCTAATTCCTATAGTTTAGCCAATGTTCTCTGCCAGCTGCTAAGCTGTTACCATTAGTTACAGCCCCCTTTCATGATTTGTAAGCATTATCTTCATCCCAAATGATTAGGAAGTGTCTGAAAAGAGTCATCTCTAATGATACACTACAGGCATTCAGACCTAATTCTTCAAAATAACCTGAACCTCCTCAAATGGCCGTGACTCCGCAATATTCCATTTGGCCCCTGGGCCTTGGACAACTCCTATAATGTGTAATATTCTAGAAATAGAGCTTTTGCATTAATGTATCTACTTTATCTTTAAAAAATTGCAGTGTTCTTCTTTATTAAGACCTCTGGGACCACAAAATAATTCCATTCTTGTTTTTCTGCAACAACATCAGACTACAGCAGACTGCTTCCCTCCTTTTGCTTATTCCTTCTGCTACTTTTTTTAAATGTTTATCAATTTACTACATCACACGTCGTTATTGGGAATAACAGCTGTCAGAGATTCTGCTCCATTAGGGAAGACAGATCTCAGAATTTTTCACTCTGCTTTTTGCAAAACTAATTTTCACTAAGTCTCACCAGACAAAATTTATGTACAAATGCAGATTTGGTGCTGAGAAATTTTTTGTCCGTTGCACAGCTTTCCCAGTAAAAACATTTGATCTTAAAACTCGTCAGAAGAAATTAAAGATGTGCCCACACTGAGCAGTGAGATCTAATCAAGGTAACTATTACCTACACCTGAAACAGGTGATCTAATTCATCTACATGTCCACACTAAAAGCCACAAGTTGCTTCCTTTCCCCTTATTTTTCTTTTGGATGGTTCTACATTAGAATTTCCATTATCAAAAAAACCCCAGACATCCAGATTACTCAATATTCGGAAAAATGTAACATGATGAGGGAACTCAACTTCATTAAATACACCACCACCTACGTCTGTTGGTAATGAAGAAGGTTCATCAAATATTCTTATTAGCAAAGGCTACCCAGTACATCTTCAACTTTTTCTTTAAGCTATGACATACTGAAGAAGATACCAATCATTTAGTGATCTCAAAATTATTCATTTTTTGCAGAAAAAAAACCACTTTTTTTGTTATAGGCAAACCAGTACCCTGACAATATTGATTTGCTACAAATCTTCTAGAAGTGTTCAGACTAGTACTACTATTATGGGCAAGCCATAATTTGATTTTTCACCTTCTTTTTCTTTTTTTTAACCTTATTTATTTCCATAGAATAAATGCTTCTATAGCGCTCTTTTATTGCACATATTGTTTCCTCAAGAAACAATGCATTTTGTTATCTCTAGGCTCTGTGAGGAGACACAACTGATTCATCCTACAACGTGCACAATGTCCCACAGACCTTCCTCTGTAGGACCATGCAATTACACGTTTTCCATGCTGGGCTCCAAGATACTATGGGTACAACATATAACTTAAGGCTAAGTATTAGCAATTCTTAGCAAAATGCTTCACATAAGCCTACAGAGTAAGGGGTTTCCAACTTTTTCATGGAAGAATACTCCTTTTATAAAATTTGGAGATGAGACAACTGATGTCTTCTCAAAATCTGACCAGTAATACACTGCACTAGGAAAGGAAAAAGATGTTGCAGCAATATCTTTAACCCATCCCCCCGATTTAAAAAAAGGTGGTTACTTTATGTGCCAGATATTTGACAAATACAGCTTTTCTGAATGGCTGAGGTCAGAAATGTACACCCACAACTGCAGACGAGCAACCCAAGTAGTTATGAAATTGTCTTATGCATTCTAGCATTCCTATTCCTGACACTTGTTTCTAAGAAGAAAACTGATGAGCAGTAAGATCTGGGTAGAAAATGCACAATATTTTCTTTCTTTAGGTACAAAAATCTACAGACTGTAAAAAAAAAAAAATCCATAGAAGAATTAAATAAAACACAACCAAAAGTTTATTTTCAACCCCAAGTCTTCATACAACATTAAAATAGACAGTGACCCTGCTTGAGAGGGGGAATCAGGTGACCTCCAGAGGTCCCTTTCAACCGCAGCCATTCCAGAGTTACAAAATTCAAAAAGCAAAAACGAAACATGAATTATTCCAGTGTTTTCTATAGAGTTGTAGCACCTAAAAATATTTTGACCACAGTCAGCATTAGCCAATATATTCATTTTAAAGGAGAATTTAACATGAGTTTATAGTTGAGACAAACAAAATAATACAATCATGGGTGAGAAGAGATTATACTAACAGAAAAGTTAAGCTCAGAAAACCTGTTTCCCATTTACACTAAAAGCATTCACTATGCTGGTATAGGGGGCCTTAACAGAGCTTTAGATTTAATTTATATAGTACACACTGGGCTTACTATAATTGAGAATAAGACTGGAACAAATCAAAGTGCTTAAGATTACAAATTATGTCTCTGCAAAAGACTAAAATTTAACTTTTCTAATACTGAGTCCAACATATCAGTACAAAGATTTTTGTCTTCTCAAGAGAGATTATTTCATCCACAGTACAAAAAGCTCTAGAATTCATTTTGTAGTTTAAGAACTACAGAAAATAAAACTCAGTAAAATATCTTTTATTTCAATAACCTGGCTCTGGCTCTGAAAATTAACCTTCACCCATGCTGTTAGAGGATTTATTGACATACTATTTTATATATATATTATACATATCTTACACCTTATTATCATCACAGTAATCTAGTGATTAATAATTTTTGAACATGTCAACTTCAGTTACAATGAATCTTCCTCTTCTTTTTAGGCACTGTACAAACCCAATAATTATTACCACTCCTTCAGAAAACTCTTTTGTATTCTTGTTTTGTAAGACTTCATGCACTCATCTCTTTGCAGGAAAAAAAAAGTGTTTGCATGAGGAATGCAATATACAGTTCACTCTGAGGGCAGGGTACCTCGGAGCAAGACTGTCTCAAATAAAGAAAAAATACAGGGACAAACAAAAAGCAACAGAAGTATCATAGGTTTCTTTGTCAAAGATGGTAGTAATTTGGTTCTACAGCAGTGACAGCCCTTCCATATTAAACTTTGCTATTAATTCTTTTTGCAATGAACAAGTAGGGGAAATATGTCAAAGAGCCCTTCCTTCAGCAGACACAGGGTAACTTTTTTCTCCAGGTCTAGTCAATGCTATGTGCTTCTAATTCCTCACTGACATGTTAATGAATACAACCTTTCCAAAGTTCAGCCCAGATAAGCCAGAGATGATGAGGGACATTTTGGCAACTGAACAACAGAGAGAAAGAAGATCAATCTTTTAAAAGATTTACACACTTCCCTTAATTATCTTCCTAATTTATGTGCATCTTAAGTGAACAGTAATTCCTGTGAGGCTCCATTTGCAGGGGCTCGTAACCTCTCAGTATGACAGGGATGCCATGTTTCACACGTTGCAATTGTCAAAAAGTGTCAGAATCTGGAAGATTTATTTTGCAGAGGAGATCACTTTTGAAAAGAAGTGTATTTCACAGCTAGCTTACAAAAGGGTTTTTTTTTTTTAACCTTAACTTCTAAGTGATCTTCAAAATTAATATTCGTCTTCAAAAGTCTTTCCAAGAAAGCCATCCTACCGTACCCTACTCAGTAAGAGTACTTCTGGAGACCGTAGATTCAATTCTGATGCCAGCTGCAAATCTCACTGTTTGGAACTCTTTTGACTTCTACAAAGTTTTCAGATATAGTGGTTTATGAGCTGTATCTATCAACCACACAATTTTTTTTCCTCAGACATGGTGCGTGAACATGTTCTCTGAATATTAAAAAAAAAAAAACATTAATCAAAAGTAAGCATTTATGTGCCCAAGTGTCAAGATAGTTACTGAGCACAGTCTACTCTTACTAAAATCTTTTTTCTAAGTTTGCAATTTTGTCCTACCATACAGAAACTTTCTCCACAGTACCAAAAGGTTTCCTTATTTTTCTTTATTGATTTTCTTCAAGAAATTTCATTGTATTTAGAGCTGAAGTCTGTATTTTTTCGACAAAAAAATACTAAATCAAAATATAATTCACTACAATAATACACCACAATCATTTTGAATCTTAAGAGTTGCACTGCAAGTTGCAAAGATTAAAAACAAAAATTGCAGTGCAACATTTGCAATTATTATTTCAAATATAACATACATGAAAGGCTACAGTACACAATAAAAGACCCACTTTTGGGTTCAATAACACATTATTAATTTAAAGAACAGTGAGGGATATAATTTAGCATCCATACATATAAAATATTTATTGCCTTCAACAAAGAGAATATTTTACACTGCTTTCTCAGGCTGAATGGAAGTATATTAACTACATCATGACATTTGTGAAAAGCTATTCAGCTAGCTGATCTTTCACAAAACCTAAAACAAAAGACAAACTTTCCAGGGTAATTTAGACCCCAAAACCTTTATTTGAATTTTATTATTTTTAAAAAGAGCATTCCATAGCACACTTTTTAAAAAATGTCTCATTAGTATCTATCTAAAATATATGCTCTATACACAGCCACATATATAAACATAGAACAACTGACTCACATATGCTGTTGCCTGAATATGTTGTTGCCAGGCAACAGCTATAAAGCATTTTGCACTGCTTGCAAAAATCTGAATGAATGATTCGAAGAGAGATTATTTCTAAAAAAACTGGAAGAAAACTCACTACTGGAATTACATGAATAATTCCTTGTGTATTTCAAGGACTCATAGAGCATGTTCCTTCCATAATTACCAATTTCAGAAAGGACATTTCCTTTGAGTAGGATTTGAAAGGCATTTTACAACAAGGAAATTCATGTTCTATGCATGTGGCTAATGTTCCCACATGGACACTGAACCAAAGCCACCAAAGTTAATGGGTTCCTTAAATTGACATCAAGGTCCTTTCATCAGGTTATGATGTCCACTATAAGACAAAAATGACAGATTCCTAATGAAAAAACAGGAGGCCTTATAGGAGATAAAATAAATCCCCAATAAAATTTTACCATCTCACAATATGCAAGTGAAAGAGAGCGAGTCTGTACAAACACTTCTTTCTGTAATCATCATACAGTTAAGGTGTAATCTCACTGAGGCCAATGGTATTACACACAAGAGTAAAAATAGAAGCATCTATAATCCATTGATAACATGGATGTGATATGCTATCTACAAAAGAGAACTATTTGACTGTAAGTAAGTGCCATCCATCACAAAATTACTAGACCTTCAGCTATCACACCTCTTGGGAATTAAGAGGTAGAGAAGCACACCAAGAAAATAACTGGGAAGCATAGCAACTTCAAAGTTCTTACCATAAACCTGACCCACAAGCTGCTTTAACACAAATTCGCATAAAAAGTTGTGAGACTCTTTGTCCTTGTTTACCGTGGCTGCAAGGTATTTCTTTCAATTTCCTGTACAATAGGCTTAATCAATAAAAACTGGTCAGAAACTCATGATGATTGCTCTTTCCAAAATGACTAAATTGGAAATTAATGTATTTTCCTTTTAATTTTTAATAATCCATAATTTTTAATTATCCATTCCCATAACTTTAGCAAGAAGAATGAAAGGAGTAATTATAGGTATTTTAAATTATACTTTTGGTATTAAGTAGCAAATGTGACTCTAGCTTCTTTAATGGATTACGGTGATATCCTTTTTATTCCATATCTCAGGTTGCCTTGAACTAGCGAGAAAAGAAACTTCTTCACGAGGAAGGAATCTGCAATCCAAATCCTGTCCATCTGGAGCTTTATAAAAATTAAAATGAATTTATTATAAATAGGAACTAAGGCTTTATAGTTTCATTTGGATTATTTTCATACTCTGAGATGTAACTCACAGTTTATATCACCGGTCAGGGTGCAGTTATATAAAAAACAATCTTGGTGCTTACAATCAGGCTGAGCACCTTTCCCACAGATAATAATATAAAACAATCTATGGAAAGGTTATCTATTCCAGGTGTACTACTTGTTTGCACTTTTTCATGTGTTTGTTTCTTTGTATATGCTGTGGCAACTCTAAGAAATAGACGAACCTTTACTTTGCCCTCTGCATTCATCATGACCCACTTGCAGAGCCAGTGCGATCAATCAATGTAATCTCAAACTCAAGAAATTTTGCAGGTCCCTTTTCTTTCTTCACCCAAAATATACACACAATATCAACTGAATGTTAGGATTTTGTAAGACAAATACTGCATTATTTCAAGAGAAACCACATTGCAATCAGTGGTTTGCATTCATGGCATTGCTAGCCCTGATTGACTGAAAACAGGAACTGCAGAAGGAGAAATGCTGTTTTCATTTACAGAAATGGTACCTGTAATGATCTAAAAATATGGTTAAAAATAGGGGGAGGTTATACAGTAAAACTTCTAATTTGGTGACTAAGAGCAACCTACTATTTATTACTCAATCAAGACTGACTGGCAGGTACAATTTTCTCTTCAGATAGGTGTATTAGAGTGTAAACTAAGCACCCAGAAAATAATTCCACTTAGTATGTGGAAACACAAAAAAATTAGTAATTACTAACAAACGGAGTGAAAATTTTCAAGAAATAGGATTCTTTCATTCTGTGGCTGAGGCATGACCAAAAAGAAAGACAAAAACAAACAAACAATGAGATTATGACTTCGAAGGTTGATATGGGTCAAAACAAGACTATCAAAGTGACATGATGTTAATTTTTAATTAGACTTCCTAATGTGACATCAAATTGGGTTTTTTTCTAAGAAACAGCATTTCAGCAAGGCATGAAATCCTCATAGCTTAGTTTTTTAGGAGGCAACAAAGGGATTCCAATCTGCTACAAGAAAGTTTCAGCCTATAAGCACAGCCAGTGCAGTACAAAATTTTAATGTGACACAAGTATGAAAGATTCCAAAAGAACAAAGGCAGCACAGTCCTGTTCCACACTACACAAATGACCTATTCTGATCTGAACAGCACACCACATTACAATCAAATTTATTTCAAAGAAGGGTCACACAGATCAAATGTAATGGCTGCTGGAATGAGTATTTCCTTTATGTAGTATTAGGGAAAACCAAAATATCAAACAATGTGGGCACTGAAAAGAAAGGCATATTTAGGCTGCAGGGAAACAGACTTTATAAAAGATCTTTTAATTAGTCATCCCCAATGACTACAGTTTCTAATTTGCAAAGACACCATGTACCTTAATGAAGACGTGACATATACACATGACCTTGCCTACTGCATAGCCTTGAACATATATTTGACATTTCAAGGCACCAGAGAAAAGTTTCATGTACAATTTGTGCTTAACAAAAGTAATGAGACAGACTAAGTGGTCAGACTGGCTGGATGTCTCTCTGTGGCCTGATGTCTCCATGGCAGAAACCATGATATTCCCAGAGTCACAATACAACAAGAGAGGCTGGGAAACCTTCTCAGCTGACTGTCCAACCATACAACCACTTTAACATCATAAAGGTATCAAAACAATCAAGTCTACTTAAAAATACTAGACTGTCAGAAGAATATACCATCCAATTTACTTATTAATGAATTTCTGTAAACAAGCACATAAGGGTTACAGTAAAAAGCAGGCAAAATAAAAGTTAATGATCAAGTATCACTAAACAAAAAAGTAAGGACAAATTCTTGCAGTACTTCTTGCCACGTATTTCCATGATTTAGGCATCATTTTTGTCTTCAAATCACTTTTCTGAACAGAATCAATTACTGATGGGAAAACAGCTTGAATCCTGACTTCATGAATACAATGAATAGAATTTGAAGGTATGTGGGGAGTAGTCAAACAGGGTAACAAGTACTTAAAGCATAGGTGTAAAAAATCAGAAGTAAACGTTATACCTTGTTAAAAATCAACCATGAAGATTTCTATTTTACTATTAGATGAAGATTTACTGCTTGGATTTCTGTATATTAAATTCTTGAAAAAGTAAATTCTACCAGAAAGTTCTCCCCAAATGAAAGCTTGCTGTAGTGGGATTTTTCAATAAAATGAAAATATACTAGTAGTAATGAAGTATCTTTCATTTGATTGCTAGCCAGGGCTCCCTCAGTCACACAACAAAACAGAATAAAAGCTGAATTGGAAGAATTTCCATAATGAATTGGCTACCAGCCTAAAGGTTAGAATTAGTTTTATTGCCCAAGTCTAGCACTAAAATTGGTATTAGACACCTCAGCTCTCCCAAGTTTTAATCAATCTGCTTTTCAGGAGACTTTGAAATATTCAAAGAATGTAGACTATTATGACCAAAAAATCCTACCCCAGTAACTTGCAATGTGTAAGAATGAAACATAACGAGCGATAAAATTCTATTGCCATATTTAAAAATTGTCTTAGCCTTAGCTTCCAGAACCCACAGCTCTCTTTCCTCTTTTCAGTATTTTTGCATTTTTGGAGGTTAAAAATATTCATTTGCTAGCAGACATTTATATCCCTGACAACTGATGTATTCACCTACATTATGATGGCTCCAGTGTAAGTCATTAAGGTTTGGACTTGGAGACAGACATAAAGGGAAAAATGACAAACCTTTAATATTTTACTGTGTGAATAAAAATTGCATTAATTTAAATATTCAGTCACAATAATCCAATTAGCCATGGATATATACACACATATTCATACCTTTCAACCATCACATTTGTTTGAATTTTGATGGTATTTTCTACAAAACATAATCCCTTTTAAGTTGCATTTAATAGATTTATTCAGATGTGCATTTCCATATGTCATATTTAAGCTTATACTACCACCTGCCTGAGGCTGTATAGTCTGAATTGTCACCCTCACACACTTCAGTAGGAGAAAATCCTCCACAGACACCATATGAACTATTTCCCTTCTGCTTAGTGTAGAGGTATGATAATCATCATGACCATGGAAAACATCCATGCAAAAAAAAGTTGTATGTGTCCCCCTTAAAAAAATCAGATAACATCTTCAAAACAAAATATTCAAGCTACATAAGATATTCTGAAATGAAATATCACTCTCTTCACAATTTTTTTACACAGGTCAGAAAGTATCATCCAAGATTACAGCAATATGAGCTCTACATTTGTTGCACATATGACATAGACATAGATATATAAATGTATTTGCATACATAGAGATATGCATATACATAATTTCACACTTAAAGGACACTTGAGATGCCTTCAAAGCCATATTTGCAAAGCAAATAGATTAACTCTGCTTCCAACTCCTAACATCAAGGTGATGGGATACCATCATCTCTCTGCTTTGTGTTGGGCCCATCCAATAACACTGCTGAGCAGGGGAAAAACTGATGAGCAAAGGTTAAGCAGAGGACTGCCAGAAACAAACTGAGGCTTAGAAATCGCTTCTTCAGATAAGATTAATGCTTGACTGATGCACAGAGTGACTTTGGGGTTGCAAAATCATTACTAAGAGCACCCATTCTCTTTGAATTTACACCACCTCTCAAACATTTGTAGCTGAGGCTATTAAGGGTTTGGACCAAACTTTCCTGTGCTTTTTTTTGGAATTAACAGCCCTGTCAAGTCATCAAAGTGCTCCAAAGGTCAATTCATGATTAGTGTCCCACCATCATGCACACTGTGTCTGCAAGCAATGCACAGCATGTGGGGGGGGGGGGGGAGGGGAGAGAGGGGGAGGAGGAGATAAATATTAGCACTGTGATAAGCTCCCAGAGAACGACTTGGAGGAGGGCAGACTTCACATGGTCCCTGCTGTTAGGTTTCAGGGGAAGCAGGGACCACCTCCCTGGAAGGAAGAGCTGGTAGAGACCCTGCACTTTTCTGCACACCTGAAGGAAAACTGAAAGAGTGAACACAAAGAACCTCAGACCTCCTCCGAGCCTCAGGCCAACAGGGATTTGGACCTTTCAGGATTACTGGCAACATCAGTAGCTGTGCAAGCAAGCATTCCTGTTCTCTCACAAAGTATAGGAGACAGCCCAAACCGATGATTCCCGAGACCGACTGAAGTTCAGAAAATCCTGACCTCGGCACACACTCTGCTCCAACTTCACTGCCTTTTCAAGATTTGCTGCATCCCTTCAGGGAAAGTGCCCATGGCCAATCTGACAGCACACGCGGTGTCGCTGAGCATCCCGTGGGCACTGCGAAGAGCCACCCTCACCTAAGAGATTGCCCCTAGTTTTAATCTCTGTCAGCCTCAGTACCTGCCTTTAGGTTCATGAAGCTGTCACCCCGCTGCCTCCGTGTCCATCCCCGGTCCGCTACAGGCTCTCATTCCCCAGTCCCCCGTGCCGTAAGGCAGAGCACCATCACACCCCAAGCCTGCTTTTCTCTGTTACTCTGTTACTCCGGTATCAGCAGAGTGTTTCCTGATCCTTCCCTGATTGAAAACATCCCTCTCCGAAATGGGAGGGATAGAGGGAGAATCTGTACGCAAACTTTACAGCTCCTGCTTGCGCTTTCCCCTCCCCACCCAAGCCCTTGCCGGAGGCAGCAAGGCGAGAGAAAGAGGAGCGCAGGGACGGCCAAAGGGGAGTGTCAGCGCTGGGCTGGGGGACTCGAGGAGGACAGGGGCACGGGGCGCAGCTCTTTGCGGACAGTGACCCTGGCGGGCGATCGCTGAGACAGAAGGAAGGAGCGGCGCCTTCCCGGAGAGGGGATCAGCCAGCTCTCCCCGAGGCGCAATAGCCGCGCACCCCCACCGACCCCTTCGGAGCCGGGAGCGAAGTCCAAGCCCCGGCAGCGGCACCAGCAGAAGCACCAGCAGCACCAGCGGCAGCAGCAGCAGCGGCAGCCCCAGCAGCAGCGGCAGCCCCAGCAGCAGGTCGCCGCGCCCCGCGCTGGCGGCCCCGGCCCGGGGCACCACCGCCCCCCAGGCCGACCAGGCGATACCCAGCGCCTCGCTCCCACCCGGGCAGGGCAGGCGAAGGGAGAAATAACTCACCCCCAGCTTCCTGCTGCGGATTTTTACGTAGCCCTGCTTGACTATATCGTTAAAGTTGGAGGCCATGGCAAGCGCTGCCTGATTCCTCCCCTCCGCGCCCGGAGTCCTCCTCCTCCGCCGCCGTCGCCTCTTCCTCCTCCTCCTCCTCCTCTCCCGGGCCCTCCCAGGTGCCGCCGGCCGCTGGCTCCAGAGGCGTTTCTGGCATCCAGGCAGCGGCAGCCGCCGCGCTCCGCTCCTCCCGCGGCTGCTCCGCTCCGCCGGGCGGGTGGCGGCCGCTCCGCCCCTCTCCGCTCTCCACCGGCCCCTCGCTGCCCCGCTCCGCCGCCGCCCCACGCCCAGCCCAGCCCAGCCCAGCCCCGCTCCGCTCCGCACCGCTCCGCCCGGCGGCGGCTTCGCGGCTGCCCGCGCCTACGGCCGGGAGCGGGCGGTGCGGCGGGCGGGGCGGGGCGGAGCGGGGACACCGCCCCCGGCGCCGCGGCCGCGGAGCCCGCCCCCAGCGCGGCGCTGCCCTC